>VWZG01012244.1:85016-139043 GCA_013396735.1 Grallaria varia
CTGAGGGGGGGAGATCGGAGCCGGCTGAGGGGATGGGGGGGATCGGAGCCGGCTGAGGGGATGGGGGGGATCAGAACCGGCTGAGAGGGAGAGCCTGGAACGGCTGAGGGGGAGACCCGAGCCTGAGGCTGAGGAGGAGAGGATCTGAATCCACTGAGGAGATGGAGGGGATCAGAACCGGCTGAGGGGGATAAGGGGGGATCCGAACCGGCTGAGGGGATGGAAGAGATCAGAACCAGCTGGGAGGAGAGCCTGGAGCGGCTGAGGGGAGATCCGAGCCTGGGGCTGAGGAGGGGGGGATCAGAACCGGCTGAGGGGAATGTGGATGGAAGAATCCGAGGGGGTTTATCCAAGCTGGCTGAGGATGGGGATCGGAGCCGGATGAGGGAGATGGAAGGAGATCCGAACCGGCTGAGGGGGGAGTGGATGGAAGAATCCATGGAGATTGATCGAAGCTGGCTAAGAATGGGGATCGGAGCCGACTGAGGGTGGGGAGATCCGAACAGGCTGAGAGATGCAGGGAGATCTGACCCGGCTGAGGGTGCAGGGGATGGAAGAATCCAAGGGGATTGATCCAAGCTGGCTGAGGAGGGGATTCCGAGCTGGCTGAGAGGTTTGATCCGGCCCGGCTGAGGGATAGGGGGTATCTGGCCCGACTGAGGGGATTGATCCGGCCCGGCTGAGGGATAGGGGGTATCTGGCCTGACTGAGGGGGTTGATCCGGCCCGGCTGAGGGATAGGGGGTATCTGGCCCAACCGAGGGAGTTGATCCGGCCCGTCGAGCCAGGCTGAGCTGTCTTTGCCCCTCTCTGCAGGAGGAAGAACGGTGCAGTCTCGTTACCTGCAGTATGGCAAGAAAAACGCCAAGGTACTTTGGGCTGCCGAGCGTGTTAGCAGAGAGGTGTGAGGGGAGGCTCCGAGGCGTGGCAGCGAGACCTGGGCAAAAAAAACCCCGACTCTCTGGGGTTGTGATGTGTTTCAAGGAGCTTGGGAGCTTATATAAGCTTGGGAGAGTGATCAGGTGGCTTCAAAGCACCAAGGTGCTGTGGCTGGGTTGTGGCTGTTTGCTATCAGCATTCAAGTTGAAGATGAGACACTTTGCTGATCATGTTCTGTCTTGCCTGTTTGTTGGTTGTCAGGATGCTTCAGCGAGTTCCTCTTCATTGTGTGCTGCTCGACCATCTTCTGGGACTAAACCAAAATCGGTTCTTTCTCAGAAACGTGGTACCTCTGCTGGTACCTCTGCTGGTAGGTTTTGCCAGTGTTTAAAAGCTATTCTTTCTTATTTCCAACCTATGAAACTCTAAGATGGTGATGTTTTTTATTACTTGCATCACTGCCAGTTATTATTTGTAGACAAAAGGACTTAAGACACTTGATGTGGGATTAAGAGATATGGACTCAGGTGCTGGATCTGGAATTGAATATTTGGGTCATCTAAAGTACCGTTCCTGCCTTCTGCACAAGGTTTGGAACTGTTCTTTTCCTATGCCCTCGCCATTACTCTGCCTTTTTTTTTTTCTTTTTAATTTAATCTTTCCATTAAGCCCAGTGTAATTGGGTGAAAATCCCTGTCTGCAGAACAATCTATTATTTATTTCTATTGCAAAAGAATTCTCTGGCAAGGCCTTGACTTGAAAATCATGAGGAAATTATGATATCCCCTTTTCACATCTGAGTTGGGGTTGTTGGACAGTAAAATATTGGAAGAGAACATTGTGAACTGCCTTAGTTCTGAGTAAGTCAGGGGGTAAACAAGTGATGTTTATAAAGTAGGTATGTGTTTGTGTAAGGGTGCCATGTATGTGAAAGCACACATGTGACAATCTGTCCTGTAGGAGAAGGAAGCACTTAGGATTGGTAAGAGCTCATTTGTTAAGGGGAGTGACAGGTCTGAGGGTCAACAAAACAAAAAGCAATTATTAGCAAATCACACACTTGGCTTTGAAATCAGTGTTGTAGTCCCTGACTTATTGTACAAGCACATGGCAGTGGGCTTTGGATAAAAGGGCAGCGTGAAAGGAAAAGAGAAGTTAAAGAGGTTAATTAAAAAGGGAGAGATGAGTTGAAGAAAGAAAAAGAGGAAAAGAAAGAACAAAAGGGATCACCAGCCCTCGCTCCAGCATTAACCCAGCTTGGAGTATGCTGAGCCTGGTCTCAGCAGTGATCCTGCTGTGTCAGTCCAGCTGATGAGATGTCCAGGATCTTGGGGGGCAGTGCCTTTGCTTGGGTGGGTACCTTTTTATGGACTGTGTGAATTATTTATCATGCACAGCCCGTTCTTTCAGGCCCTTCTGGAAACGGGTTGGAGGGCTTTGGGAGTCTTTGGTGGTTCCAGTCCCACTTTATAATCCATGTCCACTTCCTGCCAATCATTCCTGTGCTTGTGCTGCCCTGTTTCTGCCCTGTCCCTCTGCCCCCCTTCTCCAACCAGTTGTGACCCTTCTCACTGTGTGTTAATGCCAACAGTCCTTAGTTATCACCAACAGTTCTTGTCTTCTTGTCTGCTAACAGTCCTTGGTTCTCTCCAAGGTGTTTGAGACATACGTATTAGTCCATTATCTTTTGGGAATGGAGAGCTTGAAGGGTCTCACTTGGGTCACTGTTTATAAGGTCATCAGAGAGTCGGCTTTAGTCAGGGTGATTTTCCATCCTGGGCTCAATTCCAGTTGGTAACTTTCTTTGAAGGTTCAGGAAAATTAAGTTTCCAAGGCTGTTAAAGACCAGGTGCTTGTTAGACAGCACCAGGTCCTGAGAACAGTGTTACTGATGAGCTCAAGAGGAGCTTAGTCCAGGCATGGTTCATCAAGGCCAAGGCCTAAGGAGCATTTCTCAGATCATGGTGTGGCCTGAGGTGGGGGGGATGTGACTAGTGTCAGCTCCTCTGGGCCTCTACAACATGGGAACTTGTGCACAACCTGTTCTAATTCTATTAGTTTGATAACAGCTTCTTTCTACAGGTGTTTGCCACAGCTTGTTAAGTCAGAATAGCTTTGAGAGAGGGGACCTGCAGTCCACTTTATTAGATGAAGAAAACATTAAGCGACCAGACCTTGATCTTTCAGCTATTAATGGTAAATTTCCATTTATACTCTGTCTCTGGGTTTGTTATTTTAATGTACACGCTGAAACTTGGGGGTAAGAAATTGTTGTAGTCTGTTTTTCACAAAAAGGATTTTGTTGAATAAAGTGAGTGTAATTTCAAGCGTCCTTACACAGAGGTACTAAGACCTTTGAGAGGTTAATTTAAACCTCAATCTGTAGTATTTCTGGGGGACTCCGTTTTTGTTTAAGATCAAAAATGAAAGAATAAAGGACTCTCGAGTCTTTGTTCCTATGACAGGTGGGTGTTGGAATGTCAGCTCTTCTGAAAAGTGGATCCCATCTGTCGGTAACTGTCACTGATCCACATCTGCTCATGAGTATAGCAGAGCCAGAAACAGAGCATAGGTCTTCTTTACTGGTACACATAGTAATTTTGGAATTATCTCTGCCTTTAAAGAACCTGATAGGATGTTGGCCCACCCTGTAGACCTTGGTAGAAGAGAGCACTAACTTCTTTGTTGTAATACAGATAAACCTGTCCGGAGAAAGAGTGTTTGTTCAGAATCTGCTGAAGAAGGAGATGCACAAGCAGTGGAAACCAGAGCAGTGGTGAGTCTCACTGCTTTCCATTGTAAGGATATTTATTTTGAAATGTGTAAAATGAAGATTTTCTGTTTAATCTGGATTACAACTGAGGTCCTGGGATGATCTAAAGCCTCCAGTTCTGCTGCTGGCAACATGTGGTGTGTTTATCAGGTGTCTGGATGCTGACCAGAGCTTTGCTTCTGTCTGTTGTGGTAAAGAATCTGTTCCAGTTATGGCATCTCCTCACGTGGATTCTTTCTGCATTCCTGTCCTGTTTAGTTCTATCACATTTTCTTTGAGATTTTTCTGGTATTTTTGCATAGAGAACTGACATTGATTCAGCCTGATTTGAGGTGCCTTATTTAGGGATCTAATTCAATGTAGGATTAGACTTCAAATTCTCTACCAGTATTATGACAATCTGCTGAAAATGTTTTAAAAGGTGGTGGAACAAAGAATGAACATCAGTTGTTTAAAACCCCAACCTTTTCTGATTGAACTGACTGTTGTTGGTGATGATTCCAGGCACAAATTGGACTACTGGTAATTTATTTGGTAATGAATTTGACCACTGAAAAAAATAATTGCTGAAATACCAAACTTGATGTGTATTCTTTTCTTTTTTGAAGGAAACTGGTTCCAGTGATCCAGTGATAGAGCTGGAATCTGAGACACTTCTGTTAACTTACCTAAGAATAAAGGTGAGAATCAGTCAAGTATTTGGTGTTTCAGATAGATATTGAGGAATTATTTAATTTCTTAAATGCTTCCTGATCCATAAAGATTTTGTGACTGCATATGCTGATGGCTGTAAAACTGTATTTCTTGCTTTGAAAACCCTTAGACTGAATTCAGTGCCAGTTTATTAAGCTGGTACTGGTTCTTAGGAATTAGGGGGAATGCAGAAATTTTGGGAAAACTGTGCCTGAGTCTGTCTGGAGTTCAAGGTTGTAGCAGTGACTTTGTTCCCTCAGTGCAGTAGGTGTGTATTTACAAAAAGGAGGAGAGGTGGGGAAAGGAGATTGAGAGGGACTTTAATTCTGATGATCTGAGGTCTCCATTGATTGAAGCTCTTTAACCTGGTCTGAGATTTGCATCTGTTTATTCAGAATATATTAGTTACTTAGATGTTGTATTGCTTTAATCGTGAATACTTTTGGGATGTAACAGGCAGGAAAAAATCTTGCCAAGCTGGAGGAAAAAGCAGAAAACAACTTGATAATGTTGTGTGACGAAAAGCAGAGGCAACAGGAGAAGCTCTGGGAGCTGAAACGTGAAATTCTGCTCAAAGAGAGGCATCAGAAGCTCAGTGAAGCACTGGACAAACAGGTAGGCTTTAGTACAAGTTATGCTTCTCTTACATTTAAACAAGGTCCTGTGTGAAGTAGTCCTTTATCCAGAGGAGATTTCTCTGCCAGAGCTGAGATGCCAACCCTTAATGAGGAGTGAACGTCTTGTGTTCTCTGTTTATCTCCTCTCAATGTGTTACCCAGCAGTACTTCTGGCCTGGTTATAAGAAGACAGGCTTCTAATGAATAATTAACGTTTGAGCAATTAATTTTCAAAACTGAATCTCTCTTTGCTTTTTAACAAATATACATTGCAAAAGTTAAACAATGCTTTTGGAGAACACACTTGTTAACTGCAGTAAAAGCACCTAATATAAACCCCTTTGCCTACTGTGTTGCTGACACCTCTGAGCTACAGGACCAAAGAAACTGGTATTGACCTGGGCATTTTGAGGTGGTAGAGGAAAACATGTTAAACAGCCTGATAGGGTTATTGTACCACAAACTCCTGGAATTCCTCTGGCAGTGAGCATTTCAGAGTGGTGTTTGTTTTAGTAAATTATTTTTCTGTATTGAGCCAGGTTTGTAATTACAAAGTCTTGGTTCATCGTATGTCTGTTTCAGATGGAAGTGCTGTCTCCCCTGGTTCCTGTCTGTGAGCAGTTTCAAGAGCAATACAAAGACTTCGCAGCTTCCCTGGACGCCACTCGACATGCATTACCCATAAAGAACATTCACATAGAAGGAGATAAGCAAACATACCTTGGTATGAGTATTTGATTTACCACATTTACTTTCAGAAATGGTGCTTTTATGCTAAAAAAACTTATTGCAGTGTTATTGCTACATCTGTCTATGAGCACTGGAGGAGTTTTATGTGCTCTCAGAGCTTGTGTGGACACTGGGCTGCAGCTTTAGTCACACGTTATGCTGTGTGTATTCTTATCTCTGTTTAAACACTACACTGCACTTGAACAAGTTTTTTATCTTGCAGCAGGGAAGAAATTAACTTTCTAAGCCCAGTCAAGTCTCCATATACACCTTCTGTAG
Organism: Grallaria varia; assembly: GCA_013396735.1. Taxonomy (NCBI): domain Eukaryota; kingdom Metazoa; phylum Chordata; class Aves; order Passeriformes; family Formicariidae; genus Grallaria; species Grallaria varia. The sequence goes on from VWZG01012244.1 coordinate 90,986, forward strand.
CAAATTTCTATATATTTTAACTGTATTAATGACATTACTCCTCCTTTCTTGTTCCTGCTGTGTGAATAAGTTGTAGAGTGCTGTGCTCTCTTCCTGTTTCTGTGTTGGAGGGATACAGTCACCTAGGTAGACTTGCTCATGTTTCTTGTAGAGCTGGAGCTTAAATATTACTGTGTGTGTTTTCTTGAATCAGAGAATGTTCTGTAAAACAGTTTGTGTATTTTGTATTCAAGTCTGGACGAGAAATTACATTTTTAAACTGCTGGTCTGCAAGAAACAATTTATAATAATCTTGCACTTTTAAAAAAGTGGAACAGTTTATGCATGAACTCAGAATTCTTTTAAGAAGACTTGAAGTGAATAGGTCAAATTATTTTGGTTTGTGAATGTTGAAGGAAATGACTGGATAAATTTCATGTGGGGTACATGCCAACAGCAATTCATGTAACTGGACAGAGAATTTGGGGTGTTTCAAATGTGTTTTTTATCATGCATTTGTCTTATAAAAATCTGACGTAATCTAAGTGAGAGCTTCATTTTAATAGCCTGTTGCTGGTGCTTGTGACAGGAGTGAAAACTAATTTGGCTTTCATGGTTTCATGGTGTGTTTGTAAAAGCTGAACAAACATGATCTAGTTCACCTGTGTCTGGGTTATTCCAGCTGTTAGCGTCTTGTATTAACTGATGCCACTACATTTTTAATAATACTTTAACATCTTGTCTTGCAGATGAACTGGGAAAGCAATTAATGAACACACAGGAGCTTTTGACAGAAGTTATGCCAAGCTACTCAGAGGACTGTGCAAAAGCACTTGCTGCACTGAAAGAGCTTAAAGAAGTATCTCAGAAACTGGATAAAGAACTTCAAAGGTAATTACAAAATCTGGGTGTAAGACTTGTTGACTAAATACTCAGAGAAAAATCTATAGACTCTGCCAGAACATATCCAGAACAGAGACTAGGGAAGGATTAACTGAGGGTTTGGGCTGGTTGGCTTTGTTTTCGTTTGTGCATCCCAAGTGAAGTACTTTAGTGTGCCATTCTCTGATACTTTAGCTGGGAATTTCAGTGAGCAAGAGCAGACCTGGTAAGTGCAAATATGTAGGAGTGGAGATCTCGGTGAGGCAGGAAAGGGAACTGGAAACACTGTCTTAAAGGATGATACATATACAGAGTTGTTATTTAGGGAGGTACAAGGAGCACAGAAAAGATTTTTTCCTCAAGCATTGTGTCAACAAATACAAAGTATCACTGGAAGGGTGAAGAAGAGCTAAAGTATGACTGTGTTCTTTCCTCCATTGCCCCAGAAGAGATTACAGCTAAAATTTTTGATAGACCATAAGGCCAGTCATCTCCCCCTCCTGCAAACTGCCCCTCCTCTTCTCCATGTTCTTGCCTTTGGGAAGAAAATTCACATTTTACTTCTTTTTCTGGTGAGATGGTAGTAAGAGAAATACCTGAATGTCTAGGCATGTAAGTTTTGTGCTAAAGCAGAAGTTTCTGTCCTTCAGAGTCACTGATTCAGCTTCATGTGTTCCAGGAACTTCACAGAAGTGCAGAACCTGTCGTTTGAAGTCAGTAAAGAAGTTTCTCTGCATAACCAGAGTGTGTGCGAGGGGAATCACGGACTAGATGTTGTGAAACGCTGGTATTTTGACTAAGTTTCTGCATAGTTTTACTGCTGGGTAGGTACTAACTCAATGCCAGTGGACCTGTTATCCTTCTGCTTCTTGTATGAACATAGAGCTTGCCCAGTTTTTAGATTGTATGGGGATATGAAACCAGCAGCACTGATACAGCAAAGGGAGTGTTGTTCTGTGTGCTGTCCCATCCAGAGGCATCACAGCTCTCTTTTAACATGGATTTCTGTGACAGCTTTTTCATCACTCTCTGCCTTGACAATACTGAAAGGTAAATAATAAGAGATGTTATTCCTGGTGAATCTGACCTATGTGTTAAATGCACAGCGTGATCATTGGTCACTCAGGGAACAGCTTCTGCAGGAGCTCTGAACTGTCCTGTGTTTCTGGATGTGCTGAGCGGAAAAGCTACACGAGTAGGAAGTAATGAGGCTGATACTTCGAAGGAGCCTGGACACTTTTAAGGAGTGAGAAGTTTGGTAACTTGTTGCCTAATTGCTTTGTAAATAAATTATTGAAATCCTAAATGCTTTTGTGTAAAGCTGACTCCTTTTTAAGGGCTTTATTCTTTTTAATAATAAAGACTATTTTCCACTGCTATGTTAATAGCCTTCATGTTTGAATATCTTCACTGATTTCCTGCAGAAGCTTTTGTTTCTGTCTGGGCTTACCTGGGCTTACCTAGTTTAGTGATGGACTTGCACACATTTAGTGGTCTCAGGGGTGAGCCACGAGCACCCAAAGTGCTGAGGCCAAAGGGTTGGGAATGTGGAGAGAAACCACAAACCTAATTACTGAGTGTGTGCTGGACCATGAACATACATGCTAGATCTGGTGTGTTTCTTCAACATACTTTCCTTTTTTTTGTGCATGGAATGCTTTTTTCTCTGGAAGATGTGCTGTCTCCTGTGTTTTATAAGCTGTGAACCTCTTTCTGTGATGGTTTTTCAGAAGCTTTGCTTTGTATTGTGCTCAGAGTGGTACGTTTCTGGCCTAAGCTGAATCTATAAGGCTTTTTGGCCTGCTCAGAAAACACTTGGAGTATTCTCCTTGCACTCCTTCAAGTGCTGGTCAGGCTTTCTTCCTGTATCACTAAGGGTCTGACTAGATTCTTGTCTCCTTTGATTAAAAATTAGGAGTCAATTAAGTAATTGGATTGGTGGACGTGCCAGGCCCTGGATGAGAAGCCAGTGTATGACAGACTGTTCAGACCCTCCTTGTATGTGGCAGTGTCACTTTTTCAGCAGCAGCTCATCCGTGAGCCAGTGTTGTTGTAGGGACGCACTGGATGACCTGCCGTGCCATTTCCCCTGTCTGTGCTGCTGTTGAGCTCTCCAGTTGTAGGTGCTGCAGGTGGATCATGCTCCGGGTCAGGAGCAGGAGCTGCATCCATGGATTTGGCCGCTGGATGGGGAACTTTGCCCAGCAGAGTCATAGCTTAGCTGCGGCTGGGGAGGCTGGTTGATTTTGGTGGATGGAGATGTGGGTAGGAAGCCTCAGCTTTTTCTAAGTTTGGATTATTGCTGGGCTGTGCTTCCTCACACCTTTAACCTCCTTATGATCAGTATGTCATTCTGACACTCTGAAAGTCATGGAATCTTAAATATGAGAGGGAAAGGATGAAATTAAAATCCACATTCTAATGTCTTGATAATAATGTCTCTGCACAGACATAGCATTATGTCCTAGGAACTAGGATTTCTTGCTGTTTCCTAGGATGTCATTGCTGTTCTTTAAGACATACTCTTAATTTAAATCACCAGTCTGAAGAGGACGAGTTTCCTATCATTGAGATTCTCTTGTGTGTGTATATATACACCCAAATATCACTGAAACAACAGCCAGCCATGCAAATTCTCCCTCTGAGAAGAAGAGAAATACTGTTGGATCCCCCTGAAGCCTCAGTGTCCAGGGCAGCAGTTCATCCCCGTGACTGCAGGTGGGGCAGTCCTGCAGCTGGAGCCCAACCAGAACAAAGCTGAGCCTGGGCATGTACCCTCCTTGTTTCACAAGAACCTCATGCATCAGTTTGAGCCTTCTGGCCATTCTTTGCCTTAAACTGAACACTCGTGGAATTCTTTGTACAAAGGGTAGAACAAGTGTTAGTTTGGCCTCTCCAGGAAAGGATTTAAGCTAGTTTGAACTCAGGCTTTTTCTTTTTGCTTTTACTGAATATTCTCTCTAAGTGGTTGTGTTTTGGCTCTTTGCAGAAGTGTTTTAGGCTCCTCCACCTTGAAACAGCCACAGAACTGGATGCTGTCATTTAACACTGTACAAACAACAACAAAGAACTGCAGAATCACTGGAGCAGGAGCTAAGCAGATGTGACACCACTTATTTTGCATTTTCCACTTATTTTCCGACAATGTCACATGCTCTAAATCGGTTGGAATCCTAAACAAATTAAGGGCTCTTTTTTATTCAGGTTATCCATCTTTTTCTTTCCTCCCCCGCCCTAGAATTAATAACGTTCTCCCTTCTGTAACACGTGCCAATGAAGATTTAGTTTTATCTGAACTTGTGCAGTACTTATTACCTATTCATTCATCTTTTAGGCCAGAAATTCTTCTTGACCAATTGTTAAAATTCATGTGTTCTAAGGTCCTTTTTTTCTTCTAAAAATTGAAAGCAGTTGGGAAACGAGCCAGGGTGGAAGGGGGATCCCAGAAGTGGAAGTATTGCTGCTTAGACAATAAAAAGTTGTCTAAAAAGACATTGGTAAAGCTTTTAAACTGGGTTTGCACTGAGACTGCCCTGCCTGGATCCTGGGGTGTCTTGGGGAGCTCTGACCACATTCCTCTCCATTCCTGGCTGGTGTTGCCAGATTGACCACCAGCTCGGGAGGGCTGAGCCAAGGCATTTTAGGCTGTAATTCCTGTTCTCCAGGGTCAAGGTAAAGCAGGATCCCTTGTGCCGGGGTGCCTGGGGAGATGAGGAGGGCCCGGGTGTCCCCTGCCCACACCCCAGCCCACAGCCCTTTGTTCAGCTGCTGCACAGGGAGCTGGCTCTGTGCTCATCAACAGCACGTCAGCAGCTCATGACCCCAGCAGATGTTTCTGCATTTTAGGCTAATGAGAACTTATTGGATTACTGCAGTCTTCCCTGCCTTGGAGTAAATACCACTTTGTTGGAGATCCGGAAATTCATCCTGAATATGATAAACAAACTGCTGGCGGGGCTGGGACTGCCAGGACATGAAAAGAGCTCCAGAGCGGCAGAAGATCTAACAGCTCTGAAATGCACCACTGAGCCACACCAATTAAGAGCATTTCCAGTGATTATGTGAGCATTCCTGCTCAGCTCTCAGTGATGATTTTGGGCTGTTTCTTCCGCTGCATTTGTGTGTGGCCTGTAAAGCAAGCACAAGGTTTGCAGGGTAGTCTGAGATGCCTCTTTAGACATATCTAAGCTTTATATTTACATAGATATTGTGGATTTGGAGGTGGCCTGTAGGATATCAGAACTTAGTTCCTCATTGTAGTATCTTTTTCATGTGGGAGGTGACTCCACTATTCAGTCAGACTATGCACAAACTTTTATTTCACCAGTCACATGTTGGGCTCGAGAAGAAAACTGGGTTTCTGCCTAAATGTCCCAATGACAACCCCTTCTGATAAGCACAGTGCTCTTCCTTCTCAATCAGTGTCTGCCCCTTTGAGTGCTATTTCAGTCACTTTATCAGGAATTTAAATGTTATATTACTGTGAAAAATCAGACTCTCCTGTTCCACAGATGAATGATAACCATTTTTGACAGAACTATTTAATAATTATGTTCTCCATATCATTATCCTGTTATATGCTCCTCAGATTACATTCTAATTTAAAGCATGCTCCTTAATTATCCTTTCCTTATAATTTAGTTCTGGAGATGCCTGTATTCCTGGGAGGCAGGATCACCCCTCTGGCCTGATGCAGTCTCTGCTAAGCCATCACCCTCAGGGCTCACAGGAGCGTGGCAGAGCCTGGGACTCTTGGTTTGCACTTATCACTTCCTGCATTTGCTATCTCTGTTTGACTGTCACAGAAACACAAAGGCAGAACCAAACTGGGAGTTAAAGAATGGGTGTGGCTTTTTTACCATGAATATAATACTGTAAAAATTAACCAAGACCTTATTCTTGTCTGGTGGTGTGTAGTGACTGAGACAAGTGTTTTTCCTTTGGGAAGGGGGGACAAATGAGTCTGGAAACTGATGACTTGGTTTTTGTTTTTTCACCCACCTTCTACTGAAATCTTGTGCTTACAGGACTTAACACAAAACTGAATAATTAATAGCCTTGGGTTTAGTACAGTATCTTTTATGTGCACAATTTACACATGTATTCTCAAAATCTTTAGATATGTGAGTATTACCTTTTATACTTTTAGATCTGATCATCTGCGTGACGAGTTGGTACCAACACTGAGGCAATTAACAAGGGCTAATTATTAATGCTGAGGTCCTACCACTTGATTCTTTGAGTGACCTTACAGATTTGAATTTTGCAGTTGGAGGGAGGCCCCAAAGGATTCAGAGCAGAGAGCAGCAGTACTGGTAAATTAGCATTTTTTGTTTGACAATCAGATACCTATCTGATAAATTTCACATTATACACAGTTTATTTATGAGATAAATGGGGTGTGGAGGGGATCGTTTGTTCTGCAGGGTAATGATGAGGTTGTACAGGTGGTCAGGATGTGAGTTAGGTCTAGTCAGAACCAATAGAGTTGCATTCACACCTTGTTCCCTAAACCGCTGTCCCTCCCTCACCTTTCTGACACCACCACGGCCCCACATGCTTTCAAGTGCCTGAGATTCCTAAACCTTCACAAGGAGCAGAATTACGTGTTCCATAAACGAAATAAAAATCTGAACTATGCACAGTGGGTGAATATGGCCCATAGATCTGACTGATGAATGGTTTTTATACATAAGCAGTTCTTACAGAACTGCCTTTAAACCCTTAACCATTGCCAGATGTGGGTTGCAGGCGGCTGCTGGAATTCCAACACCTGTTGCATCACACTGAATGGGATTCATTTTGGCAAGGCCAGAAAATTCCATTTCAGTAAGTAAATAGTTTGAAATTATATCTAAAGCCTCCGGTTTTTTTTTTATTTTCTGACCAAGCTGATTCCAGCCTTATTTACAGGATTGCACATACTTTCATAATTAGGAGATGGTTTACAGTCTGTAGAGGCTGTAATTGCCTGAGATTTCTTGTACTCAGTAAATACCAAACAGAAAATCTTCAGTTTAGAAGAAATCTCTCCTTTAAAAAAGTTAGTGATTCAAAAGGCTCTATTCCACATGAGGATAATTTCTAAATGTGATTTTTGAAAAAAAAAACCATTCCCACTTTAATGTACTTTCTAATAAGTTCCTTCTCATAAAGCCTCGTTTCCTTGGGAAGTGATCCCTGTGGTTCTAGAGTCCAGTCTTGTCTAATTCGTCACAATGTGTTTTCTTTCTTTTTCTAGGTTTGTTCTGCCTCTCCACAAAATTAAAACAAGGCTGGTTTAGAATAAATTTAAGTAGGAAAATAAGCCACATGCAGCAGTGTTACCCATTAATGAAGATAAGCTGAATTTGTCAAAAACCTACTGAGGTAAGGACTTTATTTTGAAGGGAAGATATATTAAAATGAGTGCAAGTTTCAAATAAGATAAAAATTTAGGCACCATTTATTTCTCTCCTGGTTAAGGACTGATCAGCCTCTGAGTCCTGTTGCTGAAGTCAGCAGGGAATCCTTGTTCCTTTTGATGACTTTGTGCTTTTTAGGATTGACTTGCAGAAAATGTGGTAGCCAGGAATGACAGTCCTGAAATACGTGGTGGCTGAAATTATTTCAAGGGGGAGAAAAATAGCAGCAACTTGCTCTTTTTCTTGCCAGAAACCAGGAGGAAGGGACTTTGGGAAACTATTGGGCTGACTTTTGGATACAAACCTATATTTTTGCTAAATAAAATGCTGTGGTCCATACCAGTGATTGTTAGAAGAATTGAAACTGAGGTTCAAATATTGGAGCTAACCTAGAAGAGAATATTATCATATTTTCCTCTTTTCCTATTACTTTACCTTAAGCCAGGTGTGTGGTATTTGGGGAGAAATTGTGAAAACAAACTGCCTCCAAATGAGCACTTTCATTTATTGCTGTGGCAAGAATTCTGCTCTGCTGAAGATCTCTGGGGTACTTGGCATGCTTGGGTTGTCTCCACCACGGACTGGAGAAGTCATTCCTTGGTCTCCATGTGCTGCATTCACTCCACCGCTGTGAGATGGCATTTGTTCTGTCACCTCGAATCTCCGCTCTTGCTTTGGCTTTGCTTTCCCCCGGGTTGGCTTTGCCTTTCCGCGGGTTGTGCGAGCTGCTCTCGGGCTGGTGCAGTGAGAGCTCCCTCTCCCGTCCCGAGCCCCGGGAAGCGCCGGCTGGGACACAGGGATGCAGATGGATAGACGGGGGCCTAGGGATGGAGGAGGACGGGGTGACATCCCTGGATTTTGGGTCGGGAAACAGTTCTTGGGCTGCGCTCAGTGCAGTCCCTCGGCCGGCGACGGAGCGCGCCGGGGCCGCCGCGTCCCGGCATCTTCATAAGGAGCCTGGGCTCTCGCATCTGCGGCACCGGCGCGGCTCGGGGGGACACGGGCGGGTCTCCCGGGGCACTTCGGGCTGCAGAGAGGCGCCGATAGCCGGGGACAGGGGGCTGTCAGTGCCTGGCCAGGCGCGGAGCGGTGCCCGGAGCTGGGAGCGCACCTGGGGCCGGGCGGGGCGGGGGAGCCGCAGACAAAGAGCCGGGGCCGGAGCCGAGCGGGCACCGGGGCCAGGAGGGGCGGCCCGGGGGCGGGGACGGGGCGGCGGCCAGAGGCACCGGGGGCCGAGCTGAGCCGAGAGCAGCAGTGCCGAGCCGAGCTGAGACCGGCAGAGCAGAGCCGAGAGCAGCGGTGCTGAGCCGAGCTGAGACCAGCNGACCAGCAGAGCCGAGCCGAGAGCAGCAGAGCCGAGCCGAGCTGAGACCAGCAGAGCTGAGCTGAGCTGAGCTGAGACCAGAAGAGCCGAACTGAGACGATCCGAGCCGAGAGCAGCAGAGCCGAGCCAAGACCAGCCGAGCTGTGCCGAGACCAGCCCAACCGAGCTGAGCCGGACCGGATCCAGCCAAGACCATCCGAGCCGAGCCCGGGGGAGGCTGAGGCTGGGGCTGCGCTCGCCGCGAACAAAAGGCTCTCCTTTGCAGCATGCCCCGCTGCAGCCCCTGCGCGCTGCTGCTCGCCCTCGGCAGTCTCAGCGCTGCGCAGCCCCGGCACCGCCAGTGAGTACCGGGGGGTCGGGGCAGCCCCCCCGGGCCGGGCAGCGCCGCTCTGCCCTCGGGGGGATGCGCCCAAAGCCCCCCGAGCCCCTCCGAGTCCCCCCGGGGGCTCCGTCCCGTGCTCGCCGGTGCCAAAGCGCACAGCGAAGGGCATCGGGGGGATAAATAAAACCAAGGAGAAAGCTGGCGGGCAGTACCTGCCTGCAGCTGCCCCCAGAGCGGCCGCAGGGCTTTTATCTGCGAGCAGATATTTGAGGAATCCGCGGGGTTGTGCTGGGGGTGGTCGGAGGCGAACGCCGGGCGCTCCCGGGCAGCGTGGGAAGGTTCTGCGGGGAGAAAAAGTTCTCGGGCTTGTAGGAATTGAAGCTGCGGCTCCTTGTAGCGCGTTTAGGTTCATTTTGCTTAAGGTTTGCTTTGTTCTGTATCCCCGGCTTGTTATAGCCCGTCAGCATCGTGAGTGGTTGCACTAAGTGAGTGCCGTGGAGAACTTTTCACTCGCTTACTAGAAAACATTTCACGTCCTGCCAAGTTTTGGTGTAACCTGACAGAGCTGTTAGTCAAAGGTGCTTCAAGGCTCTGTCCAGTCACTGTCAGGTTGACTCTCTGATTGCCAAGTTAAACATGTAATATTCAAGCGCCACTCATGAAGTGATTTAAGTGCTTGTGTCGAGGGGCTGATGCTCCAGAAGGGGCTGAGCGGCTCGGAACAATGTGAGTCCATGTGCTCCCCATATGGCCCTGCAGGGCTGGGCTTCTGTCACACCTTCAGCCCCAGCATTTCGCCCTCCGTGCAGCCGATGCTCCTTCCCCCTCCGCAGCCAGATCAGCCGTGGCTTTCTTAGCAAGAATTTGCAGGCTCAGTAGCAGCTTTTTATTGTTATTTATTACCGCTGCGTTGGGTTTTCAAAGCTGGCAGCCAGAAGGTTTTGAATCCGCGAGTACCCCTCTGCAATTTAACTCAGATGCCACGGAGTTCTGAACTTCCTTTGGGGGGTAATGGGATCTCCATGGCAATGAGGCCTGCCGAGAGAGAAACACGGGCTTGGAATTTGATAAAAGATGACTTGGAGGCTGTAAAACGCCCTCGTCCTCAGCCCAAAGCGACAATTAATCATGAGCTAAAGCAAACTGGCTCGCGGGACTGGGGAAAGGCAAGGGGCTGGGAAACGGGACTCCGAGAGGCATCTGAGGAATTGCCTCGGGTTCAAAAAAAAAAGATAAATCCTTGTGGGTAGGAAAAAAAACCCCAGAAAGGTGTGTCACGACGAGAATATAAATGTGTTGCTTCCAGCCCAGTGCATCAAAGAGCCTGCAATGCTTTCAGCTGACAAGTTCATGGCGCGGTGCCATTGGCAGAGGAGTGGTGCGGATTCCATTCACAAACACTCCGCTTGCAGCATCTCGGGGAGGTCGCCTGGGGTGGCTTTAAACCTCTCTGTGTGTGTGCCTGCTAAAGCAGTGCCTTTTTGCCGGGCTTTTTGAACTTGCAGGGCGCAATTGTTTGAATAAAAAAAGGAGGAATTTGTGCCCAGCCATGGAGCTGTGGTTTCTGGGGTACAAACTGGAAGTTCAGGTGTGTTATATGTGTGAGTCTGACATTTAGGGAGCTCTGGGAGTCCCTTCTCTTCTTGTGTATGAAGCTGAGCTGTGGAAAGAAAACTATGAAAATTAGTTGAGGAAAAAGTGTTAAAAGTATCTAAACTGTTTCCAAACAAAGCATTAGCTGCAAAACTTGACTGCAGATTCGGGGACCTCTTGATTCCTTCCTGAACTTCAGATTTTTTTATGATTAGCTGGTTGTGTGTTTAGTTTGTTGCATAAAATATATAATATAATTACCCCAAATCTTTATTCGCGCAGCCTAGCATGATGATGATAATATAATTAGCTCATTCTATCTTTGGTTTGTTACATATAAATGAATATGTTTATTATGTATATGCAATAAACATTGATATTACTGGGGTTTGTGACATCCAAAGGATTTGATTTGTAAGCACTGTGTGCATCCTGTGTTCATTTATACATATTAGATACAGGCTTAGACTGCCGGCGGTCACAAATGTGACCGTACAGGAGCAAATATGTCACAAAGTAGTTCATTCTTTTCCTTTTGCTGTACGTGAAGTGGCTCACAAGTGAAGGTGCCACTCTTACTGCTGTGCCTTGACCTTCCCCTTTTGCTCCTCAGGGGTTATTTGATTGCAGCCCCTTCTGTGTTCCGCTCGGGGGTGGAGGAGGCTGTGAGTGTGACCATCTTCAACTCTGTCAAGGAGACAACAGTGCAGATCCAGCTGGTGGTCAAAGGAGAGACCGTGTCACGAAGCCACGGGACAGTTCTGGGTAAGGTCCTGTAACTGAGCTCGAGAATGACTTTGTAAGTTGAGGTGCTGTGGGAGCACATAAATATCTCTTAATTGCTTTAGGTAGTAATGGGACTGGAGCCAAACTAATATCTAATTAATTGGCTACTACTCCACCACCTCAGTTGACTGTATTAATGTGGTTTTGATGTATATGATAACAAGCAGGCCAATAGTTTTGGAACACCAAGGCATACAGAGATACTGATATTCAAGGGTTTTATAGTGAATACCATTCCTTTTGAAGCCTGAATGTTTGTCACTGGGGAGCTATATAAGGAAGGAGATAAGTTTGTTTTAAAGAAAAATAGAATTCTGGATTATTATCATTGTCATTTTCTTCCCTTATTTAAAAATGAGTATTGGGAATACAATCTCTCCATCTTCAGGACTGAGCGTTGCTGAGAGAGCTGGTAATAATATTTGTGCAGTTGGATAAGTCTTTAAAATCCCAGACAGACCCCTCTGGCCTATGAGAGAAGAGTGTTTTGGTCACATCCAGCTTAACACTGAATGAATTTGCACTGGGGGAAGTCCAGTAGCACTGGTACTGCTGCTGGGGTGGTGTGAGCTGGGATGTAGACAAGGGCCAGACAATCAGGCTCTTTAACCATCATGTTTTAACCCTTCTATGTGTTAAAACTGAGAGTTTATAAAAGCCATTTCCTTTCTTGGGACAGATTGTCTCTGATTGTGTCCTCCCCTTGTTGTCTTTGAAATTGGCTGACAATTGCAAAGTAATTCAACATGTGGACAGCACATGCTCAAGACAACTCTTAGGTAGGGCTGTATCCAGCAATCAAAATACATCCCACCACTGTTTGGAGAATTGTTCAGGTCCCCAAAGGGGCCAGATTCCTTTTAACAGCCAAATACTTCTGGAAGCAGAGGCTGTCCTGTGCTGAAACCTCAGCCTCGGTGGTGCTCTCGAACCACAGAGCACTTTGCAGTTTACCTTGGGCAAAAATTGGAAATAAATGTGGAGCAAGTTTGTTTTGGAGAACTCTGCTGGGTCCAGCTTGGTCACCCTGCAGGTTATTCAGGTGAAATCATAATGAGGGGGTGTCAGGTGGCAGCTCTGTGGTGGAGGGGGTGGTTCTCCTTCTGCTCAACTACTTTATCTTGAGAATAACTCCCTCTCTCTCTCATTTTAGATAAAGGAACAATTAAACTGAAGGTGAGTGTTAATAATTTTAAGATGTTTTCGGTGAAAGCATGAGGGCCTTTCCTTCAGCTGTGTGAGCAGCTGAGGGACAAATACATGTCACATTCTGGTGCACACGCTGAGGAGGAAAGAACTTGCACAAGAGGAGGAGTGGAGGGTGGAAAGAGCAAGTCTTAACCCATCCCAGCTCACCTTTCAGGCCCTTAGACCTCTGAAGAACATGAAGTTCTTTGTTTGGGCTGTTTGATAAGGATGGCACTATGGAATGATGTGTAAGTGATGGGGGTTATTACTTCAGTTGTAGGCAAAACTGAGCTGGACTGAAGGACGAGCCTTTAAATTGACAAGTCCACAGCAAGTCCTAAGTTATCTCTGAGACGTAAAGGGGGGTGGTGGGACAAAATGTTAAATTGTGATCTGCTGCTGGAATTACATTATCATGTTTTTCGCCTTGTTGTTTTTAATCTGAGGTGGTTTTAAAAGGTTTCTATTTCTCTGAGTAACTGGTTGAAAATGAGCAAACATGCACTTTTTGCTTTGGGGGCATTTTTATGTTGGTTGTTGGTTTTTTCCTCAGTTGGAAGAGCTGTGTGTCCCCCAGCAGAGCTGATTTCCCCAAGGAGCTCACCTTCTGTAGTGGACCAAATATCACTTTGCTTGAGTGACAAAGGGCAGGAGAGAATTTCCCCCCGTGTTTTTAGTGTGGCTTTGCCTCCTTTGAATTTTAGATGTTGTAGAGGATCCCGTATGTTCTTTTCCTGCTTCTTCCTCACCTCCTGGTCTGTTTTCCAGGTGCCTCCAGGTCTTCGTGGACAGGCACATCTCAAAGTCTGGGGCAACAGGCACCTGGCAGAGGATGGTTACATCTTCCACAACTACACCACGGTCACCATCGACAGCAAAGGCTCCTCAGTGTTCATCCAGACTGACAAGCCTGTCTACAAACCCAAGCAGAAAGGTACAGTGGCCTGGAGAGCACTCCAGGTGCCAGGGCTGCTTTCAAGCCAGACTTTCTCCAAGGGTAGTTTCTAGGACGAGCTGTTCTGTTGGCTAATAAATGTCCTCTTTTCTTTTTTAGTATTGATAAACCTCTTCATGGTGACTTCTGACTTGAGACCAGTCAATGACAAGGTAAAGAAAACTTCTTTCTTGCTGTAAAATATGACATAATACTTGGTAGCCTGTATTTTACTCTAATCTGTTCAGAAATATCGTTGGCTCTTTTAACCTATTTAGTCTCATTTTGTGATAGCTTAAGGTATTTGCAATTTAGTTTTTTCACTTGGTCACGTTCCTGTTGAAGGAGAGTACAGGCTTTTGGAGGGTTGGAAAACAGGGTGCAAATATGCCAGAGCAGATGAAGAACTTTTCAGACTTGCACCTTATTCAGGTAGTCACAGATATGCAAAGTATTCCATTTCCAGTTAGATGTGTGGTGAAATGTGTGTTTCTCAGACTGCTCTTGGAAAAGATGCTCAAACTCTTTGTGCGTCACACCTTATTTGTGTCAACGCAGCTGTTCACCACAAAAAGCAGAAGAGCAAAGTTTCCTAAAGCCTTTTGTTATTGTTTTCTTGCAGATTGAAGCTTATGTGGTGGTGAGTATCTGTGTGCCCCTCTCATACCTGCCCTGTAGGGGCACCGGCTCCTTGTGGCCCAAAGAGGGTCTGTACCTTTGCAAGTCCCTTCTCAACCAAAACCTCTGCAATGATCCCTATCCCTGCACCTTTAACTGGTGTTTGTGTCTTGCTGTTTTGTTACCACTGACAAATATCCTTGTTTTCAACTTCAGTCTCTGACACCCATCCCTCTTTTTCCAGCCTGAGGAACTGGGGAGATTCCCTGGTACTTATCAGTGAACAGTCCCACTCCTGTCCTTAATGTGGCTGACAGGGCAGGGCCAGTCTCCCCTCTGCACCCAAACCCTGGGATAGTGGGCAGCAGAAACTCATGGCAAGGCAAGGGGGCTCCTGTCGTCTTCCTTATGAGGTGAACGAGAGGTTTCTTCTGTGTCTAGTCTGATTTTGGAGGATTTTTTTTAACGATGGTTTAGCTGCGAGCAAGCAGACAAATTCACCCTCTTGTTTGCATCCAGCACTGGCAAAACCAGTTGGATTAATTTCATCTGACTTTGTCATCTAAATATTGTCTTGCTGGTCACGCAGCTCTCTTTAGGAATAGAGAGAAAGTGTCTCTGGAGGTCAGTTCATCCCATCTAGGAGAGGTGCCTTAAAGCGGGTGGAAGATCTGCTGCTTGACAGCACTTGCCTGTGTGCCTTGGTTACAGTGCTCTTGAATCATTTCAGAAGGCAAATACCCCTGTAAAGTCAGTACAGAGCATTTTTGACACGAATTAGTTCCGTTTGGGCTGGTAGAGAAGCGTGTCTGTCTCAAAACGATGCTCTCTGTTGCAAACTGAGTCCACTGTGTGAGTGACCCTCGTTTTCACTGTGACCTTTCTCCTTCCTGAACCACGTGCAGGACCCGCGGGGGTCTCGCATGATCGAGTGGAGCGATTTGAAGCCCTTTTGCTGTGGTGAGTGGGGTCACTTTTGCTCCTTGTATTGTCATTTACCTGTCCCTTTGCCCTCGCTGCGTTCGATGACCCCTTGCAGTGCCTGGAGGGTCACACAGAGCTGGTTCCTTCCTTTCCCAGGGATTGTCAACATGACTTTTCCTCTGTCTGACCAGCCGGTGTTCGGGGAGTGGCTCATCTTTGCCGAAATGCAGGGCCACACCTACAACAAGTCTTTTGAAGTTCAGAAATACGGTGAGTTGGCTGGAACCCAAGTGCCTTTGGAAGGACAGAACGCTGTGAAATGTTTCTTCTGGAGGGAACACTTAAAATGTCACAGGGAAAAACCTCCTTAGTGCTGTGGGACAGGGGCAGGAGTGACTGGGTGTTTTTCTGAGGTCACCTTGCCAGGAGGGGCTTGGTTTGCTGCTGGTGTTGATTGTCCTCTGCTGGGTGTTGTCCCACTCTGTGTCACCCACAGTGCCCTCAGAGCTGTGGGGGCTTTCTCTGGAATTTGGGCTGTCAGTTCTCCTTGGAAAGGCTCTGCTGTGTTTCTTCCATTGCAGTATTACCCAAGTTTGAGCTGCTGATTGAGCCCCCTCGTTACATTCGGGACCTCTCGCTGTGTGAAAAAGGAACTGTCCATGCCAGGTAGGAGCGTGTCCCAAATCCAGTTGCATTACTGTGGATGGTAGTGCAGTCCCTGGAGCTTGGATCCCACCTGCTGCTGACTTTTCAGATGATTTCTGATCATCATCAGAAGCTTTCTCATGTAAGAGCCTTCATAAAATGTTAAAAATAATCTAGAAAACCCTCTGTGATTTTTTTTTCTGTTTTCTAGATGTGCAGGTAGCACGGTAATGGCCTTCATGTAACCAGGAAAACTGAGGGAACTTATCCATTACCTACTTTCCATTTCAGATACACCTTTGGAAAACCAGTGACAGGGAAGTTGATTGTCAATATGACCATAAATGGTGTGGGGTACTACAGGCATGAGGTGGGACACCCAGTCCTCAAGACCACCCAGGTGAGGCAGACCATGGACTCACCTGTGATTCCTGTTCTTTACCTTTAATCCCACGGCTCTCTGATTGGAGATCAGAAAACAAAGGGGTAAATGGAATGGTTGGGTCCAGCATGACAAAAAATATTACTTCTTTTTGGCGTGGTCTCTTTATTATTTGGGGGGATGAGAATTTATTGGCATAGTATTAATCTGGTTTTAGAGCATATGGGGCTGAGAAGAACGGGGCATCGAGGGACTGTGATGGAACCAGGCTAGGGATAAGGGTGGAAAATGAGACCCCCTTTAGCCTCCCCTTCTCACATTTCCCTTCCCCACCCCACTCTGCAGATCGATGGCTCTGCCTCTTTCGAGGTGTGTGTTAAGGACATGATGCCAGCTGATGTCCCCGAGCACTTCCGAGGCACTGTCAACATCTGGGCCACAGTGATCAGCTCTGATGGGAGCAAACAGGTCACCTTCGATGACTCCACGCCCGTTCAGAAGCAGCTGATTGACATCAAGTACTCCAAGGACACCCGAAAGCAGTTCAAACCTGGCCTGCCTTACAAGGGGAAGGTGAGACTTGGAGCAGAGCCCCCGGATTTAAGGTTGTCCCCATGTGATCCCAGGATGTTACACCGTGTTCTGGTGTGTTTTTCCCACCTGTCATTGGCTGGAGTTGGTGGTAAAGTGAGCCCTGTTGTTGTATAAATGCCACACTGCAGGTGGAAGTCACTTACCCTGACGGGAGTCCGGCTGACAGGGTGACCATCCGGATCAAAGCCGAGCTCACCCCGAAGGACAACGTTTACACGAGTGAGCTGGTGTCAAGGAATGGCCTGGTGGAGTTTGAAATCCCCTCCATCCCCACGGCTGCCCAATATGTCTGGCTGGAGGTGGGTAAAAGCTCTTTATAGGATTAGCAGGCTTTAATGTAACTAATCTTGTCAAACCTGCACTTTATACATCAGTGCCACAAACAGGAAATCGGTGCCCTTTTAGCTTCAGCTTCTGGATTCCAGCACAGCAAACACTCGCTTTGTTTCCTGCTGCCAATAGACCTGATGTTGATAACCAGGATGAGAAGATGATTCTCCAAATACAGCTTGACATGGCAGTAGAGGCCCAATATTTGGGGAGTGCTGTTGCTGTGTAAAGATGGCAAGGAAAGGAACAGCTGGAAAGTACAGAATGGGAGAAGGGGATGCAGCTTAAAAGACTTATCAGGTTTTCTATGCATCACATTCACGTGTGGCTTTCATTATTTAAGACCAAAGTGACAGCAATTGATGGGAAACCCTCTGGGGATCAATATCTGCCCAACTACTTGTCCATCAGCAGCTGGTACTCGCCCAGCAAGTGTCACATCCAGCTCCAGGCACCGGATAAACCTTTCCAGGTATGTTGGATTCATATTCCATCATGGCAACTGCTGCCTTTCTTGGCTAAAAGCACTTTAGTTCTAATAAAATCTTTCTGTGTGTTTCTGGGATCCCAAACTGATTCTGTTTGTGCTCCAAAGGGTGAAGGAGCTGCAGTTCAGCTGCCAGGGAGCTGTTCAGGGTGGGTTACACCCAGTGCTGAGCAAAGGGCTCTGTGCAGCCCCTCCCTCTGTGTGTTGTGGGCACTGACAACAGCTCAGATTTTCACCTTTCAATATGTGTTCTGTGCCCCTCCAGCAGCAGCCAGATAGGGACTGTTTGCTGGAAATGATTGGAATTGGTGTAGTGGGAGTGGCTTAATCAATTAAGGCTGTGCAGCCTCACTAGAACTTCCAGTTGCAATCCCAACTGGATCTGTTTAGTCTTCCAGTTACTGAACTATGAACACTGTTGCCTTGACTTCTTTTGTAGTTTTTGGGGGAGTTTCTCTAAAAACGTAATCCTGCCCTATGAAAGTTGTTGTGATTTCTCCCCTAGAGGAAAAGTCTGATTTAACCTGGATTCCTGTTGCACATTTTTTTTCTCGGGGTTGTTTAGGGGTTTCTTCTTGCCCAGGAAAGTGTTCTGAGGGTCTTCTGTTTTGGGGGGGGGGGGAAAAGGGGGTTTTGGCACTACACATGCTTAGATTTCTGTTATCAGGTTGGTTTCAGATTCTTTGTATCCAAATAAGAGCTTTTTTTTTTTTTTTCCATCGCTGCATTTCATGGAAGTTTAATGGCTAATTAATCTTTTACAAGTTTCCTGAGGTATGGAATGGGGATTATACACTGCTAATCTGAACACATTGTTCTTATTATAACCTGATTAGAACTAATTCTTCTGTGGGAAAGCTGCGAGTTGGATGACCAGCTGATGTGGGAACTGTTTCCCTGCATTGCCAGCTCTTACTGGTGTTCCAATTAGCTACATTCATTTTTTAATGAATTGTTTCATCATTTGCACTGGGGAATTCTTAATACTTCAAATATTTCGTGTCACGAGGCGTTTCTTGGACTCTGCGGCATTCTCACTGTGTTTAACCATGAGCAGCTCCTTGCAGTCGAGTCTTGCCCTTCTGGTTTGTACCCTGGGCACATTCTGGAAGGAGAACACTCGGTGCTGAAGAAAAAGAGGTTTTTCCAAAGATTTTTTCGGGATTCAACATCCAGCCTGAACAGTTTTAGCTTGGAATTGCCCTGCTTTAAGTGGCAGGAGGGTCAGGAGTGGAAATTGCTGCCGAAATCCTCCAGAACATGAGTGTCAGCTGCTCCTCAGGTGCCAGAAGCAAGAAGTTTGAGTTCCTAGGAAAGAGGAATTATTCCTCAGCCAGACATGCCCCAGTGCTAATCCCATGCCTGCTGTCTGTTCTGTTGGGCTTGGTGGGATTTGGAGGATTTTTCCTTCAGTGCTTAGTGAGCCCCACTGGCTTCAGTGCCCGGAGTGCTGCTCTGGAGCCTTTTGCAGGCATCAGAGGAGCTTACCCAGACAAAGAAGCAGCTTCCTTCTCATTTATTTGTGTGTTTGACACCTCTCTGAGTGCCAGACTTACGAATTATTATCGGGACTTGTGTAATTGGAAAGCATTTTCCCTCGGATCTATTCCTGGTAATTTCATGCCACGTTGGTTGTGCTTGAATTAGTATTTGCCACATGAATGTAATCACTGTGTGTAATCACAATGAAACTGCAAAGGCTGTCGAACACACACATCTCTTCCCACCCCCAACCCATCTCTTTCTTTTTCTGGGGGCTGGACTACTGAAGGGGTGTCTAAAATTCAACCAATTCTGACAGCTGCTCTGTGCCAAAAGGCTTAACTTCCCGGATTCCAGAGATTCCTTCATTGTTCCATTAATGCTCACAACCCCCAGCTCATTCTCCCGTGGGTTTGCAGGGAGTGCAGAGCTGAACACAGGCCCCTTTTCATGACCATGACAACAGTGCCCCTGTCACACCCTTCTCAGTGCTTGTGTTTGGTGGGAGAGGGGCCACCACCTCCCCCTGACACCCAGAGGGGCTTCTGCGCTTTATAAACCCAAAATGTGCTTTGGAACAGACCAGATCTTTTGCTTTTCCCCCTCTGGGTGCAGGTGGGAGAGGAGGCTTGGATTGCAGTGAAGTCCACGTGTCCCTGCAACTTCACTCTGCATTATGAAGTGGCATCACGAGGCAACATCGTCCTCTCGGGACTCCAGCCCAGCAATGTCACCCAGCGGAGGAGCAGAAGGGCCACTGTCCCCTCTGAGAAGGCCACTGGCATCACCCACTTCCCAGGAACAGGTAGCTGGCAGCAGAAATGCAACCTCATCACCCCCTTTTTCAGGGAAAACCCACCTTCCCACAAAACTAAATATCCTCTTTCTTTTTCAACTTCATGCCCCTTCAAGGATATAGATAATTTAGTGCAAGAAAAATCGCAATATCCGTTGTAACCACAGCCATATAGGAAAAAAGTTCTCCAAGAGGGATAACTCTTGGAGAGTTTTCTCCAGTCTTTCTGCAGTCTTTCCCTGTTAGCAAAGCTCTAATCCTTGCGTGGCCTGGGCTCATTAGAGTATCAGGGAAGGGCATGATGGGGTTGGGGCAGTTTAAGGTGGTTGAGCTTGAACTGAGAAGAGAACATTAAATAGACTGATGGCAAAGGAGGAGACCACGCAGCTGTCATGGGGAAAAGGACATGTGGACTCCCAGTTTGTGCAAGGAATAACAGGGAGATGCAAATTTGAGGAATGCCTTTGTTTGGATTAAAGAAGGGTGGAGACTGAGAAGAGGCATATCACATCCAAAGGAAAAGTGCCTATCCTGGCAGCATGCCTGCAGTGGCAACCAGTCTGGGAGTTGGGGAAAGAGCAAAAGGAGCTCCCTCAGTGTCCCCACCCAGGTTCTGGTAATCAATTTTGGAGTTTGTGATGAGTTCCTGCTCTGAGGGTTTGTTCTGAGCTGTTGCATTTACAGCTGCCTGAAGATGTTGCGGTTGCTCTGCCTTTAAGATCATTCAAGACCAGGTTGATGGCATTTTGGGCAACCTGGACTGGTGAAAGACATCCTTGGTTGGCCCCAGGGGGTTGGAATTAGATCATCCCTGAAGGCCCCTTGTAACCCAAACCATTGTGGGGTTCTGTTTGGCTGCTGCAGTGATTCTGTGCTCTAGAAACTGCACAGTCCTTTTGCAGACTCATTTGTGCCTTTTCTCTCAGCGGTTCTGCAGCAACAGATCACCAAAAAAAGGGTATTTTCAATGGCTTGATAGCTTAACCATGTATTTCCTTGACTTTATGGCTGGAAAAACACTGGGAAAACCTCCCTATACACCTTCTCCATGCTGTTCATTATGTCAAGTGTGCCAATTGCCCACCGGCTGTCACAGAGAGAAGAAAAAGGGGAAAAATTCCGAGTTCAAGAAACAAAGGCAGAATACAAGCCTTGGATTGAGAGCACACCTCTGGGGCATGGGGACGGGGCAGGAGGGGGTGGTTTTGGTGGATACAAGCCTGTTTTCCCCCCGCTGCCATTGCAGCTGCCCCCGGCAGCCCCGAGGTGGAGGTGTGTGTGACATCCCTGCGGTTCCCAGTGCTGCCCTCCATGGCTCCCTGGGGACGGCTCCTGGTCTACTACGTGCGGGACAGCGGCGAGGGTGTCACCGACAGCCTGCAGGTCACCGTGGGCTCCTCCTTTGAGAACCAGGTACGGGCTCTGGGGCCGCAGGGACGCAGCCTCCTCGTTCCCTGCAGCTTCACCTGCTGGGATAACTGGCTTTAATGGTCCTCCCCAGGTTGAGGTGGAGCTCTCGGCGAACGAGACCAGGCCTGGCGATGTCGTGAACATCAAGGTCAGGGCAGCAAAATCCAGCTGTGTCTGCGTTGCCACTGTGGACAAGAGTGTGTACCTGCTGAAGACGGGCTTCCAGCTGACAGCCAGCCAGGTAGGAGGAGCTCAAGGCCTTTCATAGAATCAGCTGCATTGGAAGAGACCTCTGAGATCCCCAAGTCCAACCCTTGACCCAACCCCGCTGTGATTCCCACATCATGGCACTCAGTGCCACATCCAGTCTCATCTTAAAAACCTCCTACGATGGTGAATCCACCACCTCTCTGGGCAGCCCATTCCAGTGTCTGATCACTCTCTCTGTAAACAATTTCTTCCTGATATCCAACCTAAACCTCCCCTGGCAGAGCTTAAGCCCCTGCCCTGTTGCTGGTTGGTGGTTGGTGGGAGAGGAGAGCAAACCCCACCTGCCTACACCCTCCTGTCAGGGGTTGTGGAGAGCAAAGAGGTGCCCCCTGAGCCTCCTCCTCTCCAGGCTGAGCCCCCCCAGCCTCTCCTCACACTGCCATCCATGTCGTCCCTTCATGCACGGCCTCTGCCCCCAAGCACAGCAGCCTCTGCCCCTTCCCTGCAGGTTTTCCAGGAGCTGGCAGAGTACGACGTGTCCGATGCTTTTGGAGCCCCAAAGGACGAAGGGCACTTCTGGTGGCCGGGCATGTCCTCGCGCCGGCGCCGCAGGTCCTCCGTCTTCCCCTGGCACTGGGACATCACCAAGGACGCGCGCTTCGCCTTTACAGTAGGAGCACTCAGCCTCCCCTCCCTCTGGGCTGTCCCTTTGGCTCCCCTTTTCTGCCTCCCCCCATCCCCTTTTTTGCCTTCCCCACCTCTTGCGCCTTCCCCCTTTTGGCCGCCCCCTTTTTGCCTTCCCCCTTTGGCCTCCCCATCCCATGTTTGCAGGGTGGTTTTCAGCTCCCTGGGCTGGTATTTTGCCCTGTTTCTCCAGGGGCTGGAAGGTGATTTTGGAGAACAGAGTGCACCATTGCAGCAAAGACACTGGGAGGGACATGGTTGGGTTCTGGCCAGTGTCAATGGCAGGGTGGGTTCCCCTGTTGGGGGAAGGAGTTCATGCTGGGGCTCTGGAGAATCAAGCAGGGACCAGAAGGTTCCTCCAGGCAGGGACCAGAAGGTTCCTCCAGGCAGGGACCAGAAGGTTTCTCCAGTCATGGGTGAACTTGCAGATCAATTCTGCAGCTCCTCTGACAGGAAGGAAGGTGGAACATGAGTCTTTCCTTGGAGCCTTTTCCCTTTTGGACTATCTTTTGGAAATCATTTAAATGTCTTCCCTGCCCTAGTCTTTCCAGCTTCTGTGGCCTTCTGCATGAAAGATCAGGAATGTTTTCCTTATATCCTTGATCAAGCTACTCCTTAAATGTCATATACTTAAGTAATTTTGCTTGCTTGGTGTCTTTCAATAGTTAGATGGCCAGATTTTAAAAATCTTATTTCTTTGATCTGTGCTGTGTATCTGCATCAAATTTCAAGTTGAGCACTTAAAGCAAGTTCTTTTTTTTTAAATGTACTTATACACTAATTAATTTCTTCATTGCTTTGGATACCAACAGTGCAGTCCTTTGAGCTGAGAACAGCCACGTGCAGGTTTTTGCTTTCCTTTTGTTTCAAATGGATGTCACTTCATCTCTTTGAGAAGTTCTGCTGGTTTGCCTCTTCCTTCCCTTCCCATCCACCTTCCAGGCTCTGCTGACATCCCACTCCTCTGCCTTCCCCATGTAACCTCTGTTCCCTGACGGCCTGAGACAAGAACGTGCCCTGTGAAAGGCTGTGCTGGAAAAGCTTTATATTCTTTATATAAACTTCTCCTCCTTACTGCTCTGAAAGACAGAGTGGCCCATAGAACCAGTGTCACAGGTCTAATAGTTGATGTTCTTTCCATTTTTAATCCATGTAACTCCAAATAAAAAGCTGTAATGGCACATTCCAGAGGAAAATCCGTGTAAGGATTTTTCACCTGTAGCTGCCTGGCATTCACACCTGCCCAGTAATATTGGCTACTGATTTAAATGCATTTAAGCAGACAAGAGCTTTCTCATAAAATTTCTGCCAATGTATCTTCATTTTTATGTAGAGTTTAAAAAAAGTCCTCAAGTTTCAGTTGAGATTTACCTCACAAATGTTGGAATAGGTTTGAGGGATTCGATTCAATTTATCGGCGCACATTTAATTCTTTTAATGTCTTTATTCTTTTTCCCTTGCTGGTTTTTGTTCTGTGGTCTTCGTTGGTATATTCTAGGAGACTGGCTTGGTGGTGATGACTGACATAGTCAGCCTGAACCACAGACAGAACGGAGGGATGTACACGGACGAGGCTGTTCCAGCCTTCCAGCCACACACCGGCACCTTGGTGGCCACAATGCATTCCAAAATAGCACCAAGGTAACATTTTTTTGGTTATATGTGCTGTCTCTGATACTCTCAGCTGTTTTGTGGTTTTTTTTTTTTTTTTCCTGTTTTCTCAGCTGTTTTCCACCTCTGTGCCCCCAGGTTTAAAGGCACTGTGGGGAAACTCTTCTGATACCCTTGACAGACTTAACAAAATAACTGACATAACTTTGTTAAATCTAATTTAATTCTGCAAAAATGTCCTTCTAAATGGTCATTTGGCTCTCTTCCATGCATCAGTTTTCAGTGAATTAGTGGCTGTTTCTCAATATTTGAGCTGGTTTCAGAGTCACTCATTGTTATTTTGGCCATTCAGCTGGAGGGTCTCAAACTCAATAAAATGAGAGTCTGCAGGAAGAATAAATCCCGAGGTGCAGTGAGTGGTTCTGCACCAGGGGATGGGGCTTCCTTTGCATCCTGAGCCTCCTGGGGGCCTCTCAGCAGTTTGGGGGGTTAATTAACAAAGAGATAATGAAGCACCGCAGCTGTGGGAAAACAGAAAGAGGGATTAAAATATCAAAGATCAAGACAATTCCAGGGGGAAGAAACAGAGAGGAATACAAAGTTGTGCCTGTAGTAACTGCCATTAGTCAGAACATATCCTGGGAAGTCTCATGGTCACATTTCGCTGGGGGGAAGAATTTGCACCATAAAATTAGAGTGTATTATTTCTGCTGGTTTAAAAGAGTATCTTATTTGTGCTGGTTTTTCACATTCTTCTTTGTGTGTGCAGAGTGTGTGTGTGCACACTGGGCTTGTTGGGAAGGACCAGTAGTTTGTTTTAGGAGATCACCAGCTCGCTTTTGATGAGCCTGAACTGAGCCAGGCGTGGTACCTCTGATTGATCAGTCAAAACTTTCTTATTAAAAGAATTCATTTGCAAGGACTTATTTCTTGTTCTAGCAGGGCAGAGAAGAGGAAAAGAACCTTCTTTCCCGAAACGTGGATCTGGCACTGCCTCAATGTCAGGTATGGACAGGGAACTCCCTTCATTCTATCCAGAGGGCTGTGTCCCCTTCAAATACAGGAAACAAAGTTCTGTGAAACCCACTGGAGTTACATTGCCATTTTCTGGTATTTTTTTCCTTATTGTTTTTCTTCATTACCACTTTAATCAATAATCTTTGCAGTATTTCATCTGGTCTTGAGGTGTGTCCACCTGCTCCCAGTGGAACCTGCCATCTGGGGCTACGTTGATTCCCTGTGGATTGCTCTTTAAATTCCACTGATCCCTCCCTTCTCTGTCATCTCTTGCAAAAGCATCTCCCCCCAAACCTTAATTTGCCTCCTTCATAAATCGTGATTACCTCTGGGTACAGTCAGAACAGAAAGAATTCATAAAAATATAACTAATCTCTCCCACAGCAGCACATCGAGGATAATTTGAAGCCATTATTAAAAGTCTTCCCCAGGTTTGCAAGTAAACTTCATTCTCAATAAATGGCTGTTAATTAAATTTGACAGGAACTTGGAGCAAGTGTATTCAAATCTGTTCAATTGAGCATGAAATATGCTTTGTGGAAATACACAAAGAATTCCAGAAGTGCCCGTTTGGGCCTCAGCAAGCTGGGGCAGTTAATTATAAGTGGGAGAGTGTGGAATAAAAAGTTGCAGATTGCATTTTCTCCACTTCATTTCATTAGAAACAACTGAGTTGACCGTTCCTTAATTTCTACTCTTTTGAACAGGAAGAATTTATTTTTTTCCTCTCTTCTACCATTTATAATTGTAAAATACAATCCTAGAAAAAATAAAAAGAAAAAAAACCCCGAACAAAAGCCTAATGTCAACTTCCCAAACCAATTCTAAAAATTCCTAGAGCCTGGCTGGAGGGTCTAATGGCTGGAAATGAGTGTGTACTTTGGCCCCCCGCCCAGAAGAGTAAGTGCCCTCATGTGTGAAAATAATGTTAATGCTGGTTATGGGCTGAAATCCCAGTGGAAAGAACATCAGCTGCAACAAATTGTCTGGTTAAGGAGACTGGTATTCTGCCAGGCCTGGAGCCAGAACACCCTTCTGCTTGTTCTGCAGGGCTGGGGGTTGGTGCAGGTACCAGGATGGAGTTGGGATGAGCACCTGAACACTGAGGAACAGTCTGCTTCAAGCATGTTAAAATAATTTTTTCACTTTGAAGCAGGTTTGGATTAGATAACAGGAAGAAATTCTTTACTGCAAGGGTGGTATTGGCACAGGTTGGGCAGAGCAGCTGTGGCTGCCCCATCCCTGGAAGTGTCCAAGGCCAGGTTGGACGGGGCTTGGAGCAACCTGGGCTGGTGGAAGGTGTCCCTGCCCACTTGCTGTTCTGCTCCTTCTAAATGTTCACAGCTGATAAAAAAACACCGAGCCTTTTGTGAGCTGCTGTTCAAAGCAGGCACTGATGTTGTGTTATAAATTTGCTTCTGGGGGGAACTCCCCAAAACGTTAGGCTGGAATTCAGTGCTTTGGAGTGACCTCAGTGTGCTCATCCCAAGCTGTGCCGTGTCCCCTTGGCAGTGACACGGCGGGAGAAGCCGAGCTGCGCGTGGAGGTGCCCGACTCCATCACCACCTGGATCACGGAGGCCGTGGCTCTGTCCCAGGAGAAGGGCTTGGGCATCGCCCGCCAGACGGAGCTGAAGACCTTCAAGCCTTTCTTCCTCGACTTCACGCTGCCCTACCATGTCATCCGGGGGGAGCAGACCAAGATCCCCCTGACTGTCTACAACTACCTGGCCGTGTGTGTGGAGGTAACAGCCCCCTCCCTTCCTCTGCTGGGTCAACCCCTTCCTCTGATTTATCACCAGAGTCCCTCAGAGATCCACAGCTGCCAGCAGAGAAGGTTCAGGTAGAGTTAAGCTCAGCCCAGAGAAGGTCAATGGAGAGTTAAGCTCAGCCCGGAGAAGGTCAATGGAGAGTTAAGCTCAGCCCAGAGAAGGTCAATGGAGAGTTAAGCTCAGCCCAGAGAAGGTCAATGGAGAGTTAAGCTCAGCCCAGAGAAGGTCAATGGAGAGTTAAGCTCAGCCCAGAGAAGGTCGAGGTGGAGTTAAGCTCAGCCCAGAGAAGGTCGAGGTGGAGTTAAGCTCAGCCCAGAGAAGGTTAAGGTGGAGTTAAGCTCAGCCCAGAGAAGGTTAAGGTAGGGTAAAGCTCAGCCCAGAGAAGGTCAATGTAGAGTTAAGCTCAGTACAGAGAAGGTTCAGGTAGAGTTAAGCTCAGAATCTCAGAGAAGGATTTCCTTCATCATCAGAGAACAGCCAAAAGTAGTTTATTTTATTTTGAGAAATCCTCTCTCCCCAGCTGTTTTAGCCTCAAACTCATCCTCTCCCTACATCCAGTAGCACCTCTTGGAAACACTTGTAGAATTGCTGAGCTGAAAGTGCTGCTCCCAGTCAATTACACGACTGGGAAACTTGAAGGGCAAATAATCTGCCTCCTGTGATTCCTGGGAAGCGTTTTGGGGGGGGTTCCGATTTGTCACAAATGGCTTTGCAGCTGAAATGTCCCAAAATTTCCCAACTTTTCACAGGTCCACGTGAAGATTTCTGTCCCCAAAGGCATAAAGTTTGTTGGGCATCCTGGGAAGCACCATCTGACAAGGAAGAAGTGCGTTGCCCCCGGGGAAGCCAAACCCACCTCTATCGTTCTGTCCTTCAATGAGCTGGGACTGAGCAACATCACTGGTAGTACAGAACTAAAACCAGCTTGGGGCTTGAAGGAGTTGTGCAAGGGTTTCTTTCTATTCCTATTTCAGCAGAGAGTTCCTATTTCCCTGCTATCCCAGAGTGGAGTTGTTTGTCCCACTTGCTGCCAGCTTGGCTTTTTAACCTCCTTTATAGTAGGAACACATTCTGTACCTGCCATGCACAGAAGGGTCTGTACAGACAGCAGGATGTTCCCTGGTTATCAGTTTTCCTGCTGTGATATTTGCTCATGTAAGGTTGGACCTGTTGCATTTCCCTGAAGAGATCAGTGGGAATTGTTAAGTAAGAGGATAATAACAGATTTTGTACATCTTTCAATAAACAATCCAAATAAAACTAGGCAATGCTGAAAACTAGAGAAGGGTTTCTCTGTTGCCCCAAATACTGCCTCCTTTTAGATGTGGTCATTCAGATGTGGAATAAGGGTCATATGAGAGAGCTGTAATTAAAAAAACACTTAATTAGCTGTATCTATTAGGTTTAGATATTCCTGTCTCAAAGTCTCTGCTGCTTTTCCCTTCTGTTTCTTAGCAAAAGCTTTTGCTTATGGTGGGACTAATTGCTGCCAGGATGGGATGCAGAGCCTGAAGAGTGGCAGACACTCCGAGGACACTTCCCTGGACAAAAGGACCCCAGTGGGAGTGGATTATGTTCGCAGCAGTGTGATTATTGAGGTGAGAGAACAGGAATTTGGAATAATCCTGGTAGAAGTGCTTGGGCAAATCAGTTTTTAGGTGAGCAAATGTGAATAGGTTTGTTAGAATCCTCAGGTTTGACTTATGGTTTGTTTGCGTGATTGGAAAGAGTGAATTTTAGTGGGTGTTGTACAGAAAGAGCCTGTTTGGTTCTGAGTTTACCTGGTGAGTCTCCAATAGTGCTCAGGAGAAAAAGGAATGGAAGTTTTATTGGGTAGACTTGCCCTGTTCATCTGAAAGGTGCCGTGAGGCTCCCTGGGGGTGGGTGGCACATCTCCTGCCAGCAGGGCAGTGCCATCACTCCTCTGTAAAGGGCACAGCAGCAGAAGGTCATTTCTGTATTTTCTGAGCCCCACTGAAAGCTGTTCCTGCTCCTCCAAGCCCTGTGGATTGATGTGTGTGTTTCTGTCTTTCCGTAGCCAGAGGGACTGTCCAGAGAATACACCTACAGTGTTTTCTTCTGCCCGAATGGTAAGTTCATGATTGCAATGAGACAGTCAGTTTGTTTGAGTCAGTTGTAAACAGAGACATTTGGCTTCAACTCCTTTAAAAAAGAAATATCTTTGTTTCCATTTCTCTGTGATTGATGAGTTATGGTGCGTAGGAGAAACTTCTGAATAAAGAGCCTTTCTTACCTGGCTGGCTAACTATGAATTTTCTCCAACTGCCCAAGCGATTTCTGGAAATGGCCATTAAATTCCTTTACTTTAGGAAACAGTTTGAGTATTCAGCACTGTGGACAGTAACTGGGACTGTACTGTGTTTTCAGTGGGTGTTTTAAAATTCAGGTCTGGAATTGGTGTGTCCTCTCTGCCAGAGATTTGGATAGCTCAGACTTGGCTCCAGCAGCCGAACAGAGATGCTTCTGACCACTGGATTTGAACTGAAAAATCACTTGCAGGCTCCCTAAGAAATTCAGCTGAGCAGTTGGAGGTGCCATGGGAAGGATGTAAAAATAAAAAAATAGGAAGAGACAGCCATGTTTATTTTCAAAGTTTGAGAGAAGCTGGGAAAAAAAACCAACTGACTTAGGAAAGGTCTGTTTGTTTGAATTGCAGTAATCAGCATTTTTGAGGTCTGTAAGCTCAGCTCGAATTCTCACAACGTGCCATTGTTTTTCTGACTAGAGAAAATCCACATCTCTACACCTAACAAATATGAGTACCAGTACATGCAGAAACCTGCCCAGATGACCCACTTTGACATTGCTGTGAAAGCCCACAATGATGCCCACCTGGCCTTGTCCTCCGGTCCCCACGACATGGCAGAGATGACAGAGATTGTTATTGGTGGGCACCAAAATAGCAGAACGTGGATTTCTGTCAGCAAAATGGGTGAGCCCGTGGCCAGCAGGGACACCCCTGGGATCCTCTCCTGGGATGAATTCCGCAGCTTCTGGATCAGCTGGAAAAATGGAATTATCCAGGTACCACATTCTTCTGTATGAGGGGTCTGGAAGTCTCTTTTTAACCGGAGTCTGAGCACACACACAGCAGGTTTTCCTTAGGTTGCTGTGAGAGGTGGAAGCTTCCCTTCTGCTGCTTTTTCTGCCTTAATTCCCAATCAGAACCAGCCTGCTCTGCCCCCTGGGTGCTCTCAGCACCTCGGGCTGCAACGCTCTCCCTGCCAGCTGGGCTAAAGGCTGCTGGAATTCTCATGGAACATCCTTGGATTGTCCCGTGGGTGGGAAAGGGAAAGGTGTTGACCCTGTAGAGTTCTCTGGTGCCCAAATGTGCCGGGGGGGGCACGTGGCAGAGGGACCCCAGATGTTGTGGGCTCGTGGAACTGCCTGGTTTTCTGTTCCTTTCAGGTTGGCCACGGTACTCGGGTGCTAAACGAGTCTATTATTGTGGAGTGGACAGTCCCCAAACAGCTCGAGGTGAAGTACATTGGCTTTTCCACAGGCTGGGGGTCAATGGGAGAGTTTAAAATTTGGCGAAAAGAAGAGACTGATGAAAATCACAATGAAGCATTTACCCTTGGAGTTCCCCACAACATAATTCCAGGATCAGAAAGAGCTACGGCTTCAATAATAGGTACCATTCCGAGGAGGTGTCACTGGGTGTCCAATGTGAGGAGATGCTCCAGCTGTCACTTGCTGCTGACCAGTACTGGAGTAATGCACACCAGATAAGATAGTCCTGTGCACTTACAAGGGTTTATGCTGCTTAATTGTGGGACAGATAATTGCTTTGGGTTTCTTTTGTTGTTTTTTGGGGGGTTTTTTTTGGGTTGAATTGTCAGGGATTTGAAGTTGATACTGAGGGCTTTGCAGAGGCACTGCCTGTGAGAGCTCGTGGTGTTTACTTCATAACCATCACAATCACAGGTTGTTCTAAGCTAGTCCTTAATTGGGAAGTCATGGATAATCCAGCTCCGGAATGAGGAATTTCTTTAATCCAACAAGAGATCGAAGGGCTGAGATTTAACATCTGATGGACTTCTCACTTATGACACAATTTATTTAAGCTGTCTCTGTGTAGCCAGGAGATATCAGTGTAGTCAAGTGGGGGTTTAATCTGAAGGCGAAGTCAAGCCTAACTCCCTAATACTGAGCTTATTCTCCCCCTTTGTCCACCAGGAGATGTGATGGGTCCTACTTTGAACAACCTGGACAACCTCCTGCGGTTGCCCTTTGGCTGTGGGGAGCAGAACATGATCCATTTTGCTCCCAACGTTTTCGTCCTGAAATACCTGCAGAAAACCAAACAACTCAGTCACGAGGTGGAGGTCGAAGCCACCGATTACCTTGTTCAAGGTGAGTCATCGCACTCACAGTTTAGAGGTGGAGAAAAGGCTCCACCTTGTCAGCTGGTGTTATACTCGTGCCATGTGTTTTCTGCCCAAGTGATGAGGATTCATCATTCCCTGTAGGATAATCTCCCAGGATAATCTCCCAGGTTAACAGATTTTGATGGCAAGATGTTTTCCCTTGATATTTATTACCTGCGTTTCCCTTCAGTAACTCCTGGTTTAGGTACTTATTGATTTATCTTTTTTATTTTATTTTTTCTTAGACAACTGATTTCTATGTTTAAACATATTAGAAAGACAAGGAATACTCGATTCAGTAAAAATCTCAATGTTTTGGGGGTTTTTCCTTGTTCATAAGTAGTTTTTTCAGCACTTTAACCAGTGCACGGCTCTTCTCTGGACTTTCTTTTCTTACCAGTGTTTTCTCAGTAACAGTTTACCCAAAATCAGAAGTTGGCATCTAAAATAGTTCACCCAGAGCCACATAATGAAGGATTTCGTGTGTCCTTTCTGTGTCCTGCCTCACACTAAGCAGCTCAAAGCAATCTATGCTGGTTTTTTGCCCTGTTTTTCTCAGCATTTCTTTGAGAAGAGCCACGTGCAAACCGGTTCTATAACCAAGTGCAGTTCTCAGTAAGCACTCGGAGATCATTAATAACAAGAATGACCCAAAGGGACAAAGCTCTCTTGTGTATGAGTCAGACAATAGTCATGTCATGAAATCAGAGGTGACAGGATTAGGTGGTTCTCCTCTGAAAATATAAATATAAAATGGAATATGCCAGATATTTTTATTTTTTTTTTTGTATTCAGCAGCAAGAGCCCAGTGCTGCTTCCCTTGCCTGGCTCCACTCGTTCCACTTGAGGTGTTTTGTGCTTGCTGAGAGCAGGAAGGCAAAGGGAATTGGTCACTACTCCCAGTCAGTGTTTCCTTTGCAGCATCATTTGCTTTTGTTTCTCTTTCAAAATCTGCAAACTTTCCAGGTTTTTGGCTCCAGGCTCTGCTTGCTAATTAACCCTTACAGAAGAAATCCTCCAGAGTTTTAAACTCTTCTGTGTTTCCTGGAGCCCGGCCAGGTGGAAGGTTTAGGAGGGGAAAGCCTGTTTGCTCACTCTGGAAGGCTTTTGTGACTTACTGAGCCAAAAAGCCTCTTCCCTTAGTCATCCATCGTGGAAAGTGCTGATACCCAGCAATTCCTGTGTATTCCCTAAACTTTTGAAGTGGCCTGAGTGAAACCAGCCAGCATTTTTTTCTGCTTCCCCACAGCCCAGTTCTACGAAAGCAGGTGAACAGGGGGGAAACTGGGAGTGCAAACACTCCCAGCATCACGAGGGGGGTTTTAAAGAGAGGTTGTTTCAGGAGAGCAAGACAAACACAAAGTCTGTGCCCCTACCAGCCTGGGAAGCAAAGAAAAATAAATGTAAAATAAGAAACACATGTCAATTAAAAATGAACATGCTGAGAGAAGAAGAGAGACAATGATAAGAGAGATATAAAATAGGAGAACTCAGTGTGTCCATCTACACGCTTAGGAACTATTTAAGCAGGAAGGGCTCAGTGGCAAATTGAACCTGAGGCCTGTAGAAAACAAAAGGAATCTGAATTCATGTCACACCCATTGTTTGGAGGATGAAAAAAAAAATTATACAATTACTTGGGCTCTCTGCCATGTTTGTGTGTCTGTGCCACAACCCCCAGGCAAGGCTGGGGTTACCACGGGAGCATCATCAGTCTCCAGGGCTTTGTTCCTCCCATTCAAACCATTCCACCTGCATTCCCTGGGAGCTCTGGAAGAGCAACTGGAAAGTGCAGGAGTCATGGGAATGAGGACCTGCCTGTGCCTGGAGGGGTCAATAAAGAAACTTCACCTCCAGAAATGTCCAACTAACCCATTCCCATTAAAATGTTATGTGGTGTGTAATAAAACACCTTCTCAGGGGTTGGAGAGTTCAGCAGGCAGTGAATGTCTTTTGTCACCATCCTCTTGTAAGTCTGACATGTTTCCTTATCAGAAATATCCATTTTGGAGGGTTTGATTCCAATGGGTGGCCAAGAGCTTTATCTAAGTGTGTGTTCTGTACTTCTCAAGTTTGGAGTGCTGTATTAGGATGGGCAGCTCATGCTTATAGACAAACACATTTGGGAAGCGAATTATTTTCCTGGGAGGAGGAGCATTTTGACTATTTTTCTTCCTTTACAATCTCAGAAGACATTCCAGGAGAATCTTCAGCGTTCACCTTGTTAATGATGTTGCCTAAAACAACAGCCCAGGTAGTTTGGAAATCTTCCTTTGCATAAGATCTCAGCTGTCCTAGTTCTGTTGCAGTTACATTAAGTTGTCCCAAGCGAAAGCTTCGGAGAAAAGTTTGAATCCAGCTGTGCTGTTGAAGGAAAACCATTTCCATCAGCGTTGTGCAGTCAGTAGACCAAGAGGAGAGTGGCTGCAGGCTTAAGGGAAAGAATCTTTCCTTTGGTACTGCGTTTTCTGGGGAGGAACATCCCATTTCAGACATTTCTGGTGTCCGAAATGAGGAGCTGCAGCATCCCAGCTCTTCTCCCACCCGGATCTCGAGATGAGCTGCAGCTCAGGGATACACAGCTGGCTCTCCCTCACTCTGCCTGGAGCAGCAGAGCCTCCAGATGGTCCCAGGCCTCATTCCCTTGAAATTCCTGCTCTTCTCTGCGGGAGAAGTTTTGGACTCCCCTGGATCTTTTGTGACTTTCAGGCTACCAGCGCCAGCTGACCTACAAGAGGCAGGACGGCTCCTACAGCGCCTTTGGGGAGAGGGATTCATCAGGGAGCATGTGGTGAGTCCCCGTTTCAACCAGGGTCAGACAAGTGTTAAATGTTTGTTAAATGGGGGAATATATCCAACTGGCTGGGAAAGGAAAGGAATTTTCCAGCTTCTGTGGTGGAGAATAGAAATAATATGATAATACTCCATGAGTGCAGAATCAGAAGCTGCTGAGTGCTCTTGCCATGCCAGGAGGTTTCAGGACTCAGATAAGGTGGCCACATCCACCCAAGAGGTTGTCCTGGGTTAAGCCCAGCTGGAAATTAAGCCCAAGATTGTGCAACCACCTCCTCTTCCCCCCGCCCAACCAGGTGGGATGGGAAGGAGGATCAAAGTAAGGCTTGTCGGTAGAGAGAAGAACAGGCTGATAATCAAAAATAAAGTCAAAATACAGTAATAATGGTAAATAATTATAATCATGATGATAAGAAGGGAAGTGATGCACACCATTGCTCCCCACCCACTGAGTGATGCCAGATTCCATTCCCGATTCTGGGTGGACCCCCCTTCCAGGGAACTCCCCCCCAGTTATGCCCTGGACAAGAATTTCAGGCACAGAAGCTCCACTAAAAGTTCATATTTGGATCTGGAGCAGCAATTATGGGGCGTTTCAGCACCTAATTCCATTGGGGAATGGAGCTTCACCTGAAGCATGTCCAGAGACTTGTGCTGTCCCCAGGAGGGGCAGAGGGTCCTCCCGTGGTAGGGAAAACCAAAAACCCCCCCAAACCAACTCAACCTCCCCATAAAAGAAGTCCTTATCCCACATGGATGAAATGGGGTGGGTTCACGCTCTGAGAGTAAAGGCAGCTCCGTTCCCAAGACAGCAAACTTTGATCCTGGCTCTGGCATCTCCCAGTCCCTGGATGTCAAACACGGTGACATGGAATTACTCAGCCCTGGAAAAGTCCCCTGCCAGGCTGTGTTTGGTACCCTCCCATCCCTCTGGGGCCAGTAAAGGCAGTGACTCAACCTCCCAGCCTGGCTGGGGCTCACACTCCCTGTCAGAGGTTTAGAATTCCAGCGACACTCCTGGTGCTTTAAATCTTAGTTCAGTGCAGAGTCTAACATGGGCTCGGGCTTCAGCCCTGGATCTGGGGTTCTTATAAGGGATATATTGATTCTTAATTTAAAAATATCGGTTCTTGACTTCAAAACTTTAATAATTGTGGTAGCAGATGAGCACTTATCAAAAAGGACTCTATTTCAGGGCGTGTTACACCTATGACGAATATATCTTCAGTTATACTTTTCAACATAGTTTGTTGAGCCTTTAACCTGTTCTTATCCAGAGTTCTGGACACTGTTCAGGTGCTTTTATGACCTATGAATTTTTTTACAGCAATATTTAGTGTTTCCCAACAAGATGTTTGGTTTGTTTTTTTTTAAATTTGTGCTTTCTATGAATGTTGTTTTTCCCTCACTGATGCCTTATTCTGAATTTGCTTTCTCAGTAAAGATGATGAATTCGTATTTACAGGCTGACAGCTTTTGTGCTCAAGTCCTTTGCTCAGTCACGGGGGTTTATCTTCATTGACCCCAAGGAACTGGCAGCTGCCAAAGACTGGATCATCCAGCACCAGAAAGAAGATGGTTCTTTCCCTGCAATGGGC
Source organism: Grallaria varia (assembly GCA_013396735.1). Lineage (NCBI taxonomy): Eukaryota > Metazoa > Chordata > Aves > Passeriformes > Formicariidae > Grallaria > Grallaria varia. Next base: position 126,141 of record VWZG01012244.1, read on the forward strand.
AGGATACTAAATAAAGACATTCAGGTAAAAACCATACAGGGTCCAAATCATGCCATTTTAAAGTTATTATCAAAGCATGTGAAGTGATGCTGCTTCCTTTTGCTCAATATAAAATTAGCACTTGAATGGCTGCAAGGACCAGAAGAATTTCAGCTGAAAAGGGTCTGTGTGGTGTCCTCAGGAAGGATGTGGAGTCTTACAAAAAACCTGAATCCCACTGAGAGTGTCCTCAGGCCACTGCCTGGGACAGCTGGGTCCCACCAGGGTTGGGTTGGGTTCCTAAATTCCCTACTCCTTGTGTGCAAGAGGAAAGAAATTCTGTGCTGCCTCAGCTTCTCCTCTGGTTTTAACACATTCTTTGTCTTGCTTCAAGAATCTTTTTTATCCATTGTCCTTTTCTCCAGTTCTCATCCAGTTGTTTGCCCTTCCAGGGTGGAATCCATGGGAAGATCTCCCTGACAGCTTATGTGGTGGCATCTCTTCTGGAAACAGGGGTCACTTCTGAGGTAACACAGTTAAAATGGCTCTCACGTGCTACAGAGTCTAAAAATTTCTCTCTGTTCTGTTTTTAAACTTCACTTTACTGCTGTTTGATTTCCAAGGCTCAGTAGGGTGACAGCACCCAGGTGACAGAGGCTGCTGCAGTGCCTTGAGGTTATTCTCAAGTTAAGGAACCTGATCTGAAGTTATCCAGGGTGATCTCCCACCCCTCTACCTTCAGGTCATGATTATTCCACCTGAGCAAAACCCTTCCCTGCACCCCCAGACCTCCAGAAATTATTGCAAGAAGTGTTTTCTGCCTTGGAACTTCCAGGTGTGGTCTCAGCCTCTGCAGATCCTGGTTCCTTGCCTAGAGAGGCTCAGGAAACCTGGCTTAGTGCTAAGAGCAGTTTAGTTTGGGGCTCCAGAACATTCCTGTGGTCTGGTTTGGCTGCAGAGGCCAAGAAAGCTACTGCTGCTGGATTAGGGTGTCCCTGGAGAGCTGCACTCCTGCAAATCCTGCTGGATTAGGGTGTCCCTGGAGAGTTGCACTCCTGAAAAGGGCTGGATTAGGGTATCCCTGGAGAGCTGCACTCCTGCAAATCCTGCTGGATTAGGGTGTCCCTGGAGAGCTGCACTCCTAAAAAGGGCTGGATTAGGGTGTCCTTGGAGAGCTGCACTCCTGCAAATCCTGCTGGATTAGGGTGTCCCTGGAGAGTTGCACTCCTGAAAAGGGATTAGGGTGTCCTTGGAGAGCTGCACTCCTGCAAATCCTGCTGGATTAGGGTGTCCCTGGAGAGTTGCACTCCTGAAAAGGGCTGGATTGAAGGCTCTGAAGAAAAGTCCTGCTCCTCTTTGGAATGGGGCAGACCAGGAGCACTACAGAATGGGCAGGAAGGTGCAATCCCACTGCATGATTTTTGAAGCAGGAAAAAACAACCCAAAACCTCCAGTAACACTGGTGTTTTTGAGGTTCCTTCTTAAAACTCATGGTAAAAACCAGCGTTCTTGTCCTCTGCAAGCAGTTGTGCTGGGATGGAGGTGCTCAGATAAGACCATAGTTAAACATTCCCCTTAATTATGACTGGGAAAACATCTCCTTTGGATGCAAGCCATGGATCCAGTTCTTCCCTTGCTTTCCAGCAGCCCAGGGAAAGGGTGGGGTGGGGGGAATAGGTGTGTCCAGGTGGGAGGATGAAAGGAGGAGGTGCAGTGGACATTGCAGCATCTCCTGGTGATCTGCACCAGGACAAAGGGATTGTCCACTGAGGAACAACCCTGGGCAGGTGTTGAAACAGCCCCTGTGACCAGCAGTGCCCGTTCAGAGCCCTGATAATCTCAGCACTTCCGATGTGGAGCCTGAAGAGGGACCACGCTGCTGCTCCAGGCAGATGCCCCCTGCTCTAGCTGGGGTGGGAGGCTTCCAACCTTATTTAAAACTTGGAAAATCCTCTAGAGCTCCCAAGGGAACTCCCCCCTGCCCTCCAGTGTGTCCCTCCCTCCTCCAAGCAGTGATGGGATGCTCTCCCTGGGCTGCTCCGTGTCAAGGCAGCCCCGGCGTTTTCACTTGCTGGAAGTGCATTTTCTGGGGGTCTGCTGTTTTTCCTCGAGGAGCTTTGTGAGTGTCACTAATGATCTTAGCTGGGAACTGAAGGAAGGGGAAGGTTAGTGCCACAGGGAAATCAAAGGGAACCGAATCACATCAAGTCCAATTAAATTGTTTCTATAAATTATCAGAGCCACGTTCCTGTGCGGTGAGGTCATTGGGGGAGTTAATAAAACATGTTTGTTGGCTGCAGGGACCCCTGGGAACCCTGGCCTTTATTATCCTCTGGCGTCTGCCAGACGCTCCGCAGTGTCAGGGGCACAGGCAAACCTATGGCAGAGAACTTGCTTGTGCTCTGGTCCTCTGCCTCGCAGGGGCATGGAATTCCTTCAGCTTCAGGAGGGGGAAAAGTGCATCTCAGTGTCAGTTTCGATGGTTCCTGCTCTGCTCGTTGCTGCTTTTCTTGCATTTGTGATGCGTGGGAAAGGAAAGCGTCAGGGCCATTCTGCAGAGAGCAAAATGCACCTTTCCTGGTTTATTGTGGGTTTTTTTGGTGTTTGGGTTTGTTTGTTTGTTTTGTGGGTTTTGAGGGGGTTTTGTTTGCTTTTTTCGTTTGTTTTTTTGTTGTTGTGGTTTTTTGGTGGGTTTTTTTTTGTTTGTTTGTTTGGGGTTTTTGGTTTTATTTTTATTTGTTTTTAATGGGCACAATATAATGGGTAGTAAAGCGATTCCAACTCCTGAGGCACAGAGGCTGGTAACGTGTCTGGGCTCTTTTCCCCTGCACATAGGAAGAAAAAACAGCTGTGGACAAAGCAAAACACTTCTTAGAGTCCAACCTGTACTCAGCAGAAGATCCCTACACCACTGCCTTGAGTGCCTATGCCCTGACCCTGCTGCACAGCCCCTCTGCGGCGGCGACGCTGCGCAGGATGAACAGCATGGCCATCACCCAAGGTACAGAGCTCCTGGGCCACCCTGGCCAGCCCTGCACCCTCAGTCCTCTGCCAACAACAAGAAAAAATCAGGTTGGGTAAAGTTCTTCCCCCAGAGGGCACTGCCCAGGCTCCCCAGGGCAGTGGGCACGGCCCCGAGGCTGCCACAGCTCCAGGAGCATTTGGATGATCCTCTCGGGCACAGCGGGGGGATTGTTGGGGTGTCTGTGCAGGGATGAGGGTTGGACTGGATGATCCTTGGGGGTCCTTTCCAGCTCAGGATAATCTGTGGACGCTGTGTTGGAGCTCCTGGAGGGAATGGAGCCTCCAGGATGGTTCCTCACAGCACAGCTTCCCTTTGTGCTGGCACCTCAGTGCCACCCGTGCCAAGGGTTGCAGGGGCTCTGCAATGCCCCTCCTGCCAGGGGTGATGGTCCTGTGACTCCTCCTGGTCCCTGGTGGTGTATTTGAACCCAGAATCCAAGAATCACCCAATTTGTCACGTTGAGTCATCTTTGTGATTCCAGGGGAGCCTCTTGCCCAGGGACGGTGCAGTTTGGGGCATGAGTTGAGTCAGTTCCAAAGTGGAATTTGACTCTTCCCATCCACAGGGGCTCAGCTGAACTCCTGCCCTGATAACACATTTATCCCACTGCCCTCTTTCCAGATGGCTTTACACACTGGAGCCTCACGGGAACTCTTGTTACTGACGAAGATACTTTCATGGGATTTAATGATGGACTCTCACAATCAGGTATGTGGAGTGCAAAGACAGAGGGAAAGGGAAGGGCTGCAGCCCCAGCCCACTGGCTGCAGGAGGTTTTTTGAATTGTTTTTATAATACAGGACATTCTGAAATGACCAGGCCGGTGAAAGGAGAGCTCACAGAAAGCAGGTTGTGTTCTGCTGAAAGAACAGACGAGCCAGAGCAGCACGTGGGCCAGAGGGAAGGGGCTTCTCAGCCCCAGCTGTCCTGTTGGGTCTCACTCCAGTTTTATAAAGGCACAAGAGTGAGAACCACACGGGTTTCCATCAGGGAGGAAGGCAAATACATTTAATTTCAGAGCGATTTATCTTTGTATTTTCAAATGGACCCAAGGATTGTATCACCAGTCACTGCCACTCCAGCTGTTTTTCTGGACTTCAGCTGTCAGGGCCACAGCAGCAGATGGATGATGCTGTAATTTCCAAGTCACTTAAAGACTCTGGATATGATGTGGGTGCAACAAAGCTCAGGAGGGATCTGGCTGGATATTGAATAGAACCCTCAGGACAGGAGTACAGTGGGGGCAGCAGCAAAGTAAAACTGGAGTGGGACGTAAATTCCTTGTGGGAAAGAAGGTATGGTGGAAGCTCATGCTGGAAACAGAGATATCTTTGGGAGGTGATGCATCTCAGGTGCAGATGTATTTTTACTTCCTGTGTTTACTTCCACAGGCTTAACACTATGTTTTATTTTTATTTAATGAATGTTCATAGAACTACCTCTAAATCTGTCTTGATTCTCACTTTCTCACTCCTAGGTGGTATTTTGATGGGTTTTTTTAACCCCCTTCCCTTTCAGTTGTTTCTGCAGAGGTGGAAATGACATCCTATGCCCTTCTGACATACACACTCCTGGGAGACGTGGCCTCTGCACTCCCGGTGGTCAAGTGGCTTTCGCAGCAAAGGAATGCCCTGGGAGGATTCTCATCTACCCAGGTGGGCTGCCTCTGGAAAAGGGAGCTTTGGGGCATTATCCATTGAGTCAGGAAGGCAGAGTTTCCATCTAGAGTCCAGGCACAAATTGTTTATGTCCTGGGAAGAAGAAAAACTTTCCTGGACTGGCAGTTTGGAAGGAACTTTGACAGGAAGAGGGAGCAAAGCCTGGCATTGCTTTTGCCATCTGAATTAAGGAAGGTTCTGCTGGTGACTGCAGAGCTCTCCACTGTTCTGATCTCTCCTTCTCCTGACCCCCAGGACACCTGTGTGGCCCTGCAGGCTCTGGCTGAATATGCCATCCTTTCTTACGTTGGAGGAGTCAACCTGACCATTTCCTTGGCTTCTACTAATCTGGACTACCAGGAGACATTTGAGCTTAACAAGATGAATAAAAAAGTCCTCCAGACTGCAGTGGTAGGTGGTTTTGTGTTTGTGTGGCCAAATTTTCAAAGCAATCCATGAGTTCTGAATGAGGACTTGGATCAGGAATGGTAAAAACACAAGTTAAACCCAGAGATCTGGGGACTTTCTGGGGGTTTATGGCTGGCTTCTGGTATGAAGGAGGCAGCACCCAAAATTCAAGGCCTTTTTCACCCTAACCAATGCCTGAGGCTTATTTTGTGGTGCTGGGTTTCTTTCTGCCATTGTAAATGCAGCAAAGACTAAGCCACAGTCACTTCACTTCTGCAGTCCCCTTTCTAACCATCAAGGTATTTGCCCAGAATAAATTGACATTAATTCCCCTTCTGAGTGCCATGTCTTACCTGTGTCTGCACTGTGGATTCTCCCCAGATCCCCAGCATTCCCACGGGGCTGTTTGTGAGTGCCAAAGGTGAAGGCTGCTGTCTGATGCAGGTAAGGCTGCTGTGGGCCTGTAGAACCCTGTGAGCAGATGATCTCTAAACTCACTTTTGTAACCCCAGTTTGCTACGAGGAGGGAGTTATGCTTGGAAGTCCTCTCACAGGAATGACACATAGTGTGGCTTTAATTCATAGGAGTGAGTGTGGTGGCAGTGGGGTTCATCTTGGTTCAGTTCCACCTCTCTATAAAGGTGTGGAGAAGCTTCTCCTCCTCCCATTCCCTCTCTTTGAAGAAATCCGGTGTTTATTCTGGTCCTCGGGGAACATTTGTCAATGAAACACTGGGTTCAGTACCCTGCCCTGACTCATGGCTTTCCCCCTGTTTGTGCTGCAGATCGATGTCACCTACAATGTCCCCGACCCAATTGCCAAACCAGCTTTCCAGCTGCTGGTGACCCTGAAGGAGCCCAAATCTGAGCAGCACCTCCAGGATCCCAGCCCACTGCGCTCCGGCTCCCCCGAGGAGAACCACCCCAAAGCCCAGCACAGGGACAGGGCTCTGGGGGACGACGAAGACCCTGCAGCAGACCAGGACCACCGGGAGTACAAAGTCATCCTGGAGACATGCACCAGGTGGGAGATGCTGCTCCTGTGTCCCACGAGGGCGTTCAGTTTACTGGTGGGCAGCTCCTTGCCAGCACAGGAAACCCCCCCCAGTTCTTCCTTCTCTGTGTCTCAGGCAGGGTGAGAGAACTTGGAACCATCACTGTGGGTCGTAGGACAGTCATTCCATGGTCATTCTGGTTTAAAAGTAAACCGGCAGGAGAAAAGAACCCAACTCAAAAGAGTTTAGAAGTCAGAACTACAATTTAATAAAAAGATTACAATAGATACACTGACACAAAGGAAAATTGGTTTTAGCCCACAAAACCCAGCTGTACAACCCAGCACCCTGGGGCACAGACAGAATGGACAGCCCCTTTGCTGAGCACCACGTGGTCCCCTGAGTCCAAAGCAAAAAGAAAAAGGAAAACCTGGTTTCATTCCAAAAGGTTGGTAGTCGCAGTCTGGTTGAGAGTGGCAGTTGCAGTCCTGTTGAGGTTCTGATCCTCCTCTCGATCTGACAAGTGAGTGCCCCAAGTCCCCAAACCCCCAGCTTATATGTGCTTGGGGTCAGATGGGAACACCCAGTACCTCTCCCAGGGTGAGAGGATTCACAATGGGCAATTTACTCAGTGAGTCACAGGATATCTTGGTCTACTTGACGGCCCATGAGCAGACATGACCCCTCAGGTTGGGTGTGAAGGTGCTGGTGACTCCTGGAGGGGAGTTCTCACACCTGAATCATGGGTGTGAAGACAGGGAACCTTCTTATCTCTGTTTCCTCACACACATGGCTCATAGCCTGAGGTGTCAGGTGTGTCCTGGGCAGCTGCTGCAAACAATGCATCATTAACAGTTCATGATAAATGGCAGAGAGGGTATGGAATACACAGTTCCAGCTACACCCACACAGTGATAAACTGGTCCCAGCCACCATAACTGGGACACTGAGCTTTGATCAGTTCAGTGCCAGGTGTATGTCAAACATAGGGAAATAAGAACAAATTTACAGAGGTGCCACCACCTTGGGCTTTGGTCACAGAGTTTCATTAGTGCTTCTCCACACCCTGAAGATGACAAGTGGAATTTAATTTGTTTGTATCAGGAGGAAAAGAAAAAAGCTCTGGGTTATTTTCTCTGTCTTCAGTACAAAGAGAAGGTAAATTCAACTGGTTAACTAATACCTTAATTGTGTCAGTAGTTCTGTAAGTATTGTAGACTTGACTTTATTATTTGGGTTCCCCAGTCTTCAGTTTTGGATCCCAAACACCTGGCAAAGGTCTTGTTGCCATGGTATGAATTTGGAGCCAGTGGGAAAGACAGAATATGCAGGTATTTTTTAATAAGCTTTCCAAAGCTCCTTCCTTATCTCCTTGCTCCCTAATTTAAAGATGGCACAATCCAGCAGTTTCATTCCTGGCTCTCAAAGCGCTTTGCAAAGGCTTGAGCAGTTCTGTTTCACTTTATAGGTTGGGAAACTCAAGTTATTGTGAGAAAACAGCTGGGCTGTCTATAAGACAAAGAGCAGCAAGAAGAATTTCTGACCAGCATTGAATCCACTTGGCACTGCTGCTGTGGGCAGGGGTTGCTCATCTCTACAAAATGTTTGGGTTTTTGAGGAGATTGTTGGAAATTTGGCCCAGACAGGGAAAGCCACAATCAAGGTAGATAAGGAGGGCTTACAGCCTCCTACTGTACAACAAGAATTCCCAAGAAATTCCTAACTAACCTGCTGTTTGTGACTGGGAACGTGGCAGGTGGGGGAGGTCCCTGACCTCACCTCAAAGCCAGGAGAAGGGCCCAGGTGTGACTTGTGGAAATGGGAATCTCTGTTTGTCCCCTTTCCTCCCTGCAGGGGCTGCAGTCCCGGGCACAGCCCTGGGCAGAGATGGGACCTTGTTTTCCCTCTCCCACTCCTGCCCCTTGCCCACGGGGCCGTGGCGTGGCAGAGCCTTTGCCACCCAGTGCCACAAGGCTGGGAAATCCTTGGCCAGGCATTTTGGGTGTTGTTGAGTTTTTCCTCCCTCCTCTAAGAACAACCAGAGACGAGCAACTCGACCTCATCATCCAAGAGTCTGCCAAGGTTGGCAATAATTGGGTGTAATATTGTGTAATAACACAATATCACCATTAACCCCTTCTCCCCCTGCCCAAGCCCTCAGCCTGTTTTGGGGAAGGGTCAGCCTTAGGAAGTCTTGTCTCATCAGTGCCTGGAAGATTCCTGTGCCTGAGGAGGCCGCCCTGCACCAGCACAACCTCCCTGCTGATACTTCTAAAACTTCTGCCCAGGGAGTTGCTGGAGCAAAGACAGAAACTTGAGAGGCAGCCCAGTGCAAGGAGATGGATGGCTTGGAAAGGAAACAAAAGCAAATGAAATCTTCCTTTCCTCCCCTTCTCCCTGTAATGACGCTCTCGGCTCCATCATCATCTCGTTAAGGCAACACGAAGAGGGGAGTGTCATCCAGTGCTGACAGCTGAGATGGTTTGAGCTGGGGGTGTTCTGGGGGTGTAATGGAGTGTTGTCATCCTCGGTGAAATCCCTGGGGTGCTTTTGAGGAGTCAGGGAGGGCACAGGGCTGTGATGGGTAGCAGGGAAGGGGGAAACGCGGACAAAGGGACGCTGTGATTTATGAGGGAATGTGGAGCGTGGAGTTAGGTGGGAATTAACGAGGCTTAATGACCCTGGGAGCCCTGGAGTGCCTCAGCCAGGGCCAGCTGGCTCTGTCCCCAGGCCACCTCATGCTACTGTGGGCGTGGGGCTGGGGTGGGATGTTCCAGCCCCAGCTCACCCACCCACCCCTCAACTGGGGGGCTCCAGGGAGAGGGGCCTCCAGCTCCCAGCTGGGAAGGGTTTCCCCAGTGCTGGGCAGGAGCTGAGGAACCTCCCAGGTCCATCCTGGTGGTGCTGCAACTGAACAGGTGAAGTGCCAGGGGGGGATGAACTGGGAGCAGGATGAGAATGCAGAGACAAGGAGTGCTGCTTGGGATTAGCAGGAGCTGGGAATGCAGAGATGAGGAATGTTGTTTGGGATTAGCAGGAGCTGGGAATTCAGAGACAAGGAGTGTTTGGGATTAGCAGGAACTGGGAATGCAGAGATGAGGAATGTTGTTTGGGATTAGCAGGAGCTGGGAATTCAGAGAGGAGGAGTGCTATTTGGGATTAGCAGGATGGGCTGGGAATGCAGAGACAAGGAATGCTGTTGTGGGATTAGCAGGAGCTGGGAATGCAGAGGTGAGGAGAGCTGTTGTTGGATTACCAGGAGCTGAGAATGCAGAGGCAAGGAGTGTTGTTTGAGATTAGCAGGAGCTGGGAATGCAGAGATGAGGAGTGTTTGGGATTAGCAGGAACTGGGAATGCAGAGAGGAGGAGTGCTATTTGGGATTAGCAGGATGGGCTGGGAATGCAGAGACAAGGAGTGCTGTTGTGGGATTAGCAGGAGCTGGGAATGCAGAGATGAGGAGTGTTGTTTGGGATTAGCAGGACCTGAGGCAGGATGTCCACTCTTCTGCCATGCTGCAAAAATTGGAACCTTTGCAACGGCCCAAAGAGACTTTCTCTTCACCCCTTCCTGTGTGGGGTTTTTTTGGATGAGCTCTTCAGCAGAAACAACTCTGAATTTCAGCAGATTTTGAAGGTTTCATTAATATTACATAAAGTGACATGGACAGTGAATTCTTTAACACCAATAATTACAGGGTGAGTTTGCAAAGATACTTTTCTCAGTGCCAATAAGATGCTGGAGGGAAATGGCCTTTACAACACCCCTGAGCTGAGTGACTCTCCCTGGTGTTGGGAAGTAACATCCCTCTTGCCCCACAGTCCATCTGCAGCCCCCACTTAGGAAAGAACAGTTTTCTCTTCTCCAAGGGTTTATTTCCTTTAACCAAGTGCATTTTCTCAGTGATTAATTGAAAAGAAAGCAAGCAGCCCCCCAGGTGACATCCTTCTCCTTTTCTGCTTCCACTTGCCTGGACATCTCCAACATCTCTGTCCTCTGTGAGTTGGGCATGATTTTATTGAATAAAAGCAGAACAGAGGGTTTTGTAAAACCAAACAGGCTTTGGCTTTGCACAAGCCTTTCAAAATAAAAGTAACTCTTTTAAATAATTTTTTTTGGTTCTGAAGTTCATCTCAGTTGTTCTCCATCCTGAGTTGTCCATGTGCCGTTTGTTGTCCTGGATCTTGAGCTTGGTTTTATTTCTGGTTTTGTTCCCATGGGAAGGTGGCTGCACTCTGGATCCTCAAACATGGCTGTGTTGGAAGTGCCTTTGTTCTCAGGGTTTCGGGCGGACATCGAGAGCCTGGAGCAGGTAAGATGTTGGGATGGGACCTGGGACATGACTCTGCCTGGGAGGGATTCCCTCTGGGGGGCAAAAGGGACCAAAAGCCATTTAATGTCAGAGCTGCAAATGTGGCGTTAAAATGGGATGGGGGGAGGCAGGAGATTCCACTTGTCCAAATTTATTTCCCTGCAATGAGCACCCAGATGGACACCAAATGGCCCTGCAGGGCCAGGGCAGGCTCTCCCTGAGCCAGGGCACTGGGAGGGATGGCAGAGAGCCCTCTGGAAAAGCCAAAGTGCAAATGTGCTCCTAACAGGAGCTGTTTATGGCTGCTGAGTGGGCTGTGTTATCTCCAACATCTGGATCCCATTTCTTTGGAGGCTCCGTGTCTTGGAATTTTTTTGCCTTTTTTTTCTTTTATTTCCCCCCTCTCTGCAAGAACATCGTGTTTCCTGCAGCCAGCCTGAGGTGGACAGAATGTGCCTCGTGCCCAGCCAGCCCTTTAGGGCAGCTCAGCTGGGATTTTGGGCTTTGAGGTGGGCAGAATGTGCCTCGTGCCCAGCCAGCCCTTTAGGGCAGCTCAGCTGGGATTTTGGGCTTTCCTTTAGGGCAGCTCAGCTGGGATTTTGGGCTTTCCTTTAGGGCAGCTCAGCTGGGATTTTGGGCTTTGCTTTAGGGCTGGGGCAGCCTTGCATTCATCACAGTTCATTTTGGGGAATATTTGCATTCACTGCTGGGGTTTTTTATGCTGCAAGTAGTGTTTTTTTAAGGGCTGCTTGACTAGAGAGGTGTAAAATCTGTGCATCCTTGAGAACTCACAAAGAGCTAGAAAAGTATTTTGTGTCCAAAAGATCTCTTCTGCTGATAACTTTATCTTCATTATGCTGAGAGGGGGGAGGGATTGGGGGAAAGAATTTTAAAGTAGAACCAGAGAGAAGACCAGTTTAATTTGACATCCTAATTCAAGGAAAAGTGCATATTGCTTTGTGTTCTAGGATTACACTTGATTTGGCTCATTTGTATTATTATATTGTATATATTATATTTTCTTGGACTAAATGAGGCCAAGATGCCCCTGTGGAGGGACTGGCAATCCGTGTCAGGAGCTGCTGTCAGATATTCTCTTGATACCACAGAAACTTTTGTGTTGGCCCCTGAGAAGGAATTGCATCCTTGGAATGCCAGGGAACTGTGCTGGAATATTGCAGTACAGGGATATCTGATCAGATAGGAAGTTATCCCTGTGAAGAGAAACACTGGAGTTGATTACAACAGTTCCCAAACTGCATGCTGAGAATTCTGTTTTCAAATGTAAAATACGTGTAAAAACATACCAGCTTTTATTTGCCTGGTGACCTTCTGAGTCTGAGATTCTCCCTCACATGGAACAAATGGTGCAACAAACTGAATGTGACTCTCCAGGCTGGTCAAGGCCATGGGTGGAGCTCTCAGTGTCCCTGTGGCAGGAGAAAGGAGGACAGTGAGGTGAAGGTTTGGTTGCTGTTCTCTCTCCCCCTGCTGAAGGTGCTGGAGTGAAAGTCACTTCTACTGCTGCCTAAGAAGTTCTTTCACAGTAATTTATGTAAATAATGGCAGAAAAAAATCCAGGTAAAAATCTGGCTTGGGACCAGAGAGCTCCAAATGGCACAGGAGGAGAACAACAGAACGTCTTTCTGGTCTTAACCCGGTGGAATGTTTGATGAGCAGAGGAAGAGAGTTGAAAGAAAGAGCATAAGGGGGTTTTCAGTGCAGAGGAACAAAAAACAAATTCCCTTATTACAAAACTGGGAGTTCCCACCCTCTGGGCTGAACCAGGTCTCCTTGCCTGGGATCAGCAGGGGGCTGAGCTGAAGGTTTCCAGGCTGAGGATCTGAGAAGCTCCCACGTGTTTCTGTGTTCCCGTGCAGGTTCTGTCACTTGGGTCCCTGAGCACTTTTCCCTTGGCCAGGGCAGCTCTGCCCTGAGGTTGTTCACGTGGCTGGGCCAGACTCAGGTGGCCCAGAGAAAGATCTGGAAGCCAAATGTGCTCCTTTTGTACATGGTCACCACTGCAGGGCTGCTCGTCCCGAGCTGTGCCTCCTCTCTGCCCTGACCTGTGTTTGAAGCAGCAGAAATGCTGAGGATAATTGGAAATACATAATTAACATCAGGAAGCCTGATTCTGATTCCCCGGTGAACTGCCAGTGTGAGGTTTAAGTACCATCCTGTTCCACCCCCTGCCATGGGCAGGGACACCTTCCACCAGCCCAGGTTGCTCCAAGCCCTGTCCAACCTGGCCTTGGACACTGCCAGGGACCCAGGGGCAGCCACAGCTTCTGTGTGCACCCTGTGCCAGGGCCTGGGCAGCAGTGCAGGGGCAGCCCTGGGGCTCTGCCCACCCGGGGCAGCCGCAAATCCTCCGGATAATGCCGGGTGTCCACAGGGTCAAGAGGTCACCCCAGGCTGATGCCTGTCCAGCTTCTCCAGGAAAAATGCAGTTGGGCTGAGTTGGGCTGGGCTGAGTTGGGCTGGGCTGAGTTGGGCTGGGCTGAGTTGGGCTGGGCTGAGTTGGGCTGG
>VWZG01012244.1:139393-178422 GCA_013396735.1 Grallaria varia
TGGGCTGGGCTGAGTTGAGTTGGGCTGAGTTGGGCTGGGCTGAGATGGGCTGGGCTGAGTTGAGTAGAGTTGAACTGGGCTGAGTTGAGTTAAGTTGGGCTGGGCTGGGCTGAGTTGAACTGAGTTGGGCTGAGCCGAGTTGACTTGTGTTGAGCTGGGCCGAGTTGAATTGAGCTGGGCTGAGTAGAGTTGATTTGAGCAGGGCTGAGTTGAGTAGTGCTGTGCTGGGTTGAGCTGGGCTGAGTTGAGTTGTGGGACATAAACACGTGTGCCTTGGCTTGCTCCAGTCGTAGCAGGACGCTGGGAGCAGGGTTTTACAACCAGGAGGGCTCTGTTGGAAAGGCACAGTTAAGGCTGCTGGTGGCAGGTTTGGGAGAGTGGCAGTGGGAATGCTTTTTGCTTCATGTTCTTCTAAATATAATAATAATGATGATGATGTTCTGTTCCCCTTTCCACAGAGTTCTTAGTCCAAGATTTCAAAATAACTTAGGAACATTAAAAATGAAATCCAAGGGGAAATGATGCCTGTGCTACAAGTGGGATTGTCCGACTGAAGTTACAAAAATGGGACAGAGAATTAAAATATCTGCTCTGGCTGTTACTCAGCTCCCAAAACTGGGATTAAAACATGAAAGTCCTTTTTCACAGACCCTCATCCTCCACAGATTCTGGATTAGGTGCTTTCCCTGTGACAGATGCATTTTGAGTACAATTTATTGAAATAACAATGACTGATCCAGCCGGACAGTCGTAATATCAAGATGTTAATATTCCAAATGCAGAAATCATGGGGTAACTTTTGGAAAATTTAAAATAATTTGTAGATGTGGGAGGTGCTCAAAGATTGTGTTGGATATGCAGATTGCCCCAATAAATAAATAAAAAGCAGCAGAGGTGAGTCTGCAGGCTGGGCTGGTACAACCCAAATCCCTGGGGCTCACAGGGACAGAGGATGAGGAGTAGAGGCCAGGCCTGACGCCATTTGTCAAAAGGGGGGGTGCCTTGGGACTCTTTCAAATGGCTGCTCTTTTCAAATGTGAGGATTAATTTTCCTGGCAGAAGAATGTTTTGGATTTTTCAGCTGGTGGGAGAAGGGGACCTTTAACAGCCGGCGCGATTCCCTGGTGGTCTGAGGGAGTGTAAATAAGAGACTTTATTGAGTGTTTTGGGGTCTCCGAGGTCTTGCTGGAGCCTTGGTACTGAAAACAATCTGGGGAGCTACTCCACTGGATTATGGATGATGTGTCAGGCACAGGCAAAGGGAGATGAATGCACTGGGGACTGAGAAGAGCCCCCAGCACTGAGCTCCTTACAAGCCATTCCTCAGCAGGTCACAGGGAAGGACACAGCTGGCTTCTCCTCAGCATTTCCCTTCCTTATGGAATCATCCTTTCCCAGCAAAAGAAATCCCTGGGATTTAGTGTCTGATCAATTTTCTAAGCAGTCTGAAGTCCTTTTTGTTCCTTCATTTCTACCTGTTTTCTGTAACGCGAGATGAAACTAAACCTGTTGATTTATTTCCCTCCCCTGCCCCACCCCAGTTACTGATGAACAAGCAAATTGGATTAAAAAGATATGAAGTGGATGGAAGAAAAGTCCTCTTTTATTTTGATGAGGTAACGACTTTGTTTGTTGTATTTAATTAATGAATGAATGAGTGGCAACTGAGCATGGGCACAGTGTGTTGGTGTTGATGGTCCCTCCCAGGGGAGGGAGGGTCACCTTTAACTGGCCTCATTGACACAGGTGAGTCTTGTGTTTTGGCTGGAAGTCGAAGCGTAGAAGAGGCAGGTGATGAACTTCAGATATCACTTAGTTTTTCCCTCAAAATAATCTCACTTTCGGGGACAGCCAGCATTGCTAAAGGCAGCCTCATTTAGACATCAGAGCGCAGAGGTGAGAGTGGAAGGTGAGATCTGCCTTGGCAGTGTCAGCTGCCCACCCAGCAGGGGGGAAGCAGGGGACACAACTGGAGTGTCACCTTTGCATCTGCCGTGTAGCAAATAGTGGTTTAAATGTCACATTTTAATTCATCCTTTTCGGCTTTTATTCCTTATCTCAGCCCCTACACTTAGCATCGGAGGGGTCTTCACGCTGGAGCACCCGCTGTGTTTATTTGTCTCTCTCTTCACTCCAAGTGCAGTTTTTGAACCATCTACACCATTCCCCACAGATTCCCAGCCAGTGCATGACCTGTGTCAAGTTCCAGGCTTTCCGGGAGCACATAGTTGGGAAAACGGCCCCTGTTCCCATCAAAGTGTACGATTACTACGAGCCAGGTAAGTGCTGCTTTTCCTTTGCTTCCTGCCGGCCCTGGAGCTCCAGGCTTGGAGCTCGGCTGGGAATTGCCCCTTCTTGCTGCCCTGCAGCTTTCGAAGCCACTCGTTTCTACAACGTGAGCGAGAACAGCCCCTTGGCTCGGGAGCTTTGCGACGGCCCGACCTGCAACGAGGTGGAGAGCTCGGCCAGCCAGTGGGTCGGTAAGTCCTGCCAGAGCCGCCCGGATCCGCCGGGAAATGGGGTTTGTTCAGGGCTTGGAATTACCTCCGTGCCGGGGGTGGGTTTGCAGAGGTTTGTGGGACTCATCTGGTGACCCCCAAGCAGGGCGATGGTGCTCCTCGGGC
This sequence comes from Grallaria varia, assembly GCA_013396735.1. Classification (NCBI taxonomy): domain Eukaryota; kingdom Metazoa; phylum Chordata; class Aves; order Passeriformes; family Formicariidae; genus Grallaria; species Grallaria varia. Next base: position 142,018 of record VWZG01012244.1, read on the forward strand.
ACCAAAGTGGCTGATTTGCTTCAGAGACAACTAATGTCTTGTTCTGGAGGAACCTGCACGGTAAACAAAAAGGGGAAAGCTCTGTGACGTGCAATTTTCGGTTTTCTTTCTCTAAAACACCTCGCAGTGTTGTTCCAGAATTAACTGTAGGAAGGTGGAGCAATTTTGTGCGTCAGTGAGAGCAATAGCTCCCCAGAAATAGCTCCCCAGGCAGTCAGCAATAGGACAAGGGGGCACGGGCTTCAGCTCTGCCAGGGGAAATTTAAGTTGGATATCAGGAAGAAATTCTTGACAGAGAGAGTGGTCAGGCATTGGAATGGCCTGCCCAGAGAGGTGGGGGATTCACTGTCCCTGGAGGTTTCTAAACTGAGATTGGACGTGGCACTGAGTGCCATGATCTGGTAAACTGACTGGAGTTGGACCAAGGGTTAGACTTGATGATCTCGGAGGTCTTTTCCAACCCAATCAATTCTATGATTCTATGAAATTCTGTCCCTCTCTGCACTCCACGGCGTGCCAAAGAGTTGCTTTATCCCAAACCTGGAAGCTGTTGCAACACAGCTCCTGCAGAGAGGCATCTTTATTCCCAGAGCTTTTTATTCCACCGACTTTGTAAATTCCTTGGGCAAGATTGAGGGTGTTCGGCAGGAGAACTGCTGTGGGGGGACTGCAGCGAGCCTGCAGGCCAATTGGCAGAGCGAGAAGAATTGACCTTCAAGAAATAATAGCATATCCATAGAAACGAGCACCCTGAGCTAGTGAAATTGTAAACAACTTCCAAGTGCTGTGAGAACTCAGAGGACTACAAGATAAGGGCTAATGAGGTGTATGAGTCAGTACAGAGACAGAGGGTTGCCACTGTGGCCAATGAGTGATTGTGTGTAATAAGCACCAATAATGTTAACGCACGTATTCTTAGAAGTGATATATAAGGTGATGGGGCTAAAAATAAAGGGGATCTATGGAACCAGCCTGAATCTGCACTTTACTTTCTTGGATATTGTGTCGTGTGTCCGTCCTAACCACGACAAACTGCCCTTGGCGATCCGCTCCTGTCCCATCTGCCCTTCCCTGGGACACGCCGAGGTCGACCCTCTCCCATCCCATCTTCCTTTCCCTGGGATACACCGAGCTCAACCTGCTCCCATCCCATCTGCCCTTCCCTGGGACACGCTGAGCTCGACCCGTTCCTGTCCCATCTCCCCCTTCCCTGGGACGTGCCGAGCTCAACCTGCTCCCATCTCATCTGCTCTTCCCTGGGACACGCTGAGCTTGACCCTCTCGTGTCTCATCTGCCCTTCCCTGGGACATGCCAAGCTTGACCTGTTCCTGTCCCATTTCCCCCTTCCCTGGAACACGCCGAGCTTGACCCTCTCCCATCCCATCTGCTCTTCCCTGGGACACGCTGAGCTCGACCCGTTCCTGTCCCATCTCCCCCTTCCCTGGGACGTGCCGAGCTCAACCTGCTCCCATCCCATCTGCTCTTCCCTGGGACACTCTGAGCTCGACCCTCTCGTGTCTCATCTGCCCTTCCCTGGGACATGCCAAGCTTGACCTGTTCCTGTCCCATTTCCCCCTTCCCTGGAACACGCCGAGCTTGACCCTCTCCCATCCCATCTGCTCTTCCCTGGGACACGCCAAGCTCGACCTTCTCCCGTCCCTTCTCCCCCTTCCCTGGAACACGCCAAGCTCGACCTTCTCCTGTCCCATCTGCCCTTCCCTGGGACACGCCAAGCTCGACCCTCTACCCCTTCCCTGGGACACGCTGAGCTTGACCTGTTCCTGTCCCACCTCCCCCTTCCCTGGGACACTCCGAGCTCGTTGTCCCCGCAGGTTTCGTGCACTCGGGGCCCTGCCAGCACGCCCTGGGGTGCCTGCAGGAGGAGCAGCCCCTGGAGCAGTGCCTGTGCTCGCGCGACTGCGGCTACGACGGCGAGCCCGTGTGCGGCTCCGACGGGCACATCTACCCCAACCACTGCCGCATGGAGGTGGCCTCCTGCAGGAACAGCACCAGGATAGAGCAGATGCCCATGGCTCAGTGCTCTGCCCGTAGGTTTTCCTTCGATTCTCCTTTCCTTTGGGATCCGGGTGCTACAAAGGCTCATCTAAGGGGGAGATAATTCCGTACCTGTGGCAGGGAAAGGAGAATTCAAAACCTCCTCTATTGTTTTGCTACTCATGCACTACAGAGGATTAAGTTAGAAAAGCAGCTGCTTTTCAGCTTGGGATACCTGGCTTTTGATCTTGGCATACCTGGTTTTTCAGCTTGGGCTCCCTGGCGTTTCAGCTTGGCTTACCTGGTTTTTCAGCTTAGCATACCTGGCCTTTCAGCTTGGGATACCTGGCTTTTGAGCTTGGCATATCTGGCCTTTGAGCTTGGGATCCCTGGCCTTTGAGCTTGGCATACCTGGCTTTTCAGCTTGGGATCCCTGGCTTTCCCTTCTCATGAGCACATATATTTTACCAGTCAGAATGTATTTCAGAGAAAATTAGCAACGTTGTTTGATCTGAAGTGAATAATCCCAGATTAAAAGTCAAATCCATGGAATGTAACATTCCTTGGACATTCTGCAGGGGATTTCCAGGTGTGCAGTAGCTCAGGGAAATGACTGTGCCACCTCTGGAAACGCCAACATTTTCTAGAGATGCACTAATGAATGTGACCAATGAGTTTATTTTTCCTTTTGATTGCAGCTAAGAACTTGCCAGAAGAAAGGGAGACACACTCCCACACAGCTGAGCAGCCCAGTGTCCCACAGACTCCAGCAGGTAAAGCCTTTGCATTTATCCAAGCCCTTTTTCTTTAGCAAGGTTCAGGTTTTTCCTACCCCTCTATAAAGCATATATGGCTCTCAAACACATTGTAAGCAAAGATGCTGAGTTTCCTCATCTTATAGAAAAGACAGAATATTCAGAAATCAGGACATAATTTAAGAGGTTGAGGAGGCTGTGGATGAGAACCAGTCAACAAGAGACAGCTCCTCTAGTCCTTCTCCCTTCAGGAAACCTTGCAGGATACCTGCTCAGTTCAGCACGTGCAGGGTTTAGATAATTGTTCATAGGAGGGGGCAAGTGACCCTCCCGTTCTCTCAGCCTTGGTATGTTTGAACAACACACACTCTGTGATTTTTCCTTTCACTGTTAAGCCAGAAAGATCCCATTTCACACCAGACTGATGCAAAGTGTTCCAACAAACAACTGCACAGGACGTGTCAAGGGCCCAAAGCAAGAACCAGGATCCAGGTGGATTAACTTTGTCCCTGCAGTTCTGGGCAAAAATGGAGCTGGCAGTCCTGGTTCTCTCAGGGATGCTGTTTGGAATAAAGGGCCTTAGTGAGCAAAAATGTTAAGGGCAGTAGATGGAGTAGCCAGGAATTTGGCTGCCCATTTTATTTGGTGCTTATGTCCGTACACTTTTTTCCAAGACTCATGTCGAACTTGCTCATGGCTCACAATAAATCTCACCAAGAAGCAGTGGAGGGTCAATAGAATAGCTTGTTTCAAGCTGTTTCTAGTAAATAAACTGGACTAGATTTTTCCTGGCTGCTTTCCACTCATTAATTTTCCCCTGGCCTCCAACTCTCCTGACAAATCGGTGGAACAAGTTAATTCTTCCAGAGAAGTCTCTGTGCCTTCTCCTGTCCCTCTGGTGCACAAAGCTCAGACCAGAACATGTCCAGCCTGGGACACCAGCCTGTTCTTTGCCTTCTGAACAGCAGCTGATGGACATTTTGCTTATTGAGTGTAAAAATGTGGTGAATTAAGACTGTTTCTGTAAGTCATTGAGTCGTAGTGTTTAGTGTCTCTCCTGTTTTCCCTGCTTTTTTTTTTTTTTTATTCTGGACTTATTGTGAATTTCTCCCTTTCTTTCTTCCCCTTCTTTCTTCCCCTTCTTTCTTCCCCTTCTTTCTTCCCCTTCTTTCTTCCCCCTCTTTCTTCCCCTTCTTTCTTCTTTCTCCCCTTCTTTCTCCCTCTCCATCTCAGATAGCTGGCTGTTGGGATAGCTGAGATGAGTCTTTTTTGCCTTTCATTCCCTGCCCAAACCACCTTGGAAACTCTGCAATCTGAACCCTTCCAAGCAGCATTCCCAAACTGCTCCGTAGGGCACTGCTGGAATGTGAGGCCGTACTGGGTGTTTTGCTGGTGCTCTACAAAATGAGGCTGCAATTAGATTATTTTCAATTAAAAAATTTGACAGGAAAATTATGGTTACCTGGTGGAGGGAAATGTGAAACTTGTGATAGTCCATGATCCAGAAATGTTGAGAATGGAATTTCTGTAATAATCTGAATTAAAGGAGAGTGGACAGAGGAAGAGATGGCTCAGGAGGGGTATTGAAGAGCAAGAAGGGAAATTCAGATTGTTATACAGGTTGTGGGTGGACAAACCTGAGTGCCATGAGGATGTTTGTCAGAGCACGAGCCCTTAGAGCTGGCTGTGTCCCGGGATTTGGGAGCACTGGAGTCTCCTGGCAGCGCTCCCAAAGGAACCTCTCTAAATCCTGCCCCAGGAAAAACACCCAGCATGTGATTTCCATTAATCCCCAGGGGCTCCTCTCAGGTCAAGCACACGGGACATGAATCAAAGTGTCACAGCTGAAGGAATCCCTCCCCACGCACGTGGTGGGCTCGCTGCTCCGGCGCCACCGGAGCGTGAGATCCCCTTAAGTCGGCTCAGGTGCTCTGGCTTTCCAGGGAGAGCTCTGATGAGCCGTGCCTAAATCTGTGATTTCCTAAAGGGATACAGAACTCCAGGAGCCAAAGGAAGCTCGGGGCACGTTGGTGAAAAGCTGCCTCGGCGTGTTAATCTCCAGGAAATCGCGTGGTGTTTGTGTTGTCTGGAATCCTCCCGGATTTGCCACGAGGCTTGTGCAGCTCGCCCTGGCTTGGTGGATGATTTCGGGGCAGGGGGGGCTCTGTGTTATACCCAGCAGTGGGAATGAGGAGCCAGCCAGCAATCAGGGGCTCCCTCTGGCACACACAGACTCTGTGGAATTCCACACACACCAGTGGGTTTGGTAGAACAAACCCCGGCTGTGGAGTGAGGTTGTTCCAGGGGAGCAACTGGACAGAGACGGGCCTGAAAAATCAGGGTGAAAGAGCTTCTTGCAGCACCCAGTTGTTGTCAGAGCCTTTTAAAATGCCTTTCCACAGTCTGCAGCGAAGCAGAACAGGCTGAGGTTTGATCTGAAAAGTGCAGCCCTTCTTGGACCGATGGGTGGACCCTCTTTGTGTCCGTAGATCCTCTTGACTGGGAGCAAAGTGTGCAGGGGACGGGGCTCAGCTGGAACCTCTCCTGTCCCCTCGCCTGTTCTCTCTGCCAGGTGAATTGCTGGGTCTCAGAAGGGTGGAGCAGGGGTTTGGTGAGCGGTGTGGACCTGCCCTGGCTCTCAGCACTGGGGCTCCTGCCCAGCCTGCTGGAGTCCCATGTGCTTGGACTGAAAGCCCTGGAGCACGAGCTGACATACTAATTGGGGCATCAGAATCTCAGTACCCCTTCTCACTGTGGCTTTCCTGAGGTCATTGTCACTCTCGACTACCAAGATCTGGGTGGATTTTAGAGCTCTGGGGATTCTCAGTAGCTGTGACCCCCCCATCCTCTCTCATGGGGTGGTGCTTTGGTTGCTTCCATAGATCATTAACTATCTCCTGAAACTGCCTAGATTTTCTCTGCCAAAAGCACTGGAGGTGCAGCCAGTGCAGAGCCAGTGGTGCTGGAGGACAATCTGTGGACATCCCAGTGCTGGGATTCTGCATGGGTTTGGTGGAAAAGCAATACCCAGGGGTGGGCAGCAGTGCTGGGGGCAGGAGCAGGCACCCTGCCCAGGCTCAGCTCTCAGACAATTAGAAGGGCCAGCAGCTGGGAAAAAATTCCAGGTGGAATTCTGAGCCTTTTATTTGGTGGTGGTGTTATTTTTAAAAAAAAAAAATTCATCGCCATCACCAGCTCCTCCCAGGAGCTCCTTCCAGGTGGGGCCATCCCGGCTGTCCCTCCTGGCCAGGGTGTCCTCCCCAGGATTGCTCTGCTCTGTCAGGGCCCATTGAACTGGCACGGGGCCACTTTTCCTTTCACCCCATCCCTGCTCAGCAAACTTTTGGGAACGTGGGAGTGGTTCTTGTGTGGCAGGAACCGCCGGCTTTTCCCCTTTGCTTTGACTCCCAAGTGCTGAATTCCTGGGAAGAGCAAGGCCTGTGATGTTGGTGTCATCCGTGGTGGACAGCAATCCTCCATTCATGGAACGAGCTCATCATCTGGCAGGTTCTCCCCCCTGAGAAGGCCAGGAAGGAGTGAACACAGAGGGTGACTCTGGCTCAGCCCGGTGCTGGGAGGACGTGGGAGGCAATGGGGAAGATCATCCAGATATTTTATTCCTCGAGAACAAACGTCTTCAAAGGCCTCGATGAGTGTTCTCCTCAAACAAAGCCAACTCGAGGGGGGTGGGTGGGGGACTTTTCCTGCCTGCAGGAACTCCGTTCCAGTGGTTGCTTTGGTTTGGATTAGAGCAGAGCACACAGGAGGGCGGGAGAGCTGAGCTGGCTCGAGGAACACTTTGGGAAACACAGACCTACTGCTGTTCCTGGAAGTTTTATCTTGCAGTTGTGCCCTCTGGACAGCAGGCGCTGACCCAGCACAGCCTGTCTGGTGTGGGAGATGTGCCCTGCTGGTGCCTGGGGGTGGGCTGGAGGGAATGGGAGGAGGAGAAACACCTGCTCCTGCCTCTGGTGGCTGTGCCTTCCCTAAACGAGGGAATTCCAGCGGTGGGAGCTGTGCTGGAGCTGATGCCCCTCAGCCACTGCTGCTCCAGCCTCAGGGCTGGCTCTGCTGCCCAAATCCCCCTCCTTGTCAGGCTCAAAAGGAATTTGGCTGCTCCCTCTGCGCCTGCCCTCCAGCTCTGGCACTTGTTCTGTGCCAGGGTGTTTGGCAGAGGGCACACGTGTCCGTAGGGACTGGAGGCTCCTTCCCTCGGGTCCTGCCTTGGACCTGGCCCGAGGGGAGGTGGATTTGCAGGGTGCAGAGCAACTCCCCATGACATCTGCCCTTTGCAGGACATATTTATTTTGTGTGAAGCCCCAGGGTGGCTGGTCCGAACTTCAGCTGGTCCAAACTTCAGCAACTCAGCTAACTCCACACTAGAGCAGGAGACTTGGACTTCTTTCCAAATTACACTGCCCTTTCCCCCCTTATTTCCTCCTTCCCTTCCCTCCTTTTTTAGTTTTTCCCTTTTTTTCCCCCTTCTTTCCTCCTTCCCTCCCTCCCCTCCTTTTTTCTCTTTTTCCCTTCCCCCCCCCCCTTTTTCCCTCCTTTTTTTCCACTGCCTAGGTCTCACATTGGGAAGTCAAAAACTCAGTTTTAAAGCAGCTTTTCTTCTGGGCTTTGAGGCCAAGCAAACATGTGCAGATCCTCTCACTCCCCCATCACCTCATCCCTCCCTTCTCCTGCCCTTCCCCTTTTCTCCTGCCCTTCCCCTTTCCTCCTGCCATTCCCCTTTTCTCCTGCCATTCCCCTTCTCCGTGGTGCAGAACTGCAGTTCCTTTGGCTGAGCCTGGCTCTGGTTCCCTCCCCAGCTGAGGAAGGGCCCCCTCTCCACGCTGACCTGTCCTACTATTCCTACGAGTACGACCCCGACCCCTTCGCGGCAGAGCCCGACGCCTTCGAGGTGGTGGCCGAGCTGACCACGGGGAGCACCTTCAGGGAAGGGGACAGGATCCAGGGAGAGGCGACCACGGCGGAACGGTGAGCCCGGAGCACGTCATCAACCTGATCAGAGGGTCTCCTAAATCGTGTCCTGGGTCGGGTGTGCTCAGCCCCTCCAAAGGGCATTTTTACATCTCCCTCTTGAGCAGGGAATGCTAAATTGTGTCCTGGTGTGCTGGTTGAAAAGTAAACCGGCAGGAGAAATGAATCCAACTCAAAAGAGTTTAGAAGTCAGAACTACAATTTAATAAAAAGATTACAATACATACTCTGATACGAAGGAAAAATTGGTTTCAGCCCTCCAAACCCAGTTGTACAACCCAGTCCCCTGGGGCACAAACAGTATGGTGCTCACCAGCCCCTGTGCTGAGCACCACGTGGTCCCCCTGAGTCCAAAAGAAAAAGGAAAACCTGTTTTCCTTCCAGAAGGTTGGTCGTCGCAGTCTGGTTGAGAGTGGTAGTTGGAGTCCTGTTGAGGTTCTGGTCCTCCTCTCAGTCTGATGAGTGAGTGAGTGCCCCAAGTCCCCAAACCCCAAGCTTATCTATGCTTGGGTTCAGATGGGAACACCCAGTACCTCCCCCAGGGTGAGGGGTCTCACAGTGGGCAATTTATTCAGTGAGTCACAGGATATTTTGGTCTACTTGCTGGCCCATGAGCAGACATGACCCCTCAGGTTGGGTGTGAAGGTGTTAATGATTCCCAGAGGGGAGTTCTCACACCTGAATCATTGGTGTGAAGACAGGGAACCCTCTTATCTCTGTTTTCTCACGCACCCAGTTCATAGCCTGAGGTGTCAGGTGTGTCCTGGGCAGCTGCTGCAAACAATGAATGCATCATTAACAGTTCATGATAAAAGGGAGAGAGGGTATGGACTATGCAGTTCCAGTTACATTCACACAGTGATAAACTGGTCCCAGCCGCGGTAACTAGGACACCTGGGCCAGGTGGCTTCAGTCCCTCACAAGGGGCATTCTTACACCTCCCTCTTGAGCAAGGAATCCCTGGGAATGGGATCCTGGAAGGCTTTGTGGCTCCATCCCCCAGCAGAACAACCTCTTTAAGCTTTTCCCTGCCCAGCTCAATGATGTCTCACCGAGGACAGGAGTGACTTGTCTCCCCTGTGTTGTCTTTTGGGCAGGAATCTCTAATTTAAGCAACGAGAAGAGGCTCCGAATCGACTCCTGTCCGAGTTTGTTCCTCCAGACCTGCTGCAGAACACAGACTGAACGATGAAATGATGACTACTTGTGGTGCCCTCGGAACTGTCGGCTCGTGGGGTGGACCTGGAGCTCAGAGGGGGACACTCAGCGTGATTTTTTCTGTCCATTTTCCTGCCTTTTGTGTGTTCTCTTTGGAGCCCTTGCAGTGGTGGGAGACCAATATGCTGTGCCCTTCTAGGTGAGAAAAACAGGGGCTGGAATTCAAACCTGTAGAGCATTTCCAAGTGTTTTCTCTGTTGTCAGGATATACTGCAATTGCCATTTCCCAGCTACATTTGGAAGCTAAGGCCAGGCCTTGTGCTCAGCTGAACTGCTGTTTGAGGGAAGATGGCTGAGAAGTTTTGGCTCGAATCACAATAAAAATCAGTGTGTTTTGCTAATTATGACAGAGCGAGAGGCTAATCATCTCTCCCAGCCCTCAAGTCTGCTGCACCCACAGGGGCTCTGCGTTCAGGGCAGCTGTTGGGAGGCACATTTTAGAGAGAAAACTGGAATCCTCTGCCAGGGCTCCGAGGCTTCGTGTCTGCTTTATGCCTGCAGGCCTCGGGTGGGAGTTTTCCAGCTCCTGCAGTGCCGAGGATTAGGTGGGGGCACCCTCTTTGCGTGGCACTGGGGGCTGCCAGGGGCTGCTTGCAGCCTTCTCAGCCCTTTCCTCCTCCAGCCCTGGCATGGAAATGAAGCCGAGCAAGGCACAGCCCTTTGAAGGGTTTGCCTGATTTCACCAATCCCTTTTTATTCTGCTCCCACTGGGATCCAGCACCGTGGTGGTTCTGCTCGTGGTGCTCCCTTGCCCAGCCCTGGCTCTGCTGGCTGGTCCCAATCCCTGGGGGCACAGCCTGGACTCCCTTGGTCTGACCTGCCCCAAGCAACGTGGCAAAACTAAAACCAAAAGCTTTGTGTTTCCAAAAGAGCAGGAGCCAAGATTTTTCAGCTTCCCTTCCTGCCTGGAGCAGCATTGTTCTCTTTGGAGGAGTTACATTGCAATTGCCTCTTGCAAAATAGTGTTAATATTTTATCTTCCCACTTCTATTGTTACCAGGACCCAGAGCAGGGTGGAAACCCCTTTTGAGGGTGTTTATTGGTGAATGGAAACAGAAAAAAAAGCCCAGCTCCATTCATTTTTAGGGCTTGTTTACACAGGAACCATGACAAGAATATATCCCAGTATAGACATTCCATTCCAGAATAAAGACAATTTTATTCCAGAAAAATGTCCACACGGGGAACAAACCAGGAGGTATCCCAGAGGATGGGCATGTGTAGTTTCCAGCCCTTTTTGTCTGGGGCCAGGCATTTGCAGAATGTAGTTGACATGATGAAGGTCTGGGTCTTGAAGTTCCCAGAAGCCTCAAAGCTGCTTTGTTGGGAAGTTTTCCAGCCTTCCCTCGGGGCTGCTCCGGGCTCTCCTCGCAGGACCTCGCCCTGGCTGTGCCCGCAGTGCCCACGTGTGTGTGCTGGGGGTGCAGGGCCAGGCCTGTGTCCCTGTGTCTGCCCAGCACAAGGGAAGTGCTGGGCGCTGCATTCCTGCCCGGCAGGTAAATAAACACCTCCAAACTAAATTCCAGCCCCTGCAAGCAACTGGCCCGGCAGACACTGGCTATTGTGTACACACACAGGGCTGAGTCAGTATTTACCCCCCGGGTAAATAACAGACCTACTGTGAGCTGCAACAGGACTTTTCTTTTTTTATTTCTTTCCTTTTCTAAATCTCAAACAGCACAAATGCTGCTCTTTGCTGGTTCAGGCTTCAGCTGCTGGTGCTGTGAGTGTGGCAGGAGGAGACATTCGGTCACCCTGGGGATGTCTGTGACTGCCTTCCCCCAAAAGATGGGAGCCTTCAACCTCCTGTCCTCCACCCCTGTCTGGCTTGACTTTCCATTGTATATTTTTGTATACCCATTGAGAGATATTTGAAATTATTTTCTACTGCTTGGTCCTCTCACAGGTCCTTGGGCACTTGGACATCCCCCCTGGGGACGAGGAGGTGGAGGTGGGGTGTTATTAAACCTGACTTTCTTCACTTCCCTCAGGCTCTGGTACATGTCATGTCCTAATTCCAGATTCTGGCATCTCCCTACTGCTGCCAGGTAATTAATTTCTGCTGGTGGTGTCAGCCTGAGGGGTCTGTGTGTGCCAGTGCACTCACCTGCTTGAGGCAGAGGAGTTTAGCTTCTGTTTTACAATTCAAAGTAAAGCCAGAGAGACCTGGAGCCTCAGAAGGCCAAGGCAGAGCAGCCTGAGTGTCCCCAGAGCCAGGCAGAGCAGTGGCAGGAGATGGGACAGCATTTCTGCATCCTGACTTCACCTCCAGTGCTCCTTGCCAGCGCTGGCACTTCCAGGGCGAGCACTGACCCCTCTGCTCTTGGCAGCCCCTGCCTCCCCCACTCCTGCCACTCCAAACCAGCTCCTTTCTGTACTTTTTTTAAAAAAAAAGTAATTTTATTTAAGGAATTGCATAAAGGAACCTGCAGTTACGCTGCTGTGGTTGCCTTTCCCCCCATCACAAGGGTAAAGGAGCAGGTCTTGGCTTTCTTCCCCACCCCAGCTGATGGTCCAGAGCTTTCCCCAGTCCCATATTTGCTGTCCACGTTTCTTGTAATCATCATTAATTCTCACTTAGGGAAAAAATAATCCTCTGTTCTTCCTCATCCTGCTTGGAAAGAGGAACCTTTGAGGCCTGGGGCCCTGAGGAGCCCTGGGCAGGGCAGAGCTGGGGCAAGCCCAGTGCTGCTCTCAGGCTTTGGCCAGTGGTCCCTCTGGAGCTGGGCACTGCCACTCCTGCCCCTGGGAGCACAAGGACACCTCGGCACTGAGAGCCCAGACCCCACCTTGTGCACATCACCCAGTCACACTCCGGAGAGAAGCATTCATTTTATTTCTTTCTTTTTTTCTTCACCAAGGAAAAGACCAACTGGGTGCTGGGAAGGCCTGCAGGTTGTTTCTGGCTCAGAGACAGAGATTCTCCTTTCCTTTTTCCTGATGGTCCCTCAGTGCAGCAGGAGAAAAGTGCCAGTGGGTTTATAAGACACAGAAAATGCTTCTTCCATCGAGTTGTGTTACTGGGCAGCTGCAGCAGTGCTAGTTATCAGTGATTGATGCTTGCAGTCCTTTCAAGGAGAGTAATATTTATATATTTGTAACTGTACATTATGCAGAGTAATCATTACCAGGGTATTTATTTTAAAGCAATAGTTCCCTTCTTCTTTCTTGTCCTGGTGTTTTGCTCACGCCTCTTTCCCTCCTTCCTAATAAGCCTCAGTAGAAAGCAAATACCAGAAGAATGTTCAGCTTGCTTGAAGAACATCATTGACACACCAGCACTTGCTTTGCTGACTGTTGACATTTAATGCTCAATAACCTGGTTTTCACTATTGCGAGTAGAGCAACTATTTAGGAAACCTCAGCTCGGGCTGGATTTGGGGTTTTATTTTAGTACCTGCTGTTTCTGAGTGCCCACAGCCCTGGGTGCCCTGGTGCATCCCCTGCATCCCTCTGGTTCTTCCCTGCCCTTTGCCCCCCACCCACAGGTACATGCAAACAGCTCTCTGACCATTTTTGGTTTGTTCGCACCAACCTTAGCAAGTCTGAGTCCAGAAAAGTGTTTGGTTTAGATCCTGATAAATATTTTATTAAAAACTGATTTTAAGACAATCCTGTCTGCCTCTTCTTATTTGTGCTGCCGAGTCTGTAGCGGTAAAACCCAAAGAGTTCAGGAACTTTGGGGAGGGTTTTTGTGCATTTTCTCCCTTGCTGCAGACGGGCTTGTGCCCCATTTGTCTCTGAGAGATTTGCACTTTGGCAAAGTTGGCAAATTTGCCCCAGGTTCCAGGGAGCAACAACCTGGGCACAGCTTCTGGCTGTGAGTGTCATTACACAAAGCAAGTGTGGAGTTCTAGGGCGAGGCTTTGCTCAGTTCCTACTTCAATATTTCCCGTCAAGAGACGTAATTTTTTTTTTTTAAAAAAAAGCCCAAGAGTACAATCTTTGCCCCAAAGAAATGAGGGATGCCGAGGGTCGTTTGCAAACACAGGGATGAGCTAACAGGATTTTTTCCACTTGTTCCCAACAATGAGCTGACAGTGCTGGGGGGTTTATGAACCAAGCCAAGGGTGTCCGTGTTAGGAAAGCCAGTGCTCTGCATTCCCTGGCCATGTCGGTCCAGGGGAGTGTCTTCTGAAACATTTCAGAATTTGGTGTTGCAATTCCTGTTCTTTTCCAGTTTTAGGTGAGGGCAGTACGTGTTTGAGGAGCAGGAGCAGAGCTGGAAGGCAGGGAGCAAGGAGCTGGCAGGTTGGGAAAACCATCCCCAGGAGTGTCAGTAAGAACAGCCCAGGGGACACCCAGCCTGGGGAGAAGCTGCAGCGCCCTGGGAGTTGATGTGTGTGCTCAGTGCTTGGCACCTCACCTCGCTGAGGACCCCGGGATTATCCAGGGGGAAGGACTTAGATCCTGGGATTATCCAGGGGGAAGGAATTGGATCCTGGGAATATCCAGGGGGAGGGACTCGGCTCCCAGGGTTATCCAGGGGGGAGGACTTGGCTCCTGGGTTTATCCAGGGGAAAGGACTCGGCTCCTGGATTTATCCAGGGGGGAGGAATTGGCTCCTAGGATTATCCAGGGGGGAGTACTCAGCTCCTGGATTTATCCAGGGGGAAGGACTCGGCTCTCAGGATTATCCAGGGGGGAGGAATTGGCTCCTAGGATTATCCAGGGGGGAGTACTCAGCTCCTGGATTTATCCAGGGGGAAGGACTCAACTCCCGGAATTATCCAGGGGGAAGGACTCAGCTCTTGGATTTATCCAGGGGGAAGGACTCAGCTCTTGGATTTATCCAGGGGGAAGGACTCGGCTCCTAGATTTATCCAGGGGGAAGGGCTTGGCTCCTGGGATTATCCAGGAGGAAGGACTCAGCTCCTGGGATTATCCAGGGGGGAGGAATTGGCTCTCAGGATTATCCAGGGGGAAGGACTCAGCTCCTGGATTTATCCAGGGGGAAGGAATCGGCTCCTGGATTTATCCAGGGGGAAGGACTCGGCTCCTGGATTTATCCAGGGGGAAGGACTTGGCTCCTGGGATTATCTGGGGGAAGGACTCTGCTCCCAGGATTATTCAGGGGGGAGAACTCGGCTCCTGGGTTTACCCAGGGGAAAGGACTTGGCTCCTGGGTTTACCCAGGGAAAGGACTTGGCTCCTGGATTTATCCAGGGGGAAGGACTCAGCTCCTGGATTTATCCAGGGGGAAGGACTCAGCTCCTGGGATTATCCAGGGGAAGGACTCAGCTCCTGGGAAACACCACTCTCCGCTCCGGATGAAACTCGTGGAATTCCTGCGTGTCCTCCTCTTACCCCCGCCGTGCGCCACCAGCGAGGGAGTGCCAGGGCAGACTCACACCAGGGAGGGTTTGGAGCGTGGCAGCGTCTCCTTGGAGGTCTTCATGGACGCGCCGCTCCGTGGGCCGCCCCGGAGGAACCTTTGCCTCACCTTCTCCCTGAACTCCTCCGACACGTAGTAGTAGACGAAGGGGTCGGCGCAGCTGTTGCAGGCGCTGAGGGCCAAGCTCAGCATGTAGGCCAGGTAGAGGCGGCCGCGCCGCTCGGGGCAGGAGCTGCCGTAGTGCACCAGCAGCAGGAGGTTGCTGGGCGCGTGGAAGGCCACGAGGGTGAAGACGACGAGGGCCGTGAGCTTGGCGGGGCGCGCGTAGCGGCGGCGGGCGCGCAGCAGGACGCGCAGCACCGCGCAGGAGCTCAGCAGCACCAGCAGCAGCGGCAGCGCGAAGGCGCAGCCCACCAGGCCCACGAAGTAGTAGAAGTAGAAGGCGTCGTCGCGGTGCCGCGGCAGAACGTCGTGGCAGAGTGTGAGGCCGGCCCCGAGCAGAGGGTACGATTGGCGTCGCAGCGCCAGCGGCAGCGGCAGCACCGCCGAGCACAGCCAGACCCCCGCGCACGTCCAGGCCGCCAAGGACGGCGTGCGGAAGGGGCGCGAGGAGAAGGGGTGCACCACGGCCAGGTAGCGGTCGAGGCTGATGCAGGTGAGCAGCAGCACCGAGCAGTACATGTTGCCGTAGAAGAACGCCGTGGTGAGGCGGCACAGCCCCTCCCCGAAGGGCCAGTGGTTGCCCAGGAGGTAGTAGGAGATCTTGAAGGGCAGCACCAGCGCCAGCAGCAGGTCGGCGGCGGCCAGGTTGATGAGGAACACGGTGGAGGTGAGTCTCTCGGCCCTGGTGGCCAGCACCCAGAGCGCCAGCGCGTTGGAGGGCAGCCCCACCAGGAGCACCAGCGTGTAGAGCCCGGGGAGGAGGCGCACGGTGACGGCGCTGCCCAGGCGGGCGCGCGTGGCCACGGGCACCAGCAGGTACGTGACGTTGTTCACGGTGGCCTCGTCCCCGGGGATGGCTCGGGGACACAGCGTGGTCTCTGCTGTCCTGTCCTGATCGATGGTGCTGTTCTGAGAGTAATCTGTGGGACAGGGCAGCCTGTTACTCACTCCCCTGGTGCCTTCAGAGCCTTACGATCCACAGCATACAAATTTTATAGCGCAGCTTTCAACACTTCCTAAGGGAGGTAACTAATCACCCCGTGTGCCAAATTCTTGAAATATTATTTAATGTTCTTCATCAAGGGTTTTGAGGGATAAAGGTTTTAGCAAGAACATTGAGTTTGAATAGTGTACCTGGAAAACACACCAGGCACATTGTTTGCTATAACTCTAGTCCAAAGTTATTCAGAAGGCCCAGAAACCTTGAAATTATTCCCAGAAGGACAGAAGATGTTGATGAAGACAAGTCTTTGAGTCCCTCAACTGAGGGAGGTCCAAGGGGATGGGCAGTTTTGGGAAGTGGGTGTAACAGGTGATGCGATATTAGATATTAAAGTCTAGAACTATGCTGGGGTCCCTGGATCTTGGAGTATTCTGGGAATGCTGTGAAGGGCAGAAGAAGCTGGTGACAGACTGAGGAGTACAGGAGTCACCCCCGGCAACCCCTCTGAGTTCCTTCACCTCCTGGTTTCCCAGCTCTGAGTGGCTGCTGAGCTGTGCAGGCCTGGGAGGCCACAGAGCAATCCCTCTGCCCAGCTTCCACAGGAGTCGGAAAGCCTGGAGCCATTCCAGTGTCAAGTCATGGCTGTGGGAGTCTAAATTTGGCTTTCAAGTGCTCTGTTTTGCTGCTCTATTCTTTTCTGTCTAGTTTCTTCCACCCCAGCTCCCTTCTCTGCCATATCCCCTCTGTCACCCTCTGTCACCTTCAGTCACCTCCTGCTGTACCAGGAGCCTGCACAGAGCTCAGCCAGCGTGTGCTCCCATGTGAACCCACTACAAAATGGATTTTCAGGGATCTTACAAAGTACCAACCACCCAGGACTTTAATAAGCTCTTCACACTCACCGTCATAGTCCTGAGAGGCCACGCAGAGTCCCCAGAAGGCACAGC
The DNA here is from genome assembly GCA_013396735.1 of Grallaria varia. NCBI lineage: Eukaryota > Metazoa > Chordata > Aves > Passeriformes > Formicariidae > Grallaria > Grallaria varia. The sequence goes on from VWZG01012244.1 coordinate 158,360, forward strand.
ACAGCAGGATCCTGCGGGACATCCCAGAGCTCCCGAGGGTCCCCATCCCTCTTCAGTGCCAGGTGGTGGCCCCAGTGCCACTCTTCGGTGCCAGGTGCTGTCCCCAGTGCCAGGTGCTGTACCCAGTGCCCCTCTTCAGTACCAGGTGCTGCCCCCAGTGTCCCTCTGTGATGCCAGGTGTTGGCCCCAGTGCTCGGTGATGTCCCCAGTGCCACTCTTCAGTACCAGGTGCTGCACCCAGTGTCCCTCTTCAGTACCAGGTGCTGCACCCAGTGTCCCTCTGCAGTGCCAGGTGTTGGCCCCAGTGCTCGGTGCTGTCCCCAGTGCCCCCACTGCAGTGCCAGTTGCTGGCCCCAGTGCCTCTCTTCAGTGCCAGGTGCTGCACCCAGTGCCCCTCTGCGATGCCAGGTGCTGTCTCCAGTGTCCCTCTTGAGTGCCAGTTGCTGGCCCCAGTGCCAGGTGCTGTCCCCAGTGTCCCTCTGTGGTGCCCGGTGCTGGCCCTAGTGCCAGTTGCTGTCCCCAGTGCCCCTCTTCAGGGCCAGTTGCTGACCCCAGTGCCCGGTGCTGGCCCCAGTGCCCCTCTTCAGTGCCAGTTGCTGGCCCCAGTGCCAGGTGCTGACCCCAGTGTCCCTCTGCAGTGCCAGCTGCTGTCCCCAGTGCCTGGTGCAGCCCCCAGTGCCCCTCTGCAGTGCCAGGGCAGTGTGGCAACAGCAGCCTCCGTGGCCGTGCCCGCGCGTTTCCTTCCTTTCCTGCCCTTAACCCTCGAAGCAGGGGCTGATCCCGGCAAGGACGGGGCTCGGGGGCTGCCCAGCAGACACGACCCCAGCCCGATGGAGGGTCCAGACCCAGAGCCTGCCGGGGCTGCCCTTCAGTGTCAGAGCCCGATGACGGCTCGAGTGACTCACTTTGGGTCTCCTTCCCGTGCCGGGATATTCCTGGAAATGACAAACGTGGTCGGATTTTTTTGCACGTAAACAACCCGTCCGTGGGAATTTGGAGCCTCCTTCCACCACGGAGGCCACTGTGGGGGACCAGAGGTCTTTTCCCACCCAATTGCTGGTTCCTGATGTTTTATGGCCTTGCAAACCATGTCCCAGGTGTTGGAGCTGAGGATCAGACAGACCCTGGGATTGCAGGGGGCTCTTGCAGGCTGGTGTTCTGGCGACTGAAGGTTTTGGTGTTCTGGCGACTGAAGGTTTTGGTGTTCTGGCAATTGAAGGGTTTTATGTTCTGGCAATTAAAGGTTTTCTGTGTTCTGGCAATTGAAGGTTTTATGTTCTGGCAATTGAAGGTTTTCTGTGTTCTGGCAATTGAAGGTTTTATGTTCTGGCAATTGAAGGGTTTCAGTGTTCTGGCAATTGAAGGATTTGGTGTTCTGGCAATTGAAGGTTTTGTGTTCTGGCAATTAAAGGTTTTTGGTGTTCTGGCAATTAAAAGTTTTTGGTGTTCTGGCAGTTAAAGGTTTTTGCATTCTGGCAATTGAAGGTTTCGGTGTTCTGGCAATTGAAGGGTTTTGTGCCAGCCTTGCAGCCCCCAGACCAGGCTGACCCTTTCAGAGATCTGCTCCTTTATTTCTGCTCCTTTATTTCTGCTCCTTTATTTCTTCTCCTGCTCCCTGGCTAAAAAAGGGGGTGAAGCTCCAGCACCTCCTTGACTTTCCTGCCGAGGGTGATTTGAAGTTCTCTGGGCTGGGGGTGTTTGCACTGGAACAAACCAGCAGGAGCACCGTGACAGCTCCAGGGTCGGTGGCAAAAGGGGGGAGACTCTTGTGCTTCCCCTCGATAAACCCCCCGGAAAAGGGAGAGCGGCTCCATCCAGCAGGAAAGGGGCCCGAGGAGGGCGCAGGAAGTCCCTGCGTTGGGCAGATAATGGTGAGGTCAGTCACTGTGGCCCCCAGAAGAGCCTCTTCTCCCAGTCCCACCCTGCAGGGCTGAGCTCGGAGCAGCTCCTGGAGCTGCCACGGCTCTGCTGGTTGTACAGGGGGGACAACACAGATAACTGTGGAAGTGGCACTGGCAGGTGTTCCCTGATCCTTTCGGATCCTTTCGGATCCTTTGGTGCCTGATGGTCCCTCCCGTGCTGCGCCCTGCCCAGCAGCTCTGGGAAGCTCCCAAAGCCTCTCCCATCTCCCAGTGGGAGCCCAGTGGCCAGCAAGTGGATGGGCCGGTGGGTCAGGTCTGGTGGCTGCAGAGGGGGCTGCTTTTTGGGCTCCTGCTCTCCAGCCCTTGCCTGGCTCTGCGAGGGAGGATGGACAGGAGCTGGAGCCCAGCAGTAGGAACTGTAAATTTGGTTTGGCAACCTGAGGAGCAGCTCGTTTCTTTCTCCTCAGCTTATGAATGGCCTCCTCTGTGAAGGCTGTGAATCTGAGCCTGGCTGCTGTTTGATGAGATTCTTCTATTCCAAGGAGAAAATGATCCTATTTCCTTTGCTTTCACCATATTCCCATCTCCCTGTGCCGAGTGTGTCGAGAGGTGGAGTTCCACTGGCAGGGAGAGGGAAGATGCAACATTAGATGTTTTGCCTTTGTGATTCTCTGAGGATTTACGAACCATTACAGAATGACTCATGTGGCCACATATTTTCCATGCCTCAGCCAGGCTCCTTTCCATGCTCTGTATGCAAAAAATTAGCCATAATCAGGTTCAGATAGTGTGCAAATCACAGCCCTGCTTCCTATGGGCAGGTCTCTGGGGTGGAGCAGGGAGAGGTTACTCATTGCTGCAGCCTTCATTTCTCCAATGCTGTGTGATCTTTAGTGACTGCCTCGGATGCAGAACAGCTTGCCTGAAAGTCCCAGTGCCAGAGGTTTGTCACGGCTTGTTAACATCTCTTTAAGTCGTGTGATCCCTGCCCTGTGGGGTAACAATTCGGTTCTCGAGTCATTCGTTGTGCAAGGGATCATCTCCCAGGAGCTGGCCCTCTTTTATCCCCTGGCTCTGACCCCGAAAGATGTAGTGCTGCCAAACACCCGGGGATTGGGGAGCTCCAAGGGAGGGTGAGGACACCGCCGGGCCGGGCCCAGTTCCCCTCGAGGCTTGGAAGAGCAAAGAGTGGGAGGCAAAGGGTGGGGGCTCCATTCCAGCAGCTCCAGAGGGTTCCTCGGCTGAAGGGAGCAGGTGAGAGGACAGAAATCCCAGGGCAGCCAATTCCCGACCCAGGCTGAGCTCGGGGTGGAGAAGGAGACACGAGAGGCAGCAGCTCTGCCTCGGCACCAACAGCACGAGACAATTCCACCTTCACGTTTTCCATGGATGAGGAGCTGGCTCTGCCTGTCCCAGCCCCTGGTTGTGCAGCATCTGAGCCCTCAGAGCCAAAGGAGCACCCCCTGACAGCAGAAATGGCAGTGCTGGTCCCTTGTCCCAGCTGCCCCACCCCAGAACTGTCTCTGCAGGCTCTGGCACGGATGAGATCCCTTCATTCCCTGCACACTCCTCCTGACTTTTCCAGCACACCAGTTCCCCTCCTCCTCGCTGTGTCAGGTCTCTGCCATCACCCCGAGACACTCCCCAGCTCCAGGGAATCTCCCTGCCTCTCTCTTCTGCTTGTCCCGACTCTCCTGCTCCACTGGGATCCCACTCAATCTCTTCCCTTGTTTATTCCCCACATTCTCCTCACCACTTGTCAGCCTTACACTGGTGGAACTTTGGAGGAGACAGGGTTTTTTTCAGGACTGCTCTTCTGCTTGCTCTCAGTTTCCACTTCACAGTGTACAAATCCACATGAAGAGATCTCCCCAGGAATATCTGAAGCTTATTCACATCAGTGCAACCCCCTGGATGTTCTGGAATAGCTTCTTTTGGTCCCTTCTCTGCAAGATAATGACACTGGGGTAGGGGCTGACACATCATCATCATCATCACCATCACCATCACCATCATCATCATCATCATCCCCAGCCAGCACCAGGTCTCACACAAGTCTCTTTGGATTCCTTCTTTAGCACAGGTCTGGTTTAGAACTGCTAGACTTTAATTTGGTCTTTACACAGGAAGAGCACACCTTCGGTTCCATCAAGGCTGAGTTGCTCAGTTCTAACCCAGAGGAATCCCTGAAGCATGAAATAAAACTCACCTCATGTTTGCACACACAGTTCTACACTCTCTTAGTGATTCCCAGCCCGGACTCTCTTGTGCATCACTGATATGGAAAGGTTGAAAAAGTCCTGAAATATTAAATACTGAACTTTAGCAATTCTGAATTTAACTGAGAAAACCATCTATTCTTATTCCATCCGGCAAACCTGAAGCTGAAGGTATTTTGAAGGTGTTTGTCATTGCCAGAGCTGTCCTTGCTGAGACCTCCAACTGCTCTTGGGTGATGTCACATCTGGCCACCCCTGCCCTGGAGCACAGGCAATGTCCTCTTTGTGGGAAGGCCAAGACCTCAGTGAGAACCTTGGCGTAAAGTGGACTGTGTCCTCTGAGACCCCACCACCATCCCTCTTAATCAAATTATTCCGTGCAATTCCGGCACCAGAGGGTTGTTACTGGGAGAACAACAGTTTGTTTCCCCGTGAGCAGGGAAGGGGCTGCCCAGAAAGCTGAGCTGCCTTTTGTTATGGCAACGGAAGTGTTGGGGATGATGTAAAGGAAACTCCTATCAGCTCTGGGTCACATCACTTTAGTCACAAAAAGCCTCCTCCTTCGTGTGTCGTGCGGAGCTCCCAGGGAGCACAACTCAACATGTTCTTAGCCAGGAATTCGGGGCGGCCGAGGGAGAGGCGGCGGGAGGGTCCTTTGCATGGTTGCAGTTGTGTTGCCTTAACCTGGAGCAGATGTGCCTGTGGGTCCCGGGGCTGGAGTCAGGCACTTCTCCTCAGGGTTGGGGTGTGGAGCTTGTGAGTCCCCAGGGCCGGGCCTGCACCAGTTTTGTGCCTCGTCTCTGTGGCAAAGGTGCTGCAAGAAGGGGCTCTCTGGCATGGCACAAATGGCCTGAGCTGGAAGGGACCCCCAAGGATCATCAGTCCAGCTCCTGGCCCTGCACAGACACCCCAGCAATCCCCCCCTGTCCCGGTCCCATTGTCCAAAGGCTCCTGGAGCTGTGGCAGCCTCGGGGCCGTGCCCACTGCCCTGGGGAGCCTGGGCAGTGCCCACCACCCTCTGGGTGGGGGAAGAACCTTTCCCTGAGATCCACCCAAACCTCCTCGACTCAGCTCCAGCTGTTCCAGTGTTTCCTTTTGAAACCTCTCTGCGTGGAGCAACTGTGCCACCCCCTGGCCTCCCCACGCCCCTCCAAGAGAGATTTGGGCAGCACAGATGTGGGATGCTGTCTGGGAGCTCCACTCATAGGGAATGTATTTCCCTTTTCCCTTTGTGAGTGCTCTGCTCACCCCCTCCCTGCCCCGCTGGAAACGAGCCGACACAGATAAATCAGCACATCCTACACCCTGTCCAGGAACTGCTGGAAGGGAAGTTCATCCAACTTTTCAATTGCATTTTTTTGTCATTTAAAATCCAGTTTCAGGTACAAGACAATCAGTTCTGGGGATTGTCCTAAAGTTTAAATTAACAGAAAAGACATTTAAAACAGCGAGAGTTGCGGACTTTTAAAATCAATATTTTATTTTACTTGAATGTGCAAATAAATATAAAAAAAACTACATTCAAGGAGCTGGCAAAGCAATTACAAGCCCAAAAGCAAAGATCCTTCAAACAAATGGAAGAACAAACTCTTGACTCAAGGTCGTGCAGACACACAGCAGTCAAGCTGAAACCCTCAGACACAAACAAGCCCCTCTCAAACCTGCCTGTTACTCCCTTCCCATCACTTGCTACTCTCAGCTTTGAGACAGTAGCACTGTAAAGGGCAAAAAGTCTTGCTTCATCTGTTCAGATTATAAATTAAGGTTTACAAAATAAGGATGCTTAAAAATACCTGAAGTACACTTAAGATGGGGCGATGGACCAGGACAGTGCACAGGGGTGTTTCCCACCTTGGCACACCTGGAATCAAATGCATTTTAAGCCACGAGTTGCAACCTATTTTCTAGTAAACAGTTTTCTGTATCATAAAACCATAAAATTTGGCACAGTTGTCATCTCCACTGGGACACAGCAGAGAGGGGAGCAGGACTGAGGTGCATTTTGGTGAGTTGAGTGGAGGCCAAAGGGGGATACTGTGCTTTGCACTGGGCTTGTCCCCCTCCTCCCCCCAGCCCTTGGTGTCTCTCATCACTTCCTGCAGCAAGAGCAGGGCAAGAACCTTCAGATCCTTTCAGTAACCAAAATTTAACAGAGACCCGGACAACGAGAATGGGAGTTCTTGACGAAAAGTCTCTGCTGGCAGTGGTTGTGCAAGTGGCCATGAATGCCAGAGACTGGCCTCCCTGCTTCCCTCCCACAGATCATTTTGCAAATAAGACAAAGAATCAGGACAGTTTTCTATTAAATGTACCCCAAAGGCCCATTTTTCTACTGTCAAGTGAGACAATTGCAAAACCAAATGTCGTACAGTGGAAATAACCCAGGACAAATCCTACAGGCTGCTCCTTAGGTCTGGCAGAAGTAATAACCTAAAAATCAAAGCCACAAAAAGTATCAGGGTGGGGGGATTTATTGCCCTAAAAGCCAGGAAAAAGTGGGAAGCAAAGCTGAAAGGAGGCTGGGTATGCCTCAAGACATTATGTTTGTGATACACCCCATGGACGCCGTGCCTGCCCTCGGCCCCTGAGACACAGGAGGGAAGTCCCAGGGGGGCTGCAGGACAGACACGACTGAGTTTCCTTGATTCCTCACTAGATGAAGCCAGATGAGTGATGGGTTCTGCACAGATCAGGGCAGGCTTTGTTAGGTTCCACGGCAGAAAAGCTTCGAGAGCAGCACAGATGCTTCAGTGGAAAAGCTCGCCTACGACGGTCGAGGATGGATCTCCCACCACTCAGGACAGATTTCCACGCGTCCCTGCAAATCCAGCGGCCGTGCTGAGCCAGCAGGAAGAGGAGAGTCCGTGGGACACAGCTCAGCGGCAGCACACGCCGCGCTCCGGGAGCTCCACCTGCCGACGGACGGACGGACGGACACGGTACAACCCAGCGAAGTCCGGGCATGCACAGGGGAGGGAGGGGAGCGCCGGCAGCGCCCCGGAGCTGCCGATCAACATGCAAAATACAAACCAAAACAACAGGCCAGACCTCGCAGTGGATGTTCCTCCCTCCTGCTGGAGAAGGCAGAGTCTGCAGCAGGCCCTCGGCTCCCAAAGCCACACCAGCTGCTGGGTCCTTGTGCCACGAATCGCTCCCTTGCCTGGCACTGCAGCTCAGTTTCCTCCCCTTAGTTCACACTCCAAAGCTCTTGGTGGATGAGGGGCAGTCAGAGTGTTCAGTGTGCCGGTCACCCTTGTCTCAGTTTTGGCATTTTTCTCACCAGGGCACCAGTAACAAGAATCATCCCAACAAAGCCAACAGAAGCAGAGCTGCTGAGCTGTGCTGGGTGCTCTCAGCACCCCCCCGGCACTCCCAGGTTACACTGAAGAGTTCTGCAGGCTCCGAGATGGCATAAATTCAGGAAGATAGGGAATATTAGACCCTTCAAAGTGGAAGCAGCTGCCAGCATCTGCTCAAACAACAGCCCAGCTCCATCTCTCCAACAAAGCCACCAGTGGTAGCTCACCCCCTCACTGAGCCTTCCATGACTGGCTGGTCAGCAGTGGCCTAAAGCCAGGAAAACTAAAAAGTGTGTGGCAATGCCAAGAGCCCCCTTCCCAGAAAGCTTTTGGAAGTCTCTTCACGATGGCTGGAGGGTTACACTGCAAGGAGACAAGTCTATGCCATATGGAAAATACATCATAATCCAAAGTAAAATGCTGTTTGGATAAATATCATTAATACATACATTGCATTCCCACCACTATTCTCAGGGTTAATGTGCTCCCCCAGCAAGGCTCCAGCTCGTCTCGGAGGGCAGGGCAGGCTCAGGGCGAGGCGGGCCGGCGGCTGTACTGCACCCTGTATCTGTTCACTGGCACCCCGTGCACATTCACCGTCTCACACGTCGTTTTGCAGGGCACCATCTCCTCGTCCTCGTCTCCCATCAGCCAGTCCTGCACCACGTCCACCGCCTCCATGGACACGTTCTCCTCCAGCCACCGGTTGTGCCACTCCTCAAACTGCTGGTGGTGCTTCAGCAGCACCACGGGTTGCACCTGGAAGTGGGACAGTGAAGGTCAGGGAGGGGTGTCTGGGGGACAAGGCAAAGCTCACACCTGCACAGCTGAGATGGGCATGATTTGGGCACCACAAACAGTGGAACAGGACACAGCATTTAACGATCCCTATTTCTTAAGTGTTTGCCAATCCCTCTCCAACTTCGCATGGTAAGGAAAAGGCTGCTAAACTGACCCAAAATGCAGAGCATTTACCAGCTCTCCTCCGTGTTTCATCCAACACAAAGCAGTAACTTCTGGGTGTGGTTCACACGGATTCAGCCACAAGGCTTCTTATGGGTACCCATCTTTTGGCTCACATGCTCAACCTCTGCTACTGCCCGAGCTGCAGGGACAGGAAAAGGAGATGCACCTGCTTGGCTCGGCAGAGAGCTCCCCTCCTGTACATGTAATCCTCCGAGTTCATGATGAACATCATTTTGTGGGTGTTGAGTTTGAAGCGACAGTCCACGTTGCAGGCGCTTTCCACCCCGATGAGTCTCTTCCAGGAGCTCTTCACCTCGCTGCGCAGGGCCCTCACCTGCTTGCACTGCCACTTGCGAAACTTCTTCAGGTTTCTAGAATAAAACAAGGATGAAAAAGCATGGGTCACACCTGGCTGTGCCCTCTCCTAAGCTGGCAGAGCTCACAGCACAAGTATGAGGCTTGTAACTCCACATTTAGCTTTTCAGACTCTCTCCATGATTTTCCTCCAGGCTGTCCAATTTGTGTTTCCTCTGACAAATACTTAGTGAAATATTAACAAAGCAGACCTGCAGTTCCTCCCAGAAGAGACTGCTGAGTCAGGTCCACCCCATTCCAAACATTCATGAACAAACCCCAGTGCAGTGGCCATGAATTGTTCCTTCAGTATCCTTACGCAGTGCACGGGTCCCTCTGGGCCTCCAAGGTGAGTGCCCTTACCCGAGGGTGGCGTGTGGGACATCCCCCAGAGCCACTGCACAACAGGCAGGGAGGAAGCAGCAGCAGCTGCTGCAGGTGGGGCTCAGGGAGGGAGCAGCTCACCTTTGCAGAAAGACTGGTTTCAGGAGGAAGCCATCGTTCTGGTTGTTGGGAGCTCCTTCCACCCCAACGTACTGCTCCATGTAGTTGGCCAGGTGCTACACAGGGGAGACCAATTGCAGTCAGATTTCACTTCATCAGGGCAAATATCTCTGCGAAGAACCTGTTATTTCCAGGCTGTTTTTTCTGAGGCTGATTGACATTCAAACTCTTTCGCTAACAGGCCATTTCTGTCAATGACCACAGCCCCATATGTCATCATCCCACCTCCCAGGTAAACTTGTCCTCCTGGCAACATCTCACATTTTGGAACAAGAAAGCAGGAAAGTATCCTTAGATCCTGCTTTGCCTGTGGTACACAGGCTCCATGATCACTGTGATATTACCTGGACCTCCACAGGATCCTCTGTCTGGGTTTCTTCTGTATCCAGCAGCTCAATGGTCATGATCACCTGTCCCTTCCGCTGCAGAAACATCACCTGCAGTAAAGGTACAGGCAGAAGATATTGGCCACGTGGGTTCACAATAAAATGCTGTGTATTCACCAGTCATCTGGACAAGAAGTGTGAGCTAGGAGAGAAGCAGCAGGGCTTCTCAGTGAGCCAGCCTGTCCCCTTACTGTCTGTGCTCTGGTTTTGGTACCCTCTCTCCACATTGCTCTCTCTCACCATCTCACCTTGGAGCTTCCAAACCCATTTCTCCCAGGTAAAGTGCCCCAGCAAAGTTCCCTGGCAGCGAGTCCTTACCTTGAAACAGTTCTCATCTGCCATGCACCGTTCAGCCTTCCACTGATAGCTGGTCTCCTTGGCTGCCCTCACACACCTGGATGACAAGTTACCTCCAGCAGCTCCTCGCTTCCTCTCGTTCAGGTAGAGCTCGACCACCTTCAAGCAGATGTCATCGCTCACTAGATGGTGAAGCTTTCATTAAAAAAGGGGGATTTCAGTCAGCAAGCCTGGCCAAGGGTTAACTCTACTGTGTTGTGAAAGGAGCACTGAACTCAGCTCAGCATCACACCTCAGAGCTGGAGCAGCCAAGTTTAAACTCCAGAGACTTCCCACTTCTCTCTCCTTTTCATGATTTTGTAATCAAAGGAACAGGGAAGAGTTGAGGGGCTGATGTGCCTTAACAGAACTAGAACTGGAAGACAGATTTGACTGAGAAGGACTGAACGGTTTTTGTTTTGCCTTAGATGTATTTTGGGAACAGCAGAATTTTGAAAAGACTGGAACTCAAAAAAATGTTGGAATCACAGTGCGCCGAGTTGGAAGGGACCCACAAGGATCATCGAGTCCAACTCCTGGCCCTGCACAGGACCAACCCCTGGAGTCACACCACGGGCCTGAGAGCATGGTCCAAACTCTTCTTGAGCTCTGTCAGGCTTGGTGCTATGACCACTTCCCTGGGGAGTCTGTTCCAGGAAAAAGGCCAGGAAGAGTAAATCCCCTCAGGTGGTCCTTGTTTGGAAGCTGAAGCCTCTCACCAAACTTCTCCTGGGGCATTTCCTCCTCATATACAACTCTGTGATAATGAATTTCCTCCAGGTTTAGTGACACTGTGAGAAAGCTGATGGTGCAGAGGGGGATGTGCAGCACCCCCCCCACAGCAGGGGCCCCTCACCTGGCGGACGATGTTCTGCACCAGCTTGTCCATGGTGAAGCCGATGTAGGCGTGGATGGTGAACATCTCCCGCAGCGTGTCCTCGTACTGTGTGGGGTCAATGTTCCCATCCAGCAGGCTCCTCACCATGTCCAGGAACGCAGGGTAGTACTCCTCCAGTTCCACCTCACCTGGGCAGGGGAAAGTGCAGGCATTTAATGCATAGAAGAGGCACAGTGAAGTTAAGAGACCCAAGGGACAGCACTGCTTGAAAACCATGATGTTCAGTGTGAGGACATCCTCACAGACAGGCAGTTCCCTGTGCCCTGACAGGCTGGAACACTTTCTCTCATGCACCTCCAGGACTGCTTTGTGCAATAACTACCTTATTGTGGGGCCATTTACATTTTAAATCAAAGTATCAGATTCACACAACGAGACACCTGAGAACACCTGAGCACAGTGGACTTGTGTGAAGCCCCTGTGAAGACACGAGAGCCCCCAGAAGACAAATGACACACTGGCTGCCCTGTTAAACGAGCTGTGTCCACAAATCACAAATATGGCAGAGGTTTGCACCTCTGCACCCCTCACAGACCTGCCTGCTGGTCCCTGTTACTCAGATATACACAACTGGAGCACTGGCAACCGGAACGTTAAGACTGGACTGTGTCCTGGATTATTCTTACTTGGTTGTTTCAGCCTTAGCTCCATGGCTGGGTCATTGGTTTTTTCTTTCCTTCCCTCACAGAGCAGTTTCTCTCTCTCTTTCTCAGTCCTGTATTCCAGGAGCTGCTTCTGAGCCTGACGATAAATCTTTAGGAGCCTCGAGCACAGAGTCTGGTGAAGGCGGAGGAAGAAATACCAATTATTATTGACGAAGAAGAGGCTGTAAACATCATCCAGAGTGTTGTGGGGCTCAGCAGCTGTCACATCACAGAAGGTTGCTTTGGTCTCCAAAGGACTGCTTGGAGGCCCAGGCATGTGTTTTTTCCGTAGCTCAGGAGTATCCAGGTTCTGCCCCTGGTGGTTTTCTCTGTCCTCATCTGTTGATTCTTCAGAAATGTTGTGCTCAGGGGGCTGGGAGAAGAAGAGCTCAGGAATGAAGTGATGCACAATCTGCCGGATGGTTGCCTGGTCCTCCTTTTGGATCGTGGGTTGCCTCTTTACGTAATAGCTGATCAGAGCCGCTGCATCTTCTAGAATCTGCTTGTCTTCATAGATAAAGATAAGATGAGGCTCATTTGTGGATGAACTTCTCCCCTCTGAATGCTGCTCCTGATGCTGTAATCAAGAGACAAATAGATAAAGATCCTTCCAATCCATGCTCAAGAGCCAATCCTGCCAGAAGAAATAAGCCAGTATTAACACTGTGCTGGGGACAGCTGTTTTTGACTGAGAACTCTCTGAGCACAATCCCTTCCACAGCGTGCCAGGTGCTACCTACGTGTCTAGGTCACACTATAAAAGAAGGACACAGAGGGTGGGCTGTTTGGGATCATACACACCTCGTCATAGACACTCTCAATTTCATTCAGCAGACTCTTGGAGCGCAAGGCTTTGGTGTCATTCTGTTTGAAGTTGACAGCCTGGTGGTCCAGGGATTTCAAATAGGCCTTCTCATACTGCTCCCTCCAAATCTTGTTGAAGCCCTGCTGGGCCTCCCTCCATTCCTCCTCTTTTGCTTTCAATCTGCATAAATATACAGTCCAGTTCAGAAGGGCAAGCACAGAAACACACCCAAAACATTTCAATGTGGCCAACTGTGATGCACCGAAAGGTTTTCAGTATTTCTGCAAGGAATAAATCAATTCAAAAAAGCATCATTACTGATGATGAGCTATACTTTGAAACAACACCTACAGAAAACAGTTCACAGAATCACAGGATCCTTTAGGTTGGAAAAGACCTCTGAGATCATCGAGTCCAACCTTTGATCACCACCTTGTCACCCAGCCCGCTGCACTGAGTGCCATGTCCAGTTGTTCCCTGAACACCTCCAGGGATGGGATTCCACCACCTCCCTGGGCAGCCCCTTTCAATGCCTGACCATCATTTCTGTGAAGAAATTCTTCCTGATGTCCAGCCAGAACTTCCAGAGGCACAGCTTGAGGTTATATCCTCTCATCCTGCTTCTAGTTGTTTAAAAATGCTTGAAAAATTCTTTATCAGTTTCTTAAAGATACCCAGGAGAACGGGAAATTACCTCTTAAGAACAACAGGAACTGCAGTAACTGGGTTCTTCTTCAGACTCTCGATGATCTCCGGTGCTTTGTCGCCATAGATACGGTAAATGGCCCGCCGCTGGATCACTTCCGACGTCCCTCCCAGGCAATCATCCAGGCGGAATTTCTCCTGATCCTCTTGAGTCAGCCGGGACAGTTTCTTCTGCACGCTCTCCAGCACCCGGATTGTGGCTAAATTGGTCTCCAGGACAACATCCAACTGTTGAGAGTTCACAGAACACACAGTGTCAGAACAGGCAGAGCAGGAACAGGCAGAGCAGCAGTCTTGGTTTGTGGTGGCCATTCCAGCCCCACTGGGTGGAGCTGAGAAGCATCAGGAAGGTTTTTACTGGAAAATAGACCTCTGCCAGTTCTCCCAAAGGTAACATGCAATTTAGAACTGGACTCATGCCTAGGAAGAGCCATTGGACTACAGGCAATTGGAAGACACAAAACCTGAGCTCAAACCAACCAACACCAACAGAACTTCCAGGAACTGGCCACCAGTTAATTCAGATAAATGCCCATGGCCAGGAGTTCTGCTTTCTGAGGAGGCAGTAGGGGAGGCAGCAGCACAGGTACCTCAAATCTCTCGTCCTCACAGCGGTGCAGCTGCTCCTCATACGGAGTCTTCTTGGAGCTGACAAAAGTGGAGTCTTCAGACCAGGATGGAAACGAAACCCAGGTGTCGTTTAACACCTGCAACAGTGCAAAGACACCACATGGAGCAGAGCCCAGGGAGCCCAGAGCTGTTCTCATGGGGTCTGAGACTCTCTCTTTTCTTTTTGCACACTTCTTCCCTGAATTCCTGTTGGGCATTTCAAACCTAATTCCCAAGTCAGTGGTGTGACTGCTCCCCAGATTAGAGGTCTCTCTGGAACTGGGCCCTGCTCAGAAAGGTTGAAGGCACCTTCATTATCACCTCACACACAGAGATCACCCTGCAGTGAGCAGCAGCTGTAAGTAAAGGGGACAGTGGAAGAAGTGGGAGCCCCCACACTGCAGCTGTGTGTTCTCAGTGGGAATGGAGCCTCAGGAACTGCCTCTGCTCTTCCATGACAAAGACTGTTTCTAAAGGCCATACTGACCCCCTGCTAGAAAATTAATTTCAGGACATTTAATACTCTTTTCTGAATGAATTTGGTATTAAGGTATTAAAATGAAAAGGTATTAAAGATGCGACTTGATATGGGCTTAGATAAAATCATTAAAATGTGGGTATAATTTCAATAAATTGGCTGAATAACTGCTGTGAGACTAAAGCTGGTGAGTCAGCACCGAAGAGGGGAATCCACAGCAGAAGCTGCAGCACTAATGACCCCAGTCCAATTTCTGTGAGTGCACTGTGTGTTCAGGCACTGCACAGGCTGCTCCCAAAGTACCTCCTTGCAAATGGCTGTTCTCCCACTGCACTTTGGCTGCTGGTAGGTCTTGGGCAGAGCCCTGTAACTGGATCCGATGCGTTTGCAGGAGGCGTAATCGATTTCCCGGCTCATTCCATCCCCGGAGCGGTCACTCAGTGGAGAAGCAAAGGAAAGCTCTTTCACACCAAGGAAGGACTTGAACTGTGCAAAGAGCTCGGGGAATTTCCTTCAAAAACACAAGTAAGTGCATTTTGTTATCTCACTCTGACAGTTTTAGGGTGGTTAATGCCTGTCATAAAAGAGAGGGAGAAATACCTAAGCAAACTCAGCACTGAGGTGAGAAATCTTTCACCAGCATTTTGTCTTTGTTATTGTTCTCTCTGAATTACTTGGGGTAGGAAAAAAAATTTCCCTTCACTACATGAATACTCCCCTTAACTATCTGAGGAGAAACTGATATTTGGCACATGACTCTCCCTCTTCTGTTGGAAGCCAAACAGCTTGAGAGGCTCACGGCAGAGCTAGAACTATTTATCCTTTCCACAGCCCTGTTCTCAAATTTCATGTTTACACCTTTATTTTGAGATATTAAACAGGGAATGTGAACAGACAGAGGAAAATATCCTCCTCCAAATGCTCATTAACAGCTATGTAGGTACGTTTAAAGCTCCAAATTTTATTACTTCCCTTCTTGGATTCTTCAACTTCTTGTGCGCTGCTTAGGAGATGCTTCTGCAGTTAAACCCAAACTTGAGTAACAAAGTTCACAATGCCTCCAAAAAGTAACAGAGTAGGACCTACAAAGTATAGCACAGCAGATAGTTGGTAACTCACCCTAAAAACGGTGTAACAAGCTGGAGCAGCTCCGAGCCAGAGACCAGCTCCTGGTTGAAGAGGGCGATGCAGCGGAGGAAGTTTTCATAGACCTCCTGACTCTTGAGCACCCTCCGAACCTGCAACAGTTTGGACACAAAGAATCACATCACCTGAATGCCACCTGCATTTGGTTCCTATCTAAGGAGTCTGAACCACGGGTGCAGCGCTCAACTTGTCTGCTCTGCAACATAAAAAGAGAATATGCACAAAAATGTCCAGTTTTGAACAGTAATTTTATTACTACAGATGGTGCCATGAGGAAATATTACTGAAAAATGGAGAAAAGCATCTGTAAGGGACAAGCATGCAGGAAAATGTTAATTAACATCTTCTATTTATCTTCCAAACATACCCATTCTCACTTTTCTTGGTCTGCCTTTCCCTACCACTTGAAAAGTCAGCACATTGCTAAGTGCTGACATAAAAATTGTACAGAAAACCAGCCAATTAACAACCACATAAAAGGTTGAAGATGAGACCACAGCATGAGAGAACAAAACCTGACCTTGTCAAAGAAGGAGAACTCCTGCAGTGTTCCATATTTCCCCACTGTCGCCACTGACAGATCTTTGGTACCTCGCAGCTTCATCTTCTTCTGTTAGAAGAACAAGCAGTTATATTTAACATGGTGTGACTCAAATGCCATCAAATTCCACTTGGGTGACACAGAACAGCTCCCTGCAAAGGCTGAGACCCCAGATTTCCCCAACAGTGATCTGGAATTGCTGTGTCACAGCAACCTCTGTCAAATGTCTCCCAGCAAATAAAAAGGAATCACTTGAGAGAGAATTCCAAAAAAAGATTTTTTTTTTGTAGAAGCAACAAATTGTCCCTTTCCAGGGTCAATACTTAGTACAGAACATCTTGCTATTCAGTATCCAACATTCTGTCACACATATTTAAGCATACTTTTAAAACTCCCCTTTTCTCCAGCAATTATTATTTTTTTAAATAACTTTGAAATTTTGTTTCTCATCTCTAACACCTACCTACCTGAAATACACTACTCATGACACCTTCATCTAAGCAATTATCTAAACACAACTGGTAATATCAGATTATTCTAAGTCTTTACTTGCTAAAAGATACCTTTGCTGGGCCAGAAACAGGACGCAGCAGCAATGGTCTGGATCTCTTTTTGCTGTGCTCCAGATTCTTCTCATGTTCAGTTTTCTGGACACTGTTCACTTCACATGGTCCATTTCCTGTGAACTGTAGTAAATAAATAATGACTTCAAGGTTCTGGCACAAATAAATAATCCTGGTTAAGTCACAGTGAAGAGCAACAAAGTGCATTACTGGTTGGCAGGTTTTCCATAATGTTTTGCACATTCTACATACAGAGATGATTCAATATTCTGCCTTGCCCTAAGCACACACATACCAAAGACCTTTTTGCCTCTGGGAGGAACTGTCCAAACTCAGAGAGCAGATCCTCCTGCCCCCGGAACAGGTTGGCCACTTCAGTAAACACCTCCTCCTCTGACATGCCTCGAAAGGGTCGGCCCTTAGTGTTCAGCTGCTCTTTCTGAAAAGATACACACGGATGTTAAACAGAGCCAAAAAATACCTCACTCTGCCAGAAAACTCATCCTGAGCCCAAATCCCCAATGCTACACAACTTGAAATGACTGTCAAACAGCCCCAGGTCCTTACAAGACCTCCTTTCTCACACAGCATCAGTAAATCCACTGAGAGCTAGGAAACACAGATCTAGGTACAACCCTTTTACATCCCAGCTCCTGCAAAGTTCTACAATTCTCACATTTTTGCCATTTCAAGTGAATATCTACAAGGCAATTGTTGGACAAAGGTTAGTTCTTGAGAACTCTGTAGCCTGTCCAACAGACAGGGATTAAGTTTGACAACAACTGCTCCAACAGCTACAGTGCAAACCCACCACTCCCTCCCACAAAACATTTTTTACCTGGTAAGTGTGAAGAATTTCTAGAAAGGATCTGTAAATTTCTGGATGGTCAAGGAAGCGCGTTTTGATCTTATTCACGTAACTGATGGCATTATTGAACTCCACAGAATCAGACTCCAGGGGAATCTGGGATTTATCTTCTTTGTAGGGAAGCTGTTGCCTGAACTCCTCTGAGCAGTCGCTGTGATTGTGTGAGTTCTCCTGGGAGTAGTGCAACAACATCCCACTGCCAGGGAGTGCGCTGGGAACTGGCTCCGGGGGCACCTGGACACAGGCAAGACAAGACACACAAGGGAGAGACTTGTCAGAAAAGGAACACAAGTGCAAGTTCAACAACAATCCAGCATCAGTGCTGCCAAGCTGTTTAGCTCAAAAATACCACCACAGGGAGAAGAAAGCAGAAAGATTTCATTAGCCAATCCATTTCCCTATGCAGTTTATTAACTCCATCAGTGGATATCTACGAGGCAGTTGTTGGACAAAGACTAGTCCTTGGGAACTCTGTAGCAGAGATTAAATTCGACAACTGTTCCCAACAGGTACAGTACAAACCCACCACCCCTTTATACAGAGTCAGCAAAATACCTCACTCTGCCAGAAAACTCATCCTGAGCCAAGGACCCTGATGCTGAACAACTTGAAATAACCATCAGACCAGTTCTTATAGCACCTCCTTTCACACCTCATTTTGAATAACTGAGTCATCAGCCAATCAGTTTCCTAGCCCAGTTTACCTCTATCACTTAAAAAAATTCCGAGTCCTACCTGGTGCAGGAACCCCTGATTTGTGACTGTCATGGTGTTTCTGGTCTCACCTGAGATGCTGCACCACCATCCCCCACTGCAGCTCCTGCTACCACTGCCCATTGCCCAGGAACTGCCACTTTCAAGGATATTAAACATGAGGCTCTTAGAGATATTAATTTCTAAGCAACAGAGAGGTCTAAGGGAACGGAGATCTAAAAGGTAGTTCCTGCTCCTAATTGGAGTTAAACCACAAGTTAGTCAGCAGAATTCACTTTATAGCTCCATTTCAGCCTCCACAACGACACAACGACACAAAACAAGCAGAGGTGACATCCATCTGTACCCCAGCAGGTTTGTTTCACTGCAGGATGTTACCAAACGCAGGGCAGTACCTGACACGGACTCCAGGAAATTAAAGACCTTTTCCAACCTAAACAATTCTATAATTTTGTGTGGTTTTGCCTATTGCCTAAACAAGTTTCTCACTGGAAGATTGAAAAGTTCAACTCTTCCAGGAACCCTTCTTGAAATGTGTCACTGCCCACACCATGTACTAAGAACGTGTGTAACTATGTCAGGCCAATTATAAGTTCAGGTTTCAATCTGACTGAAGTATTTGGACTTGATGTGGTGTGTCATGCAGGATCCTCATTCCTGTGCAAGCTAAACAAAGGTTTGAGAGCAAAGTTGGGGTTGGAAGTAGGTAATCTTTAAGGTCCCTTCCAAACCAAACCATACTATGGGTCTTTGAATAAATGTTTAAATTCATATTATATTCATTATCATGGGTTTGAAAACCACCTACAAACTTCAGCAGCAGGTACTGCACATAAATGTCTACAGGAGATGTGTCCAGCAACACACAGAACAGAGTTTACTTGGAGACTGTGACCCACCTGACTGTTCAAAGGTGACTGTATACTCAACTTCCCGTTCTTTGGAATTTCTATCCTGTAGCCCAGAGGGAGAAATGCATTGAATCCCACAATGAGGTCAGGATGCTCATGGAAAAGCTGAGAAACACGTCGGATGACTCCAGGTGTGTCAATGCTAAAATTGAGAAGAGTTTGTTACTTGATTCCGGATCAGAAATACGAGTTA
This sequence comes from Grallaria varia, assembly GCA_013396735.1. Taxonomy (NCBI): domain Eukaryota; kingdom Metazoa; phylum Chordata; class Aves; order Passeriformes; family Formicariidae; genus Grallaria; species Grallaria varia. Next base: position 177,361 of record VWZG01012244.1, read on the forward strand.
AGCCTAGAAAATGCCAGAGGAAGGGAAGCACCTGGCTCCTCAGGGATGCAATTTTTAAGAAGTAAGTTTGGGAACTTCAGACCTAGAGATCAGCCCAAGCAAAGGGAGTGACCACTGCAGCCTCACACTGGGAATGTTATCCAGAGAGGAGAGATGAGTGTGCAGGTTGCCAAAGGGGCAAGACACCCACCCCTCCAGGGCTGGCAGGTCACACGTTCTGTGCTCGAGTTGCTTCACTTATTTTCAAGATCTGCTTTTCAGAGCGGGAAGTAAAAAATAGATTTGTCTTTTCCTGTGGATTCCATCTCTGGAAAATGATGGGATGGACAGAGGGCCTCTCCCTCCATGTGACTGCACCACTGGGGGCCAGGGCAGTGGGGGAATGATGGTGTGTGAAGGCTGGAGGACCCTGCACAGGCAGAGAACCCACAAGGGACCAGCTGGGGCTGTGTCATGGGCCTTAGGGATATCAGGGGCTTGGGATGGATCTCTGGGAAAGGTTCTTCCCCCAGAGGGTGGTGAGCACTCAACAGGCTTCCCCCAAGGCTGCCAGAGCTCCAGGAGTGTTTGGACAACGCTCTGGGACACAGGGTGGGATTGTTGGGGTGTCTGTGCCGGGTCAGGGGTTGGACTGGATGATCCCTGTGGGTCCCTTCCAACTCAGGATATTCCAGGATTCTTTGAAAGGCTGAGGAGCTCCCCGGGCTGCAGGGCCTGGGTTGTACCTCTGGCTCTTGAACTCCTTCATGATCTCCAGGAAGCCATTGTAGGTGGCGGGGTCGCTGCCGAAGCGGATCTTCACCTGGTCCAGGTAGGAAAGTGCATCCTCCACCTGCGGGGCGAGGACACGGGTGAGGATCGGCCCCGGAGCCGGGCCGGGGGCTCCTCGAGGTGGCACTCGGGGAGGGACACAGGGTCCCGGGGGAGGGGGCTCCGAGAAGGGCCGGCCCCGGTGGGCTCCCCGGTGCTGGGGGGGATGGCCGGGCACGGAGGGGGGACACGGTACCGGGTGGGGAACAGGTCCCGGGGGGCATGACCGCGGTCCCAGAGGGGAACCACCGG
>VWZG01012244.1:178615-201664 GCA_013396735.1 Grallaria varia
CCCGCCGCCATATTGGATCGGCCGCCCCGGTGCGGCCCCCGCCGGCGCGCGCGCCCCCGCTGCGTCAGTGCGCACAGCCGCGGGCACGAGCACGCCCGCTGAGGAACACGCCCCCCGCCGCGCGCGCGCAGGGCTGGCCACGCCCACCGAGCGGGGCACGGCGGAGGCCCCGCCCCAATTGACATCCCCCATTGGCCACGCCCCAATTTACATGCCCCCATTGGCCACGCTCACCGAGCGGGGCACGGCGGAGGCTCCGCCCCAATTGACTTACCCCCATTGGCCACGCCCACTGCAGGACGCGGCAGAACCCTCGCTCCAATTGACGTGCCCTCATTGGCCACACCCACCGAGCAGGGCACGGCGGAGGCCCCGCCCCATGAGGGACAAGCCCCCTTCCACAGCATTGGTCACGCCCCCAGGCCAGGTCACGCCCCCGGCAGGGACCGCTGCTGGTTCCGTCCCGATAGACGCGCCACTCCCACCCATGGCCACGCCCTCTGTGTGCCTCTGGAGGCTTCGCCCCTGTGGACACGCCCCCTCCACACCCTTGGCCACGCCCTTTGTGTGCCTCTGGAGGCTTCGCCCCTGTGGACACGCTCCTCCACACCCTTTGCCACGCCCACAGGCCAGACCACGCCCCCGGCAGTGCCCGCCCCGACGGACACGCCTCCTTTTGCCCTTTGGCCACGCCCCCGGCACTGCCCACCCAGATGGATTCACCTCCTTCTGCCCTTTGGCCCCGCCCCTTCTCAGGCTCCGCCCCCTTGGGCCCCGCCCCCGTTCGAGGAGGGAGAAGCTGCTTAAGTTGATTCTCTCTAGGGAGAGAAATATTCCAGGGAATTCTCTACTCCCAGCATTTGGCTGAAGGACTTTTCCCTCTAGGTGTTCGCTTCTACAAAAAAAAATGCTTATTTTAGAGAATCAGAACTCTGAGCTACTCCCCACGTGAGTTCCAGCTGCTCCCATCCCGTCCAGGTGCTGTGACACCCCTCAGGAGGCTGGTGAGGGGCCATAACCCACTTTCTGCCCCTGGAGACGATAAAATCTCCCCTGACCCCCAAGGGCAGAGCCACCCTCCTCCCATTCCCCTTCGCACCATCCCCTACCCCACCAAATCTCGAGGCCATTTCAAGCACCTTGAGAACTCACAATTGTTCAGGCGTTTGGTGGAGAATTTAACCATCCTCTGGAGCAGAAAGGGGAGAGAAAGGAGTTTTGATTTTTATTTCAGGGCAAATCTCCAGCGGTGAATGCACTGGGTGCCAAAGGTCTGCAGGGACACGGGCAGCTCATGCTACAGAACCAGGCCAGGGAGAAAAGCCAGGGAAGTTGTGACAGGAAAGAATCCAGCTCCAAACGCTGTCCTTCTGCAGGCACGAGACAACTGGGGCTCATTCCCAAGCAGACAACACAAAGGAACCACCGTGATTGCCAGGGAGAACAAGCTGCTGCAGGGGCAGGTGGGTGACACCTCCCCAGGGTGGAACATCAGGGCCTGGGAAGGTGGAGAGTGACAGAAACACAGCAAGAACCAGACAAAAGGAATAGCCAGGCCCTCACAGTGTCCCTCACACCCTGATCCTGGGGACCCTGAGCCTTTTGGGAGCTCCTTGGGGTGGGGGAGGCTGAGCTTGGCAGCACAACCACCCCCATGTTCCTGATGAATCCTGCCCTGTCCTCCTGACAAATCCCAAGCGTGGTGGAGGCAAAGAACTCGTTGCTCACAAGTGCAAAGGTCCTGCCTGAGTAACAGCTGGAGCAGGAGCTTAAAACGTGTCTCCTGCTCAGATTTTGAAGGAAAATCCATTCCCTCCCTGTGCCCAACACATGAGCAGCTGTAGGGAACCACTGCTGGAGAGAGCAGGATGCTGAGGGTTGGGCAGGGGGGACCTGGCACAGGGCTTTGGAGATTAGGAAGACACTGAGCTGAGCAGATGTCACATCAACAGCTGTGATGGAAACAGCCCTTTTAGGATTAAAGGTCTGCCACGGAGCAGAACTGCAGTGTTCAGCCACAGTATGATAATTCCCATATTCCCACCTGGAGTTCCAAGTCCAGCTCTGGGGGCACAAACACAAAAAAATGTTGACCCGATGGAACAAGTCCAGAGGAGGCCCCGGAGATGCTCCCAGGGCTGGAGCCCCTCTGCTCTGGAGCCAGGCTGGGAGAGCTGGGGGGGTTCACCTGGAGCAGAGAAGGCTCCAGGGAGACCTGAGAGCCCCTTCCAGTGCCTAAAGGGGCTCCAAGAGAGCTGGAGAGGGACTGGGGACAAGGGATGGAGGGACAGGACACAGGGAATGGCTTCCCACTGCCAGAGGGCAGGGTTAAATGGGATATTGGGAAGAAATCCTTCTTTGTGAGGGTGGGCAGGCCCTGGCACAGGTTGCCCAGAAAAACTGTGGCTGCCCCTAGATCCCTGGAAGTGTCCAAGGCCAGGTTGGACAGGGCTTCGAGCACCCTGGGCTAGTGGAAGGTGTCCCTGCCCATGGCAGAGGGTGGCACTGGATGGCCTTTGAGGCCCCTTCCCACCCAAACCACTGTGGGATTCTAATTTGGGGCAATAAATCCTGCCATGTGCTGAACGGATTCAACTCACCTTCACTGTCCAACACCCCATTTACTCCAGGGATAAGAGTCTCCTCTGGGACAATAAAGCGGGGAAGGCAGACCCACCAGGACTGTGAGGGGCTGGTGCAAAGCTCTGCTCTGTGGAGAAGCCAGGAAAAACTCAACCCCAGCACTGGGGAGATGGGACATTCTGCCCATCACCCACATCTGCTCTCTGTTCCTTTCAGAAAATGAGAATAATGGCAGCAGCTTTGGTAGAAGCTGATGGGGCTTCTTCTCTAAGAGCACAAAACCACACCGTGCCACTCACACCAGTCCCCAGCACAGAGGATGAGCTGCATCCATCAGCGTGCTGTTCTTCCACGGAGAAAACAACATGCAGTGGGAGACTTTGGAGGAAAAGAAGAGATTGTGCCATTTCCCTCTGCCAGACAGCTCTGGTTACCTAGGAACAGACACTTCCCCGATGCGGCCAGTTCTTCTCATCAAGCACAGGACGAGCGTTTATTGTCTTGTGATCAGGAGAAAAACACAAACAAAACCCAGAGCTCCATAGGTGACATGAAACATCGCACACAGACACGCCACGTGACGCCCGACCAAAGCAGGAGCCAGGTCCAGGTAAATGGTGTTAAGAACTCTTAGAAATCCAATGTAAACATTTAAAAACATCCAGAGGAGTCCAGAAATAAACAAACAAAAAAAGCCACGGTTGTTCAGGCAGCGTGTGGGGTTGACTTTCTGGAATTACGGGTTGTGGCATCGAAGAGGGTGGAGGGGGATGAGGTGGCAGATCCCACCCGGAGGTTCGCTGAGCTCCATGGGGATCTCAGACTAACAGGGTGTGATTTTGGTGTCCACCTCCAGCTGTTCTGGTGGGAAAGGCTCCCAAGCACCGGGAATGGGAGCTTCAACATACCCCTCAGACTATCCCCAAGAGGAGCAGGATGTGGAGTTCCCAGCAATACTTCTCCTCTTGGTTCCTCTGAAACTTCCAACTTGATGCACTAAAAAAGGGCAGAAGTCAACAGGTTTTGGAGAGTTTTGGCAAGAGGCTGAGGATGACCAGGGGCAGGGCCGAGGGACATGGGGGCACCATGTCCTGGCTCCTAAGGGTGGCCAATCCCACCTTCAGCCCCGTTAATCCCCCTCACCCCTGTAGTGCATCCATCGTATTTCCAGGGAGTCAAGGCCAGGCAGTTCTTTTATCACCCCGATGGCAAGCGACAAAGAACACTTAGAATTACACTTGACACAAGACAAAGGCACCTAAAAGCTTCACAATGCCACCAGGTTATGCTCTGCTAAGGAGGCTCCAAGAACTCGTACTCCCAAGCTCATTCCACACTTGCCAGGAAAAGCTCCTGGTGTTGGGAGCACGTTCCGTGTCCCAGAGCCAGCGCAAGGCTGGTCCTGCAGCAGGAGGGGGGGTCAGTGTTGCTTGTAAACTGAAACTCAGGGAGGCTCTGCCCTCCAGTTCAGGGTTTTGCCCTGCAAACATGGGTCATGCAGACTCCAGGCTGTGCTTCCCTCATTATTTACAGTGCGACACAGGATGAGTTAATAGAGAAACGGGGAATTCCACAGGGATGAGGGGGAAGGGGATTCTCCTCCATGAACTCTGATTTCATTAGATAAGGCACATGTAGAGAAAATATTCAAAAGATCACTTGCAATTCTATTCCACCTAGCTAGGACCACCTCCCTGTCCCTTCCCCAGGAGTCAGTTTTGTTTTCCAGTTGCTAGCTTTGCTTTCCAGTTGCTCGGTGTGAATTTGGAGCGGCCCCACTGACACCCTGTGCCCAGGCAGCAGGCTCTGGGTCTGCCCCCTGGGTTGCCCAACCCCTCCCAGATCTCCAAATGGAGCACTCCGGATCACTGGCCAGAACTTTGAGAGCCAAAGAGTTGGAATGCTCATTCCCTATAAAAATATTGGGAACTGACCTCCCAATTTTGACAGGTTTGAAAAAAATCACAGCAGACTGGTGAGGGGGAAGAGGAAACTGCAGTCTTTGCTGCCTGGATCACTACAGGACACAAGGAATTGGATGGATCAGGGTCCAGGAGCCATGATGTACAGGCACAGAATGGAGATGAATGATTACATGAGGGCAGCCTTATGGAAAAGAAGCCCTCTCAACAGCTTCATCCTCCCTTCAGCTGACTTTGGAGAACAGCAGGAATCTCCCTGTCCTGGAAGGGAAGTGCTGCAGGCAGGACTGCCCAGCTCACAGCAGGACTGAGGAGCTCCCCTTGGCCCTCCCACCCCACCTGCAATGTTTGGAGCCCAATTCCATCAGCAAGAGGCAGAATGGAACTATCCCTTGGGACAGAATCATTTCCACACCACACCAGGGCCCCAGTGCCGAGATCAAACATTCTCTTGCATCCAGCTGCTGGCTGGGAACCCAGGAAAATGGAGCCCAGGAAAAGGGTGCCCAGGAAAGGGGAGTCCCAAGAGGACAAGGTGCACTTCTTGGGTCAGCACACAACCTGTCTGGAAGTTACATGGTGGTGAGATCTCGTGCTGAGTCCTTGTACCAGGGTGACCATCACCAATGCCCAGTGTCAGCTCTGCACTGGCCTCCACTGGGCTTTCACTCAGGTTCTTAGCGAGCAATCATTAACCTCATGAGATGATTCTGCAGCTTTGAAGCACAAAGATCCAGCAAAAAGCTTTGGCAGCAGGGAAAGCAGGACTTGGAGCATCACTACAGTCCAAGCCGGGCAAACGAGGGCTCTTGTGGCCTTCACATCTGAGCAGCTCCTCACAGGGAGGGTGGAGGTTTCACAAATCACTGGTACCAAATAACTGAAGTGTCACATTTCCCTTAGAGTGGAAAATTCCACATTATTCATCCAGGAGAGTAAACACCAGTTGCTACTAATGCTGTGATTGCTGCGGGGTGCCGTGCATTCCATGGAAGCAGAGCAGGGGCAGCTGTGGCAGTGTTGGATTGGGGGAAGGTGAACCATTTTCCAGGATGGTAAGGAGAGGATTCCTTCAAGCAAGGGCAGTGAAGGGTTTGTTCCTCAGTCTGCAACGAGGCAAATACTGGCAGCTCAAGGCAAACAAAAAGCTTTGTGCAGTGGAGGTGGGAAGGGCTGAGAGCACGGATCTTCTGCAGGGAGCAGGAGACAAGAACCAAAAAAGGCCCCCGAGGTGAGTGGGGTGCTTGGGGGGGAATGCAAATGATCTTTTCCAATAACAAGAATAAAAAGACCAAAAAGGAGAGAATCCAGGCAGTTTGCAGCTGTTGCTGCTTAAGGCCATTGGTTTCCTGGTGGGTAGTTGGGCACTGTGGGATACTCTGGCAGGCTGTTCCCAGAAAAATTGCTGTACTGGGCCTCCCTGCTGGGGGGGTTCCTCCAGGCACCGCTGTTCCACTCGTCTTGAGCCTTCTGGAAGCTTCCACCACCCCCTCGGTAGATTTTATGTACCTAAGGGATGAAAGGGAGAACAAGAGGAGTCACCACCAGGAGCCCACAGCTCTGTAGAGCTGCAGCCATCTGGGTACCAGGTCATGGATTTATTCCTCTCTGTCAAGAGCTGGATTTCCAAGGGACAAAAGCACTAAAAAAGCAATAATACAGTGAACAGAGGTGCAAATAAATAGCATTAACCCAAGATTTGAACTTATTTCAGCCAGTTTCCCAGGATTCAGGTGAGGGACCACCCAGCAGGGCAGCCAGCCCAGGCCAGAGGGCTGAAACCTCTCCAGCACTGACGCTGCTGCTTCCATGGGGCTTCTGTCTTCTCCCCAGCTCTTCCATCTGCCAAAGCTTTCCAGACAGTCCTTCTTTGTGCAGAGGATCACGTCCCACCCAGTGCCCACTGCAGGTGCTTCACTGGCCATCCCAAGGAGCACCAAATCAGAGAATCATTGGAAAAGACCTTAAAGATCATCAAGTCCAATCACCAACCAAGCACCATCACCATACCTCGTCCTCAAATGCCACATCCACACGTTGTTTGAACACTTCCCGGGATAGTGACTCCCCCACTGCTTTGGGCAGCCTGTGTCAATACTTTAAAACCCTTTCCATGAAAAAAATTTTCCGTAATATCCAAATTAAACCTCCCCATTTCACACAGCCTCAAGTTGCTTCACATAAAGTTTGCATTGAGGGACATAAAGCGACGTCACCACATGACACGGTGACAATGTCCAGCCTGAGGTGTCTGGTGCTGTCTGGATTTGTCTCTTCTAGATACTTTGAAGAGACACCATCTGACTGCACTGTACAGCCTTCGAAAGCAGTGATGGCTTATGGTGACTGTTGAGCTGCCCCTTCACATTATTGAGACACAAAAGGCAGATACTCCAAGCCAGAGACAGATCTGAAGGACCACAGAATCCCAGACTGGTTTGGGTTGGAAGGGACCTTAAAGGCCACCTGATTTCGCTCCCCTGCCATGGGCAGGGACACCTTCCACAGGAAGAACCTACCCTTAAAATGCAGATGAGCATCCCGACCGCTGCCATGGTGAACATGATGGCAGGGAACAGCATGAACACGGCGGCGGCAACGTTGGTGCTGAAGAAGGTGATGGCTGCCAACCACCCACTGGGGGAGACACAGAGAGAGAGAGAGAGAGACAACATCGTTAGAACTCACTTTTTAAAGTGTCCCTGTTGGCAGAAAACTGTTCACTCATTTATAAGGGTGGGCAGGCCCTGGCACAGGTTGGGCAGAGCAGCTGTGGCTGCCCCTGGGTCCCTGGAAGTGTCCAAGGCCAGGTTGGATGGGGCTTGGAGCCACCTGGACTGGTGGAAGGTGTTCCTGCCCATGGCAAGGGGTGGATTAAGATGATCTCTAAGACCCCTCCCAACCCAGTCCATTCTGGGATTCTGTGAATCATAACCCAGAAATTACAAGGCAGGTTTAAAGCCCTTGAAAATGAAAAGAACAATGAGGATAATGGACAGAATGAAATGCAGGTATTTTCCCAAGATCTTAACCCTCACTGGCCAGCTTGCTAATCCAGTCTCAGAACTTTAAGGGACAGCCACCTTGCAAAGAGTTTGGGAAGAGATTTATTCCCAAGGTACTTCTGGTTGTGCATCTAGAGATCAGAACTGGCGTCAGGGAGCACCAGGGTCCTGTGATTTCCACTCCATCTCTGCTCCTTTGATGGTAATAACCAGGTAGGGCATGACAGGTATGAAAACAAAGTGTTACAGGATGTGTTAGGACTTTGCACTACTTGTAGTTTCAGCAGGAACTGTTCTTAAGTCTCTACAGAAAGTTAAAAAGCCAAACAAATGCACCAAGGCTGCCAGAGCTCAAGGAGCATTTGGATGCTCCTCTCAGGCTCAGGGTGTGACTCTTGGGGATGGTCCTGAGCAGGGCTGAGGGCTGGACTGGATGATCCTTGTGGGTCCCTCCCAACTCAGCAGATTCTGGGATTCTGTGGAACAATTACAACCTAACCAGAGACAAACAATAACACACTCCCACTGCCTTTAGCAGAACTCTCCCAAAATTTCTGCACAGGCCAACAGTGAGTCATCACACTCTGCCCACAGTGTGCTGCCAGCACTGAGGGCAGAGCTGAGCCTGGCACTGGCTGGTGAGATAGGAAAAGAGATGGACATTGAGGGAAGGTGCCAGAAGGAACACGCAGGTGAAGATCACAGAATTCCAGCATGTTTTGGGACCTTAAAGATCAAGTTCCACCCCCTGCCAGGAGCAGGGACACCTTCCACTATCCCACGTTGTTCCAAGCCCCACTCAACCTGGCCTTGACTTCTACCAACACAGCAAGGAATCCAAATTGTGCCCCCCCAGGGCAGATACAACCATGCACAGGGGAAAACAGAAAGCTTCTGCCACTCCACCCTGCACAGACTCCCCCCAGTTTCTCAAAGCCCATGGGAAGAGCCCCTGGCTGGGTGCTGGCTGTGGGAGCCCCCCTTACCACGCTCCCCATCCGGAGAAGCCGATGGCCTGCAGGACCGTGAGCACGAACTGCGCCCCGAAGATGAAGAAGAAGGTCATGAAGTTGAAGGAGCTGTCCGACCTGCAGGGAAACAGGGCAGGTCAGGAGGACACTGGCACCTCGTGCTGCTTCACGTGTCTGACCCCACCACCACACACAAACCCTTCAGCGTGGTGTGTCCAGAGGGATCCCTGCACGGGTCTGTGCCTGGAAGGCTTCTCCTCTTCCCCTGGCAGTGAGAGCATGCAGCTCCATGACCCAGCAGCACCAATTCCCCCCCAACAACCTGGCTCCTGCAATTGCTCTGCCCCAGTAATTGCACGTGTGATGACACGCAAGGAGAGATGGAGAGACACAGGAACAGAACATCTGAGTCATTCCCTGACCAAACACCACTGCCCGGCTCAGCCACTGGCAAGGAGGCACCCGGGGCCCAACACTGGCAGGCAGAGCTTGTCCACACACAAAGTGATCACTGAGCAGAAGAGTTCCAGCTGGAATGTCCCAGTGTCTGCCTGTCATCACATTCACATGCCCACCGTTAGTAATCCAGCACTGGGACACACTAAGGGAGAAAATAGCAATGAGAGAGGTGGGTGGTGCCCTGAAAGCAGAGGCACAATTCCCATCTCTCCAGGCTCCCCATCCTCAGGATGTACAGGTGAGCTCCTGGAATTTAAGCAGGTACAATAATTAGCATGGAAATGACTTCAAACAAGAGGCTGAGCACTCACAGTGCCTGCCATGGGAGCACTGGGGGCACAGCACTGCCCTGCCCACGTCTGGGCTCTGCCACAGAACATCTTCATCCCACTAAACCATCTGTGTCAGGAGCATCTAAAACTCCCCAAACTATCATATTTAATTATACAAATGATTCCCATTCTCTCAGGAACTCAAAATGCCAATGATTTTATACAACATATCTACACAAAACAGTTGGTTACGAGGCAGCTTCATGCAAAGGTGTTTACAAAAGAGCTCCAGTCACTGCCAGCTCCTGCTTAAACCTAAAAGCATTCAAATGTTTATTATTTTTATTATGTTTATGTTTGTGAGTATTATAATTCTAGCCCCTGATACCAAAAGAGGTGGGCCCCCAGGCCCTGGATCCTGGCTAGTGTGAGACAAGCAGAAAAGCCTCCACCAGACCCTCATTCCTCAAGGAGACCTGTGCTGGTCCAGGGATCTGCCAATTTCCACATGGTGGCCACAGAGATGCTGTAGAAGATTTGTCATCCCTGAGCATCCTCCCAATCCTGCCCTTCAAACACCACCTCGGAGTACAGCAATATGAAATACTCTCAACAGGGCCTGCTGACAGTGGTGCCTGACAGGATCCAATTAACAAGGATTAAGCTCGAGGCTGAGCCTTCAAACACTCTTGAAACTCCGACCTGAAGGGGCTGGAGGAGTCTCCATTTGAAAGGATCTGCAGGAATTAGTGAGGATACACAGAAAAGATGATTTCTCATCCAGTTTTCTGGGGCAGATTTGCTCCAGCTCTGCCCAAGCGCCAGGGCTCTGCAGTCAATTTAATTTGGGATGCAGTGGGATGATGAAGGTTTTAGGGAAGCATCCTTGCAGGACAGGGTGCCAGCACTGAAGGGTGGCCTCCTCCAGAGCACGTGGGTCTGACCTCACCTCTGGAATCACCACTGGCTGTGATCCCACACCAGCAGTGCAGTGATTTCCAAGCCTCTTCCCCCTGTGACATCACAGGGGGATGATCCCTGGGCTCCCCACTCTGTCCCAGGGGCTCATTCTTTATTTAACTGTGCACAGAGTCACCTCGGGGACCTTTCAGCTTTCAGTTGCACAAACACATACAAACAGCATAAAAGAAATAATTAGAAACAGCCCTTGTGGAGCACAGGGGAGGTCAGTGGGGAAGAATAATTTTTCCCTGACTTCAGAATGGAAATTCCTCTTTGAACAGAGGCCCTTGGGCTTCAGAGCTCAGGATGGGGAAAAGTCCCAGTCCCAGAGGGCAAAAACTCAGAGCTGGGGTTTTCATGGCATTCAGAACTTCCTTTTCCATCAGCAATAACCTTCCCCTGTACTCCATGATGGAGTCACTGGTGATTTAAGGATCCCCAGTGCAGTCACTGCCCAGTGCTGTTGGCACACAAAGTATAAATTCAGAGGAGCATTTACACAACTAATTTATCATGTGCTGAACAGGCAGGACCCACCTGCCACCCCCCATTTCCATCAGCTGCTTTTGCTGCTACCCAAGCCAGCTCATCACAGAAATGCGGTGAACAATCCAAATCCAGAGTTTCCTACCAGAAAGAGCTTCTCATTCGGGGTGCAAATCCCTGACTGGGGTGTGCTGGTGACACCAGGAAGGTCCCTCCTGTCCCTGTGTCAGGCTGGAAGCTGCTCAGGCCTCTCGCAGCTCTGCCAGGCATTACACATTAATGTCTGAATGATGCCTCCCGTCCCCAGCAAGCAAGAGCAAATGATTATTAATTAAAGTGAACATGTAGGATGGCTTTAAATATTTGTGGAGTTTCAGAAGGACTGGCTCCAGGGAACTGCTTTTATCTAAAATGCAAAGCAGCCAAGCTCTTGAGCAGCTCGCGACAGAAACCACAAGAGTTCTCAAAAACTAATACCTTAATAGTCTTCCATCAAAACAAGCCTCAGTGAAGCTTTTCCAAATTAGTATCTATTGAAATGCTGTACTGAGATGAGGATGCTGCTCAGCTTGAGATATTTAAGTAAAACATGAATTTCATCTTCGTGGAAGTGGCTGCTCACCTCCAACCCTAGGCATCCTCAGTCCTACACCTAGGATTTAAAAGCCACATTCTTCTTCATTTGGAAAGTAAACAAGGGGAAAAAAAAATTAAAAAATCTTTCTCCCAGGCAGAGAGCCTGCCCCAGTAACAACTCTGCCAGAGGAAACTGGACCAGAAATCTCCCACAGGCTCCTACTCACCGGAAGGCTTTGTAGGCAGGTCGGAACCAGCAGACATAGCCACAGGGGCTGAAGAGGAGGAGCCACAGGATGGCCAGGCCAAAGTTGACCCCGTAGCCTCCCCCGATCCACCAGGCCAGGCAGGCAACGATGTTCACTGCCAGGGTGATGCAGTAAACTGGAGAGAGGGCAGAGGAGAGGGCATGGGCAGGGGCAGTTCCATGACTTCATGAAAAAAGGAAACGAAAAATAATGGCTGGAGCTGTGCTGGAGGGGTAAGGATAGAACTCAGGGGAAGGTTCTTCCCCCACCCAGAGGGTGGTGGGCACTGCCCAGGCTCCCCAGGGCAGTGGGCATGGCCCCGAGGCTGCCACAGCTCCAGGAGCCTTTGGACAATGGGACCGGGTGGGATTGTTGGGGTGTCTGTGCACGGCCAGAGGTTGGACTGGATGATCCCTGGGGGTTCCTTCCAGCTCAGGATATTCCAGGGTTCTGTAAAACCCCCTGTACCACAAAGGGAAGGGTCCCTGGGGCAGTGGGAAGCTCAAGCCCAGCAATGCAGTGGGTCTGAGTGGTCCCAGAGCACTTCCAGCTCCCGGGGGATCCTGCAGCACAGGGATGAGGGAACTGTTTAGGGACCTGCCAAAGGATGGAGAGCACAGCAGGAACTGATGTGACCACTACAAGACACAGGCCAGAATTATCATGAATTATGAGCAAGGTCCAATTTCCACTTGTAGCAAACCCCCCCTTGTGAGAGGAGAGGGGTAAACCCAGCCCTGCCTCTCAGGTTGACTCTGTTCTTGCTGGGGTTGCCCCAGGAGTGACTTCAGAGCCAGCTCCATGCCTCGCAGGCTCTGTCTCCACTTCCTGCGGCCTCTGAGGAATCCTGAAGTCAGCCTGAGGGCCTGAAAGTGCTGCCTTGAGTGAGGGGATAAGCAAACTCCAATCAGGCTGAGAATACGGGGCCACAGGGGTGCCCCAGAGGCCTTTTCACATCCCTGTTCCTGTCACTTGGATATAAAGGAACAGTTGACAGAGGGCCCCGGAGCGCAGCAGTGCTGCACCGAGGAGCTGTGCATGAAGTGATGCTGCTGCCTCCTTTCCCTGGAGCTCACAACCCTGGAAAAGGGGGCTGCTCCCCCCCAACCCCAGCTTTGGCAGGCTGGGCTTAGCCCCTGCCAGGCCTAAAGTCCCTGCTTTCCTCCAGCATCCTGCATCCCCCAGGCTCTGCCAGTGCCCAGAAGGCTCAGCCCAACCACAAGCTCCTGCTTTGGAGAACGGGTGGTAACTCCTAAAAAACCTTGTGGCAACCTGTACAAAGTTAGCCCAGAGAAAGGACAAGGCAGAGGGTGCAAACACCCCCCAGCACAGCTGAGCTGACAGTGACACTTTGGAGCTCGGCCACAGCTCTTCAGGCAGAATTAAAGCCCTGAATTTCTCTCCCCCCTGCTAAGGGAACATGCCCTGTCTGTTCCTTGCTCCCCTATGCGTGGCTCTGCAGCTCATCTGCACTTCACTGTCTTAGTCCTTCTGGCTCTTCCCTTCCCTCCTCTTCACACAGCCCAGGGGGTGCTAAAAAAGGTTTTTATGTTCATAAAATAATACTGACAACAGAGTCAGGAGAATGCAGTGTGGGAAGAAAAGCATCTGAAACCAGCTTCTACTTCTGATTACACAGGGCTTGAGAGTTAACATTAAACATTGGTTTACTGCAAAGAAAATTCCTTCTGAGTGGCCAACAAGGCTTTATACAGAGTGGTTTGGATGTGTCTTAATATCGGGGGAAAGAAATAATATTAGTTGTTAATTTACTAATTTTAGGTATTTAAACTAACAGGTTGCATCCCTGGAAGTGTCCAAGGCCAGCTTGGATGGGGCTTGGAGCAACCTGGGCTGGTGGAAGGTGTCCCTGCCCATGGCAGGGGGTGGAACAGGATGAACTTTAAGGTCCCGCCCAAGCCAAACCATTCTGGATTTTATGAAATCTCATTTATACAGCAATTAGCTGTACTTCTCATTTTTATTTTCAGAAGCCATTTATTCTCCAAAAGTTACTTAATTAAAAAACCCCATCAAAACACCACCAAGCCAAGAGCACCTACACAGTTTTAAGGAACTTCTGGTTTACTTCAGTAAAGTTTTAAGGCTCTCCAGTGCCTCAGGCTGGAGTTTGTCCTCCACCAGTGGGAGCTCTGGTACAGGCTTGCCCAGATCACCCTCCACCTTAATCAAATGCTCACATCCAATTAAAACAACAAGCATCCACCCTTCTAGCAACAACTTCTGTGCCTGTGCTTTTCCAAGCTGCCCATTTCTTGTGTCCCACCTTCCCTACGCGTGCTGCAGATGGAGGGGCAAGGCCCCTGGTGCAGATGGGGGGCTCCTGGCTGTGCCCAAACCCCTGGCACCCTCCCAGCCTGGCATGAACTCCACTGAGGGACTCTTTGTTTGGGGAGAGGGGAGGACAAAGGCAGCTTTAGAGCCGCAGCGAGACTGGAGGGACAAGTGGCTTCTTCAGGCAAGAAAATTACAGAGCTCATTGCAGCAGCTCCACAGAGCCAAGGAACAATGGGAGCCATGGATTAGGCCATTATTTATGCACACAAATCCCTCTCCTACACACATCCCATGCATCTGGAATAAAAGCCACGCCACCAAATGCAGGGCTGGCAGAAAGGGAGCTTCCCTTCAGTGAGGAGGGTAAAAGAGGATGACAGGCACTGGGAGGGAAAAAAGATAAGCAAGGCAAAGAGATTTTTAATCTCCCCAAGCATTCCCTGTGGTTTCCTGGGCCTGCCACACCGATTCCATTCCTTGGAGAAGAATGGTCAATTTTCATTCCCGGGTTTGGAATGGCTGAGGTAGAGAACAGGAGCCCAGAGCCAGGAGCTCTGTTCACATGGAATATCAGCACGTCACCAGCTGTGAGGGAGGATCAGCTCCCTTCTCCAGAGGGATGGGGAATGTCTGGGGGACTATGGATGGCTGAGGAAGAGCCAGCGTGTGGCTAGAAGACACTGCATCCATTGGGAAGGCAGATCTGTGGATGGCACAAACAAGGGGGAATTTCAGCCTTCCTGGAGTGAGTTTGGGAGTCAGGGAGCAGCAAAAAGGCCTCATTCATTTTCTTGCTTAAACTTCTCCTATTTATCTTACTTTAAGGGAATTGGGGATTTCCTTAAGGTGGCTAATTTAGGGAGTTAAAAAAGGCTGGAGAGGGACTTGGAACAAGGGATGGAGAGACAGGAGAGAGGGAAATGGCTTCCCACTGCCAGAGGGCAGGGTTAGGTAGGATATAGGGAAGAAATTCTTCCCTGTGAGGGTGGGCAGGCCCTGGCACAGGTTGCCCAGAGAAGCTGTGGCTGCCCCATCCCTGGAAGTGTCCAAGGGCAGGTTGGACGGGGCTTGGAGCAACCTGGGCTAGTGGAAGGTGTCCCTGCCCATGGCAGGGATGAGGATTAAGGTCCCTTCCCACCCAAACCATTCCATGATTCCATCATCACTTGACACTATCAAAGGTATCAAATGTATTCTGCTTTTTCCCCTCTTCAAATTTACTAACAGACATTTCTAGCACTGATACTCTCCTTTCTTCAAGACTCTTCAAAGATTCAAGGCACAGCAGCTTAAAATTTGGGCATAACGTTATATTACAGTATTGTAAGAGGAATCCTTGTTCCTCACAACTGACTGCAGTCTAAACTTCAAAGCACATGAGCCACTGGGATCTGTGGGCTTTTATCACACATTTACCTCTCCCCGGCACAGGTTTCTTACTGAACTTACAGATCCAAACGTTGTAGATCCTCTTCACCAGAAACTGGTAATCGATGGGAATCTCATCAGCAAAGTTCTGGTAGAAACATGGTTTCAGGGGGATGAACTTGGGCAGTGGTGGGAAGTTGTTCACCTTTTCTACAACACAGAACACAGACGACATTTATTTTAGTACATGCAAGGCTGAGAGGGGGGGGGGAAAGGAACTGGGAAGCATCACATGGATTTAATGCCTTTACAGTCAGGGTGAAGTTGTGTGAAAGGTGCTGCAAGACAAAAAACTTAGCAGGATGAAGTTCCATAAGAAAAGGGGTGGAATGAAATGAGCTTTAAGGTCCCTTCCAACCCAAACCATTCTGAGATTCCACCATTTTATGTCAGGGATGATTTGTTTTTTAAAAGACTCATGACTTTTAATGAAAAAAGGGGTATGTTCAAGTTTTTCCTGCAAGGTTAAATCTCAAAGGAAAAAAAAAAAAGAAAAAGCTTTGCATTCAGAGACAATAAATCAGCAAATGCTGCCAAAGGCAATGTGGTGAAGAAAACCCTACCTTGGGAAGAAATTCTGTTTTAAAATCAAGTAATGAAATGCCTGAATCCTCTGCACTGAGGCTGCTGTCAGCTCCCAGATTTGTCTGTGTGTGCCTAGATGTTCCTGCATGTTTGAGAATGTTTGCTCTTGCCTTGCAGAGCTGATTAAAGTTTGATTCCAGGGCATTGTGACTAATTGTCTCTAGTCTACTTCAGCCCCAGTAAACAGAATTAAAAACAACCAGAGGAAGAGACAAATAATGTCCTGGGAAAACCTCCAAATGGCTCAGGAGACGGGAGGAAATGTCTGAACAGGAACTGTCAGCACAAGAGCTCCCCTTCTCTTCCCATTATCTCCATGGGAGAAGATATTTTGCAGGAGCAGCTCCTCAGCATCCTCTGAAGGTTGGCAGGGAAGAGCCTAAAGCTTAAGCCAGGCTTTAGGAAGGAAAAGGCTTCCCCTCATGCATATTTTCACAGACAAAATCTGGTGAGGAGAACTCCCACTGGGAGCACATCAGAAGTAACTACGGATTAATGGCTGAAGTCACCAGCCCCGTTTGGCTTTTCCTCATGAAAACAAACATTAATTCTTCTGCCTCTCCTCACCCACCTCCCCCAAGCCCATTTTACAGTAATGCAGGTGCCTCTCAGCTGGCTGGAGTTACTGGTTAACACCTGCTGCTGACCCCACCACTGATGGCCCACGGGTGCTTCCAAAGTCCACGGGAATTTGGACTTCTTAGCACTAATTGTTTGTTTGTGATAAACACCTAATGGGATTTCTCCTGCCCAGTGTGTCCCAGCAGCCTGGAAAAGGACTTACCAAGGCTGGATCAAGGGGAAGGAGGGGGCACAACTATAAAGGCTGATCTCTGGGGAAGTCAATAACACCAAGATTAATCAGATACTGTAAAAGCAGAATCTCTAATTTTGGGGGTTCTTCTGAGGGATGAGGAAGCTTTTATTCTGTCTCTCTTCAACAACTGAAGATGCAGATTGTTAATCAGCTTCTGCTGTCTCCCATTTTCTGCCATGGGCAGTAGAGCTGCTGCCAGTTTCTAATGCAGAGCTCCCAGATGGTGGGGCCAAAACCACCCAGCCACTGCAGTTGGTCATTTTTCAAACTCATAAAATGCTCCAAATTGTTTCCCAGGTACCCAGAGATCAGGATTCCACCTCTTCTCTGCTGCCCACTCCTCCCCCAGAGAGACCCTGCAGTTTCCAACTGTCCTGGGTTACCTCTGGGATTAGACAAATGAAATGAAATGAAATTAAAACACCCTCTTTCACGTCTGACTGCAGAGCTTGGAGTGCTGCAGCTCTCCCACCAAGGCTGGGATCTACACTTCAGATCAGCAAACATAGCCTGTGCTTTCAAAAACCAAACTGCAGCTCCAATGAGCAGCAGCTGGGGGCAAGTTCCAGACCTTAAAAAAGCTGAAATTTTGTTAGTAATTTCACTACAAGTAAAATTCAGATGGGTTAATGTAAATAGCACAGCTGGGAATGCTGTGGAAAGCCTCTGTAAGGAAGGAATTCTTCTCATGTACTTTTTTGTGAATTAATTCCATCCTCATGAAACTTTCACACCTGAGCCTTCAGCCCTGGAGCAGTGACCTCAGGTGACAGACCTACAGTGAACACAGCAGGAAAGTGAACCTGACCAAGGCAAGAGAAGTAGCAGAAGAGCTTTAGGGATCACCAAGATCTTGGAAAGGGACAGAGGTCACATTCCTGACATGTCACAGCCACCACAGCATAATGAAACAGCCTCTGAAACCACTCTCCCTCCTGTGCTGTATTTGAGGTGCTCTTACCTGCCATTTCTATTAGGAGTGTTCCCCGGTGAGCTTTCAGACAGAGCAACAGATCTGTTGGAGAAAGAAAAACCAGGTCAGCACGTGGCACTAATCAGCACCCAGAGAACCTCCTGGAACGGGGAGGATTTCCAGGACAGCGTGTCAAGAGAGCCTGGGGCTCCCACCACAACCTGCCCATCTGCAATCACCCCGAGCAGGATGTTTGGAGTGTTGCAGAAAGGATCAGGATTTCTCCTTGTTCACCTCATCCAGCACAGCCCCACTATCAGCCACTTGAAGGTTTGTTATCATGCAGCAGCAAACAAAGGTGCCTCTGGCAAGGGCTGAGGGTGCTCAGGGAGGCCCTGTTAGAACACCTGCACCCTTCAGGTGCTGCCTCCCAGTTTGGGAGGGATCCCTCAGACACAGAAGAGAGACAGGCATGAGCTCACCAGACTTAAAGCTTCATTGAGGTGTTGAGATGATTTGTTGGCTCCTGGCTCTCCCTGGTCCTTCCCAACTCCTGCAGCAAACAGATAATCCCTCCGAGCTGGGCAGTACACTCCTGTTTAACCAAAAAAACCATAATCAGCTGGTACCAAACCAAACACCCCTCAGCATTTTAATAGTTCTGCACAACCCTTCCTAAAACACAGATTCACTCTCCCTGTTCCCTCCACTGGACGTGGCTGTAACTCTGGCAGAAGCAAATCCTTGGAATTTTACCCAGCACCAGCCGTGCTGCTGATCTTGGACAGAGCTGATCCCACAGATGAGACACACAGAGAGGTCTGTGCTGAGCTTTAATTCCACCCCTATCTCATGAAGGATAAAAACACCGAGTGCCCCCACCTGCAAATCCCAGGATGGAATCTCAGGACACACAAACCAAGCCCCCAGAGCAGCACAGGTCTGACAGGAGCATCAGGAATGGAGGCAGCCTAAAAACTGCCCCTAAAACCACAGCCAGCACCGACAGCAGCTGCAGCACCAGGGTCGGATCGGCCGTGCCGGATCCAAATCCCTCGGGATTTACAGCAGCTGGTTTCTCTTTGCTGCACCTCCCTGCTGTCCTCTCATGTGCCCTGGGTAAGGTCTGGAGGCTGCAGAGTTTACACTGCCACAGTTGTGGTGCTGGGGTTGCATTTGCTTTCCTTGTGAATGGGCCCAGCCTTTGGAGACAACCGGGCCCTGCACGGGCACAGACAGACTGTTCTCTTGTGCAGGGTAGTTGTGTACAACTCAACTACACCTACACAGAGCAGAGCCTACTGTTTTCCTGGACCAATCTACAGGGTGTGGACAGGACAGCTCTGTCCCCCAGGAGTGCTCCGGGATCCCTGTCCCAGCTGAAGCCTCCAGGCTGCCCCACCACACCGACAGTGTCCTGTAACTTATGGTTTAGAAGTGGAAGCCTTTTGCTTTGTCTTTTTCAAACGTATGAATGGTAGATAAAATGTGAATTTTACAAATAAAGCTTCACCCCACCCTTGTGCTGCTGCTCCTGGCCGGGATCCATAAATTCTGGGAGAAGAACAAACAACATGTGAACACCAGTTATGGTGACACTCTCAGAGAGAGGAATCTTTCACCAAAAATGAGCCAGCGAGCAAGGACCTCCTTCAGAAGAGGATTATTTAGTTCCTGCACTCCAGTGCCAGCGTCCCACAGCTGCAGAGAGGTGGGAAGCATCAGTCTGTCCACCAGAAAAGGGATAAGGAGGAAAGAAACATCTCATGTCTAACAAGCAATGACAATTCTCAGCTCAGATGGGCAGTGGCTAAAACTCCTTTAGAGGGAAAATTTTGCTGAGCAGGCTAAACATCCTCAAGCCAAGCTCCAGCTGCAAGATCCCAGGATAAGGGAATAATTACAGCAAAACCAGGTACATAACCAGGTATTATCAAACCACACGTGGACTTCAGCAAGAAAACAACACTGGAAATCATGGAACGGTTTAGGTTGGAAGGAAACTTTAAGACCACCACGTTCCACCCCCTGCCATGGGCAGGGACACCTTCCACTAGTCCAGGTCGATCCAAGCCCCGTCCAACCTGGCCTTGGACACTTCCAGGGAGCTACTTCTCCTGTGCCAGGGCCTCACCACCTTCACAGGCAAGAATTTCCTCCTAATGTCTAATCTAAATCTACTCCCAGTTTGAAGCCACTCCCCCTTGCCCTGTCACTACACACCCTTGCAAATAGTCTCTCTCAATATGTAAATCAGCTCTCCATTCACCAGACCATTTTCAGATTCATTGGGAATACACAAAACTGAACACCCCACGATCCACTGCAGAGATTTTTTCATTATAAGCCACCACTTGTGGAGGGAGGAAAATCCCACACACACCAAGGAAACCACGGTGTGAAGTGAACTTCCTTTTTGCACTGCGCTCATCCGTGGTCAATGAATAACTCCAAAGTTTACAGTCCAATGCACATGACTCAGGAATCCACTGGAGACAGTCAGAGCTTTTCTTCATCAGGATCTCACAGACAAATGCCCAGTGTGAGTTTTAGGGCCACCATTTCCCTCTTGACTCAGGACACGAATACAAGCGGTGCTGTTTTTCCAGGCAGAGAACAACACGATCCCTTTGAATGTGATTCCAGCGTGAAAGGGAAAATTTTGTGAAGGAATACCTGTGGGAATCTGCTTGAGGCACATTTTGAGAATCACAGAATGCCGGACTACTCTGAGCTGAAATGGACCCACAAGGACCATCCAGTCCAACTCCTGGCCCTGCACAGACACCCCAACAGTCCCACCCTGTCCCTGTCCCATTGTCCAAAGGCTCCTGGAGCTCTGGCAGCCTCAGGGCCGTGCTCACTGCCCTGGGGAGCCTGGGCAGTGCCCACCACCCTCTGGGGGGGGGAAGAACCTTTCCCTGAGCTCCATCCCAAGCCCCTGGCCCAGCTCCAGCCGTTCCCTGGGTCCTGTCCCTGGTCCCAGAGCAGAGCTCAGCGCCTGCCCCTCCGCCTGCCCTCGGGAGGAGCTGCAGCCCCCGAGGAGTGTCCCCTCAGTGTCCTCTGCTGTAGCTGAACCAGCCAAGTGCCCTCAGCTGCTCCTCAGACCCTTCCCCTCGGGCCCTCACATTTGGCAGGATCTCTCTGCCCTACACGCAGTGAACAGCTCCTCCCAATTTAATATCACCAGCAAACTTCCTCAGTATCCCTTGCAGTCCTGCTACTGTGTCTGCTGCTCCTTAGTCCCTCTCTTTATTTTGCCCATGTCCCATAGTTTTAAAAGTTCCACTTATTTCTCACTACTGTTTTCCCCAAAAGCAGAGAAAGGTGGCAGGAGAAACAAACAGAGCCAAGCCAAAAGAAAAGTGCTGCCAGGGAGGTAGGAGAGCTGGTCTCATTCCTGCTTTGCCATAAGCCCACCGAGAGTCACAGGACACGGGATCCCCTCAATCCCTGCAGGTGTCCCAGCCAAACTCAGACCCAGAGCCCAAGCTCCCCATCCAGCAAAACCCCACAGCTTCTGAGGCCTTGCTTCAGGATATTTTCTGCACTGCTTTTATATTTTCATTCTGATTTGATGACTCTTCTCCCAGACAACCAGCGACAGGAGAAGACGAAACAGCCTCAAGCTGTGCCAGGGGAGGTTCACATTGGACATCAGGAGGAATTTCTTCATGGAAAGGGTGGTCAGGCATTGGAAGGGGCTGCCCAGGGAAGTGGTGGAATTCCCATCCCTGGAGGTGTCCAAGGAATGATGGGCCGTGGCACTCAGTGCTGTGGGCTGGGGGACAAGGTGGGCACTGGGCACAGGGTGGGCTTGATGGTCCTGGAGGATTTTCCAACCTCAGTGATCCCGGGATTCTGTGACTGCAGCGAGGCCAAGAGCTTCCACACAGACCCATAGTCCAGGGTTTCCTCCAGGACACTAATCCAAGGGGCAGGATCCCAGCCCAGAGCACAACCATCACCACTCCCCCATCACCAGGGGTTTAAGATTGGAGCACAGGCAGGATGAGACACCCGGGCACAACACACACCTCCTGCCAGCAGGTCAAGCTGACCCTCTGCCGAGGACTCTGGCACTGCCAGGCTTCCAGGAGGCACCAGGAGCCAGCAGGCCCCAGAAAATTTGGAAGAGCCCAAAAACAAGGGCACCCTGAGGGATCCAGGAGATGTGGGTTTGAAACCACCAGGCCCAGCAAGGAATCCACGTAGCCTCCAGTGCTCCCAACACAAGCAAACACCTCACTCATGGTCTCTCCAGCTGAATTTAAAGAGTAAGTGGTGTCTCTGCACCCAGACTGGTTTTGAGCCTCATTTGGACACTCAACCTTAACAGGAACCTCCCAGAGAGACCAAGGCAGCAGAGGCTGCTCCAAAACCCTCAGCTCAGCTTTAGGTTCCCACATTCTGCAGAGCTGACAGTTTATATTTGGTGGTGCTTCCTCTATCTACCAGGGTGGCACACTGTCCCTGCAGTGACGCAACCAGCCGAAAAAGTAACTCCAAAAGCCACCCAGCACAAGGAGGGAGAACAATGAAACTGTTTATGGCAGCACTGCCCTGAGAAAAGACACAGGGAACAATAAAGTCACAGGGTTATCCACTACCATGTCACTCTGACCTCAGCTCTGAGGCCTGGGAGCCTCTGGGGACTCCTGGCCCCACAAGGGGTTCTGTGCCCCCTCTCCTCCCATCCTGGAGCTGGGGAGACAGCAGAGTTGGAAGCAATTCCCCTCAGGTCTCCCCCAGCCTCAGCAGGTGGGCAGGAGCCTGAATTTGGGTATTCAAAACCTACAGCAGACAAATATTGAACGTGGTATGACCACATCCAGGGGGAAGCTGCTCAGGGGCAGAACCTCACAAGGCCCAAAGGGAAGAAAACAAGCACAGAAATACAGAACCCCTGTGCTCAGGGCACAGGTCTGTTCTACCCCCCTGTCACCTGCTCACTGGCCTCACACAGAAGACCTCGGCTGCAGACAGCAGTAGCAATATTAATTAGCCCAGAAAAACACTAAAAAGCTAAAATAATCCACCAACTAATTGCCTAATTTCTAACTCCCTCCTCTCTCCATCACAGGTTCCACATCAGAGTTTCTCGAGCTCACAAAACACTGAGAGCAGAAAAGGGGAACCAAAACCACAGTCCAGGGGCTGTGTCTGTCCAGGGCAACAGGCAAAGGAATCAATCCACACTCACACCCCCTCCCAGTGCCCGGAGGATCCCTGACAGACCCTCCTGGCTGTGTCACCGTGTGCCCCGACCCTCCCGTGTCCCCCCAGCACCGTCCCAGCCACCAGCCCCAGAGAGACAATTCCCCAAGGCCCCTGGGGAGCAGATGGAGCCGGCAGCCCCCTGGCTGGGGGTCTCACCCCCATGGAATGCCCCGCAGGGCACAGGAACCGTCCCTGCCTCCCCTGACCGCTGCCCCCGATCGCGGCTCCCACCGGGGCTGGCCCCGATTCCTCCCCACTCACGGCCCGCCCGTCCCCCCAGACCTGTCCCCGATACCTCCCCGA
>VWZG01012246.1:0-13832 GCA_013396735.1 Grallaria varia
GCCATGATGATGATTGGTGAAACTGCCTGAAGAGGCTGTGGACTCGCCATTCCTGGGAGTGTTCAAGATCAGCCTGGATGGGGCTCTGAGTAACCTGGTCTAGTGGAAGGTGTCCCTGCCCTTGGGAAGGGAGTTGGAACTTGATGATCTTTTGGGTCCCTTCCAACCCAAACCATTGTATGATTCTTATCGCTGCCCTGTTGCACACAAGACCTTAGAGCTGGTTAAAAGAGGTTTAAAGCAGCAACATATATGCTTCTCTTCATGTGTCCCAAACATATTGCAAAAAGTAATTGTTGTGAAGGTGAGATCTGGGATTGGTATCTTTGTATTTCAAGCCAATATTAATTTGGTGCTATATTGACCCACCATGCTGAATGTACCCTAAGTGGAGGGAGTTGCTGCCAGCACAGAAGTCACTACAAGAACATGAAAAGGTCAAAATGACTCAGTTAGCTTATAAATCTGGAAAGCCTTTCTGTGTTTAACCTTAGAAAATTCATAAAATCTAAGTTTCCTCCTTTTAAAAAATTAATAGCCTGTCCTCCTTGAGCCTGCAACATGTTGCTTTCAGAGACTGAATGTGATGAATGCTGCATGAACAGAGACTGGGTATGTCCCCAAATTGTGGGACAGTCCTGGTTGCAAAGGGTTACAAGCATGGAAGCTGCAAGAAGGCACGGCTCTTCTATGCAGGTAGTTACAGGGTAGAGCTGTGGTCACAGGAAGAGGTTTCATTTTGGAAACCTTTTGATTCAGACTTCAAGGCAAACCAACAAAAAGCTTCTTGCTTCTCATGCAGGAAGAAAAGTTGGTAGTAATTGTCTTTTGAGGAGGTTTGGTAGTAATAGTCCTTTAGGAAGCCTGTGAAACTTAGTAACTGGACATCACTCTTCTTCAAAGACTTGAAGAAGTGGTTGATCTGCAGGAAAGAAAATCAGACAGGAGGAAGAAACTGCTAACAGTTTGGACTGGGACAGTGAAGCCATGGAGCAGGTTGTGGGATTGGTTATCAAATCCCTTTCACTGGAAAGTTTTTAAACTGTTTTTAAAAACAACTGTATCCTGCTGGTGGGTGTTAAAGGAACCAGTGGTGCTTTGGTGTGGTAACACTGTCCGAGGAACCTCCCAGGCACACATCTGTATGGTGCTACTGCTGGGGGAGAGGTGGTGCTGGCAGCATTGCAACAGAGAGGCGAGGAATTCAAAGGAGAGGCAAGATGAGACAGCCATATGGCAGTGGGCAGGGTCCATGCCCTGTATGGTCCCTCACTGGCGTGACTGGTTTGGTGGTTGCAGAGGAATCTCAGCAATGGGACACACAGCCCCAGGGGCCCTGTCCGTCCCTAATCCTGCAGTTTACCTCCTGAAGCACAAGTCTTTATGGCTCCTCTTGATTTTCCCTTTTCTCTCAGGGGTGGAGGTTGTTACAAACCTTTATAAAAGTTTCCTTCTCCTAGTTACTGATCTGAAGAATCATTATAAAACACACAAAGTTTGGAATTAGCGTGGGAGTAACTCACTGACTAAATAAAAGTTTGGTGAATTGACCTTCACATACAATAGTGCACTGTTACTTTGTGATCTACATTTAGATTTTTTTCCACATAAAACAAAACACTATGCATCCCCTGCTTCACAAATTGCAGTAAACATTTTGAAACACTCTATAAATACAATTTGTTCTTGTCTCCTGAATTTCTCTGAACTACACCCTTCACTGGGAGAGTGGTTTCCCTAGTAACTAGTATATTGCAGTCTTAAAAAAACGGAAAAAAAAAAAATAGAGGGACTCTAAAAAGAAAAAAATGAGGAAAAAAAAAAGATAAGACTGAACACAAGACATATCTCGGGTGCTGTGAAGTTTTTATTGCCAGTTGTTTGGTAGTACTGTCCTCCCAGACTCATACCAATGAAAGGTTTATTTTGCCTTGGATCTCTGGCTCATGACTTACTCCACAGGCAGGGCAGGGGATGGTTATGAGCGCCAGCTGGGCAGCCCCTGGAGCTGAGGCTCTCTACCTTCGGTGGTTAAAGGAGCCAGCCATGAGATGAGGCTCTGTACATGGCATCCCTCAGCTCTTCCTTCCAGAGATGGCAGCAGGGGTCTGAGGTGGCCCCTGAAACCACATACAGAGAGCAGCAGAAGCCAGTCATGCAGGAGCCATGCAGATGTCAGTTGTGGGAAAAGGTAAAGGGATCTTTGCCAAAGATCTCTGAGCTGGCCACTAAGTTTGGGCAAGAAAATTCATATTTGGCACCCTATTTTTTTAAGAAATGTAGGGAACTGATAGCTCCTGCTAAAATAAAGCTTATGGTAGTTGTCAGAAAAGGAGGTAATGTAGGAATAGATGCTGAATGATTTTTAGAGTCTCCAACATAAGAAACGAAGAGTGGCTGCAAAAAGCAGCAAGGCACCTTGAATATGTACATATATGAAACTGGGTCCAACCCTGCAGAGAAGGACTTAGGGATGATGGTGTATTGGACATGATCTGTCAGTGTGCACGTGCAGCCCAGAAAGCCAACTGTATCCTGGAGTGCATCAAAAGAAGTGTGGCCAGCGGGTCACGGGAGGGGATTCTCCCATCTACTCTGCTCTTGTGGGATTCCATGTGGAGTTCTGCATCCAGTTCTGGAGTCCCCAGTGCAGAAAAGATGCTAGAGAGATTCCAAAGGAGAGCCATGAAGTTGATCAAAGAAGGGGCTGGAGCACCTCTCCCATGAAAACAGGCTTAAAAAGTTGGGGTTGTTCAATCTGGAGAAAAGCAGTTTTGGGGAGACATCATTGTGGCCTTTCAACATATGAAGGGAGTTTATTAGAAAGACAGAGAAAGACTTTTTACCAAGGCCTGTAGTGATAGGACAAGCAGCAATTGTTTTAAACTGAAAGAGGGTAGGTTTAAATTGGACTAGAGGAGGTAACTTTTTATGAGGGGGGTGAGGGACTGGAACAAGTTGCCCAGAGGACTTGTGGATGCCCAATACCTGGATGCCCAATCCCTGGATGCCCCACCCCTGGAACTGTTCAAGGCCAGGCTGGATGGGGCTTTGAGCAGCCTGGTCTAGTGAAGGATCGCCCTACCCATGACAGCAGGAATGGACTGGATGATTTTTGAGGACCATTGCGTGGTGATTCTACACAACGTGTGTGCTAGGCTGGTGCAGTAGAGGGACTTAGATCCCTGCCTGAAAAAGCTGGAAGAGTGCAGAAGGCTATACGTGATAATTGTGGTACTTGAGGTCATCCATTTTACACCTTCCACTGTCCCACAGGCTTGAACAAACCATGGATCGAGGAGGGGATTAAATGCTACCAAACCAGAATGGCAGCGAATCAGTCTGTAAGAAGATCTGATACCTTTTATTAGATCAGTGAAGTAGTGGGGGGAAATATAACAGTTTAAAAAAGAGGAACAAAGAGAAGACTTCAGGTATGAAAACTCCTCCTGGGGGCTGCAAGGGGAGCTAAAGCAGGAACTGGTGGGGTAGCACTTTCACATCCCTGTTGCAACAGGGATAGAGAATTGGGCTCATTGCCAGAGGAGGGGTGAGCAGGGACATTTAAATCCCATCACCGCAACAGGTAGAGGTTAAAAAACAGGTCATCGTTGCAGTAGTCAAGACCCGCCTGGTGCCCTTCCTTGCCCCTGCCTCCTTCACTTGCCGTCGGAGGCGCCGAGAGCTGGCGGTGGGGCTGTGCCCCCCTCGCCATGGGGCAGGGGCCACCCTGAGGCAGGGGGTAGGGTGGCAGAGAGAGGCAGCTGCTGCTGTAGGTCAGCAGGGATTTCTGCCCACAGGATCCGTCTCCCAGAGGACCAGTGTTAGACCCGAAGGAGCCATGGCCGCCCTTTGTCAGGGGCAGGAGGTGCTGAGTGCTGAGTTGGGCGCAGTGCTGGGGGGAAAGGGCAGTGCAGGGCACAGCAGGGCCTCTGCACAGCCTCTCGGCGCTGGGGTTCCTCCCGAGGGATGGGCTTCGGCTCCAGGTCAGCGTCTCCTCGGAGCATCCATCCTCCCCAGCCACCCTTGGGTATGGAGGCTGCCTAGCACAGCTGCTCAGCGCCAGCTCCTGGGAGCTTTTGCTCAAATGTCCCCTGAAATGAGCAGGTAGCAGGGAAGCCTCCGGCTTGGAAAGGAGCAAAGGCAACGCTTCTGGCATCGGCATTGCACCTGTCAAAGGCTTGGGAAAACAAGGCATGGGTTAGTAAAACAAGGTGCAGTCTATCAACCCTCCTCTGTGAGCCTCACAAATGCATTCGGTTAATACAGGTAAGGAAGCAGACGGTGTAGCAGAGCCTCCTTGCAGGGGAGTGCCCCAGGGCTCTCAGATCGGGGCTTTGGGTTTGGTTCACCAGGTTTTGCCCAAAGACTCTTTTACACTGAAAGAATTGTTTAGACCTCGCATTCACAGCCCTTGGAATCCACTGCCAGTGTATACTGAGGCAGGACTTAAAAAATTAAATTATGCTAATGTATTTGACACTACAGAATTTTTTTTTTCCTCCAGAGTTTGGAAAAGCTAAGTATATGATTTTTTAAACTGATTGTTTTGAAGTGATCTTTTCACTACACTGATAAGCTTCAATTTTTCAAGACTTTATTTCTAAATAAAATTTTCCTATATTTACATTTTTTCCCCCCACAAACAGAAATTTCATTTAGGGAGGGATCAGCACACAGGAATTATTCTTCTGGGCCTTTTGCTCTGGATATTTCATAACTTCTTTAATTGCCCTAGTTATTGGATTATAATTATGCAAACTTTAATTCCTTTCATTACACTCATTCTGTGCTATCATTTCTGATGTGTACTTGCAGGTCTTTGTTCTTTATAATTCTGCTTTTTTGTCTATTTAATTATAGTGATTTTTTTGACTGCCAGAGTAGCAAATCTCCTTTCAGCTGTTCTCCACTCTCCATGAGAAGAAATTCCAACAGCCTGATGTAGGACTTAGCCCACCTTTAGCAAAAGACTCATTGATGCCATAGAAAGAACATCCTATATATCACTTGCTCTATTCTGGGCTCATCCTTTTCCTAAAGTTCTCCTCCCTGTTCTCTTGTGTGCGCATTAACATTGAATTCTTTCAGAATACCTTTTCACAGACTGTGGCACAGGTTCTGCATGTCAAATCAGATTCCTGAACTAGTTGTATCACAGCCAGTTTTGGCAGAACACAAATATAAATTCCCAAAGAAAACCTGCTGGAGGGCCATGAACCGGAAAGCCACCTGAGGGGAAATGGTATAACTGACCATTTCAACCCTGGCAAAACCCAAGGGGAATGAGCAGAGGTGGAAGGTGCCTTCACTTTTCTGCAACACCTTCTCCGTGTCAGTGGAGGACGGGGACACAGGTCAGTGGGGAGAAAACCTGACCTCCACCTGTCTGTCCACGGGTGTGGCAGTGCCTCCTGTATCTGAGGGTGTCCTCACAGCCCTTGACATCTGCAGGTGGCCAAATCCTGCTCAGGGGCAGCTGTCCTGCAGGAGAGGATCCCTCTCCCTGATGGACATTAGCCTGTGAATAAAGTAATCCAGGCCTGCTACTGAAGGAATTGGGTTTTCTTAAGTAAAGGCTGGGGGACTGGGGGAAGAAGAAGTAAAGATTTCTGAATTTGCCTTGTTAATGGTAAGTTTGTTTTGTCAAGATACTAAACACAGTATATAATAGGCATATCCTATAGGCAATGCTATATATTGTATTCTATACTAAAATCCCTTTTCACAGAAACACAGAATGGGTCAGGTTGGAAGGGACCACAGTGGGTCGTCTGGTCCAGCCTCCCTGCTCAGGCAGGGTCATTCCAGAGCACATGGCACAGAATTGCATCCAGACAGTTCTGGAAAAACTCCAGTGAAGGAGAATCCACAACCTATCTGAGTAATCTGTTCCAGTGCTTGGTTACTCACACAGTAAAGAAGTTCCTCCTCATGTTCAGGTAGGACTTCCTGTGCATCATTTTTTGCCCTATTGTTTGGCACCAGTGAGAAGAGTCTGGCTCCATCCTCTTGTCACTCTCTTTTCAAATACTTGTAGACATTGATGAGGTCCCCTCTCAGCTGTCTCTTCTCAGGAGTGTACAGGCCCAACTCTCTCAATCTGTCCTTGTAAGAGGGATGCTCCAGTCCCCTAATCATCTTTGTTGCCCTCAATGGACTCAGAAAGTAAACAGTTTGTGTGTGTATGTGTACACACACACACAAATCTTCCTCCTGAGTTCAGTTATTAACAAAAGTATTTCCCAGTTTTCAATTGTTTATTTGTTACAATTTTCTCAGGGGTTGGTGCAATCAAAATTATAAGTTAAATCCAATTAAAACCTGTTAATATTCTCCTTCGATGTCAATCCTAATTAGACTAAATTACTTTATTCCCAGATTTCTTTAAAATTAATTTTATTTACAGAGCAGCACTAACAAAGAACTTGTAGGAAATTTTTCTAAAGGCAACTGTTGCATTTAAAATAGGAAATAGCTGGTGCTCTAAAACTGTGTCCGCGCAGCTAAATGAAATGAGGCTGAGGACTGTCATTGGTAACAAGGACCAAAAAGCATGGCCTGTCAGTGTCCACACTGCTTCCTGGCCTTAGGCAGCCTCCGGACCTGAAGAGAAATGATGCAAGGGCTGTGTTGCAGCCCACCAAGGCCAGTTTTCGACAGCATCAACTTAAGATTCTTAATTGCCTGTGTCTTACAGCATGATGGCACATAGTGGCACAGGTAGATTCAAAGCCAGCTGTGTACAGTGAAGGGATCAAAGCCTGATTCAGCCTTGTCAAAAATGCTGCCAGGGAATGGTCTGCTTCACATACTGTCCTCCTGCCCTGCTAGGGCATTTTGTCTGTGAGCATGAGTTAGCACTGACCAAATCCACATCAGGGACCATGTGAATGGTGACATGACTGAGCCTGCCCTCCAGCCCTGCTTTGTTTATCAGTACAGATGGAATCTCCTGCTGCCACCAGGCCAAAATTGGCTCCTGAGAGGGGGTACTGGCAGTGGATGACAGTGCTGAGTAGGTCGGGATGCTCAGGACAGCTCTGGTTCTTCTTGGCCTGATCATGGGGAGGCAGAATGTGGAGATGTAAAACCTGCTCCCACCCAGACCCAAAGCCCAGATAGCCTCCACCATGCCTTGAGCCACAGATCTTTGGCCCCAAAATTTCTTTGATCAATAACAAGAATTACCTCAATCTCCTGTATTCTTTTTAATCTTAGAGAAGATGCAGAAAAAGCTGTCTGTGCTTTTTGAATTGATCTTCTTGCTTCTGCTTCTAGTTTTGTTTCTGGACGTGGGTGGTCATGAGCTCCTTTGGACTTAGAAAGTAATTATGGTATGTTAAAGTCAGAAATAACCTTGTTGTTAATCTTAAGGGAGCAGAATTCGTAGCGCAGGCCAAAACCACATATATTGCCTAATTTAATGCTTTGTATTTAATAGGATTTATTTAATGTGAGCTCAAGTAACAAACATATCTCAGATAAAGTGGGATGGGGTAGTAGATCTCTGAAATCATAAAACCGGTGCACCAAAATTGATGTGTAGAAGACACTCCACACACTAGAGCCCAAACTGAAGCCACAAGGTCTTCTGCAGCTTAGCTACAGTGTTCCTGCAGTTATTTCCATTCTTCTCACACTTCTGGCATGTTTATCAAATTCCCATTTATCATTAATTTCCATTAGCTTCCACTGAGAATTCACTTTATTTAGCCTGCACACAAATGAAAGACTGGAAAGCAGGAGACAGTTCAGTGGTTATGATGCTAAACTAGGACTACGGCTTCCAGAAATAATGTCCGTTATTTAAACATGTGCACACACTGTTTTCCAGATATAAGTTACATATAAAGCAGAGATGGCATTTTCCATAGACAACCTCTTGGGTCCAGCCAATTTCTGGGAATTATATTACATTGTAAAATCACAGTAGTATAGGCTAATTTAGGCTGGAAGGCACCTCTGGATATCTAGGTCAACCTCCTGCTCAGGCAGGACTAACTTCAGTTATATCAGGTTGCTCAGGACTTTGTGAAAATTTTTTTCCTTACAGTCATTTGACCTTGTCATATTCAATGACCCTCATTAATTGGATCAAAAAAATTTCCTTACTAAAACTCACAAAACCAGTCTTTAAAGTTAATTTGCATAATGTTGGGTAGTTTTATACCAACCTGAAAAAATATGAATTGGCCTTCATGCCTCCAGAAGTTGGTAACTGGGTAACCACCATGGCCGCGACAGGAAAGGAGCTGCAGTGGTCCATTGCAGTTTGGACAGCATTTCCCTGGAGCAAAGATAGTGGAGACATTTTCTGTACAATAGTGATCAGATGAAGCCCATGTGATACAATGGTTCATTGGTGGTGGATTGCCACTTCTTGTTCGGGGCTCAGAAATTACACTGAGAAAAACTGCAAAAGGTTTCAAACATGAGCAAAAATTAATATAAAAAAACCAATAATTGCCTTTATTCTGTCCATTATTAAATATAACTGTCAACAATTATTTCTATTACAGTTTTATTACAATATTATCATTTATTATCACAGTCAGTTTTAGTTGATTTTCTTCTGTCAGTGTTTGGAATGTCATATGTGTTCTTGTCTTGACTTTTCGAGAGGACATTGTTCTGGCCTGAGTACATGAGTAGTACCTCTCTTTAGCCAAAATGTACATCAGATCCAGAAATCAGTATGTGCTAGCTCTACTGAGCAATCACAATTGTTTGGAATGCTCTCGTTAAAAAATGTGCGTGCAGCTCCTGTTCTCTATTTGTATTGTCTTGCTCCAGTGACGTGACTGTGAGCCCTTTTTTCCAGTCATCATGGTTTATGAGCAACTTCTTTCCTGTAAGACTTGCCTCCTGAGTTACTCCTGGGCCAGTGCAATAATGAAGTCAACACTCAGGTAGGCAAGAACAGCACAGCAGGAAGATGCCTGCACTGCACACCTTTCTCAGTAGTCTCTCTCATGGGCCTGAGAAGAATCCCTAACCATCAGCAATAGAGAATAAAATAGAACTAGGGAAAAAAAAAAAGAAAAAGAAAAGAAACAAGCAGACAACTACTCCTCAACAGTAAGAAATGTAAAATGCATTGTTCCAAATCAGGAGTTGTATTGAAATATAGGGGATGGCAGAAGGAAGGCTGGATAATCCAAAGGGTATCCAATACTTTGATTTCTTTTATGTTCAGTTCATGAACTTCCATATGATGGACAGCCATGTTCATACTCACTCTGTTGTTTTTGCCTGGCTTTATCACATATGGCTGGTCTTAGGTAGATCTTCCTTCCATCCAAAGTCAAGCAGTCATTGCCACAAACCATCACCCCAAGGCAGGACTTTTTTAAGATGCGAGAGTTGTGGTTGTTGGTGTTTCTCATTGCCCAGCTGCTGTGGTGCCTCTGGGCATTCTTATCCTCTGAGCTATAGACATGTTTTACATAAGAATCTGGCCATTCTTGAAACCAGTCTATCTGTCTTACATCCTGTGGAAAGACCAAAGAAAGCCATGTTTTAGGCAGGGAAAGAGAAGAGCTTGTGCAAGAGCCGAGCAGAGCTAGTCCTCTGCTGGGTGTCCTTTAGCCTGGGTAACTCCAGCACCCCAGCAGGTGATGCTGGCTGTCCGGAGGGTGCAGAGAAGGGAAGGCAGAAAAAACACAGTTCCCTGTGGCTTCCCATGAGCCCCAGAGCCCCAGGAAGGCCTGGCCAGGAGGTTGCTCTCACTCACCAATAGGTCCAACTCAGTGCAGGACCTCCTCGTGAGAGGAAGGTGAGGTGCTTGATGTAAAATAGCAGAGGCTTTCCTTGCAGGCATCAGTCTGGCTAGCCTCTGTTAGCTTCCATGGCAGAGATCCTGCCCTGCCTTTCAGTCTGTTCAAAGTGTGTTACTCTGAATCACTTGGCTTGATTTGGCTCAACTTGCTGGAAAAAGGGCAAAAACAGGTGGAGACTATGTCCAATTTGTAAACCTTTAGTTCTGGACTTTGGTTCATTTTGGCCTAACTACAATGAAAGAGTTGCACAAGGAATTTTCTGAAGTCCCAAACAAAAAACCCTGACATCATGATCAGGTTGTATGTTCACTGGTATGGACTTAAAAAAAAAACAAACCCCAAGGACAACCCAATAAGGAACAATAAAAATAAAACTGGAAAAAACCCCAAAAGACCAAACATATATCATCTCAATGGGTACAGTCAACACAGTAAAATGCAGTAAGCTATAAAGCAGCTAACACACCTACTGATGGTTTTGAGGGAAAGGGTCTCATAAGGGGTAAAAAAGTTTAGTAGGAATTTCCTTTAAATTCCTACTCCCAGCCACTGAGATCCATGACAGCAGTAAAAACATCAATCAACTCCCATCAACTCCCATGCTCCCTTGGTAGCCATTGGGTAGTGTGGGAAAGGGTGTCAAGGAAGCCTCCAGACTGAAATGCAGGTGAAGGTGACCTTGAGGTGAAGGACAGGGAAGGAGACATCCTGAAAAATGGAGGCTTTGGGCAAACAGCACTGGTATAGAATGGAAGAAGTTGGGATCCAGTAAGAAGGCAGGACTGGGAGGTGAACAGCAGAACTGGATGCTGAAGGACTGCAGCAGGAGGAATCTAGCAGAAACATGCTGAGGTGAGGGACAGGAAGGTGACGCTGGCATCCAGATTGTATGGGCTTTCACTGGAGAGCATGGCTGAAACTTTCAGATAAGAGGACTAGAAAAGGGCAGAGGCAAATCTCTGCAAAAACAAAGCCAGGTTTTCCTAGCTGCTTCTGAAATACTGTTGTCTCCCTGTGGGAAAAGAGCCTGTCTGCCTGGAGCCCAATCTACAGTGAAACTGAGCACCCACGGCTACGAGGCAGTTGTAACTCCTCATAAAGTACTATTCAGAGCAAAGACCAAGTCCGGGACGTTTCTAACTGAAGGCCCACAGCAGAAGGTAACTTTTTTTCCCCTGCTCTCTCTGCACCTCATCCACTAGTGGGCTAGAAAAGCAATGTATCTGCAGCATTGCTATTTTCAGGCATCATCAGCTCTTTCAATAGTAATTTTAAGGAAAAATGCATGAAAATGACAATATTTTCTAGCTTTTCTGTAAAACACTGCTCCACACCTCAAGGTGAAAAAGAGAATAGAGGCAATGAGGCATAGATGACTGAGAAAGCATTTAAGCTCAGCGGTGGAGATGACTGGTCAGAACTAAATAAAATTCTAAGACACAGACACATACCTGGGGAAGTTTGATGTCATTGATATCCCAGCTTGTCATTTCTCCATGTTGGGAAGCAGAGTCCTCTTGCTCCATAGCAGCTTCATCTGCACCTTTCAGCATGTTTTAATTCCTTCCCAAAGTTAGTGAGAAAGTCTCTCCTGGCTGCTTTTGAAGTTACTTGGCTGTCAGCACTCTCAAGCAGTTAACAACCAGGAAGCTGTTTCCTGAAGCTAAATGATAGAGAGGCTGCTCATTAAAGATAAAAATCAGTGTTCTTCTGCCAGAAAAACTTGTTCCATTAAAAGTTTTGCAAGCCAGCAAGGCAGTGGAAAATATAGCTTAGAGATAGCCTGTGATGTTACAGAGACATCAACTGCGGCAAGAAAATCGTGCCTATGTCATCTGTTTTGCTTTGCTCCATCTCCTGTCATACCAAGTTTATAGTTATGCAAAGAGCTCACAGGCTCTTTGCACATCTGATTTAACTCTGGCTCACTATTTCCAGAGCCAAACTGATTGAACAGCTCAGCACCTGTTAAGAGGTCTTTGAGTTGCTGCTTACCCATTAGATAGGTTGTGCATTGCATGTGACAAAGGTAAGCAACAAGAAGGGTCTGCTTCATCACTTCAGGTGAAGCTGTGCTGAACCACTTAAAATATTGTTGGTATCTGAGAGCTTACCAATGGCATGAGGGAAGTGTAGAAGAGGAGGTTGGGCTACCTGCATCTTCCAGTCTCAACGGCAGACTGAAGAAAAAAAACCCCACCAAGGTATGTTTGTTAAAACCAACAGGTTTTACCTGAAATCTTATAAAGCAGATGGCTGCCTTATTCTGAATTTCAGTACCAGACAAGCTTAATATTGTGCTGGTTTTATCTGCAGTAGAGTTGATTTTCTTCACAGTGGCTAGTATGGGGCCTGTAGTTTTGATTTGTGATGAACACAGGGCTGATAATATAATGATTTTTTTTGTTCTAATCCTTAGGGATACCATGCATGAAAAAATGTTCCTTTTGCCAAGGAGAGAAAAGGCAAGTCAGTTTTCTCCTCTTGGAAACTGGGAAAGCTTCATTGTTTTCAGGAACGTCACTGTAGTTACTCCATTTAAGGATTAATTAAAGACTACTGAGTAGTGGAAGAAGTGAAATCTGCTTGATGCAATTTTATTTCATAGACTTTATTAAGAATAAATTTCTTTTATTGTTATTTCTGTCTCTGCATATGCATGGTCCTTGGAAAGTGATTTAGCCTTCAAGTCCTTAGTTAACTTATTTATAAAATAGCAGTGATCTTAATTTCTCATGTTGCATTATCACCTCTAAAGGAAGAGTTTGTGGATATTTGTGAAGGACTTGAGACATATGGCCGTGTGGTGCTCTGGTGGCATAGTCAGAGCCCCACTGCCCCATGTCATGGCTCAGACAGTGGCAGTGGGGGAGAAAGAAGCCAAGCATCCTCCATGGAAAAAGACCCTCACTGGGGGGTGCCTGGTAGGCAGCATGAGTGTGCTCAGGAGTCTGAAATGAGGCTGTTCTTGGAGGGCAACTAACAGGTTCAAATGAAGTGTTACACCAGAGGAGAAAGGAACGTAACCACTCAGAAATATAAACAGCTGTAAGAAAGGTCTTCATGTGTTTTCCTACTGTGCTACAACAAAGATGAAGATAGGAAAGTCAGGACAAACAAAATATGAGCTGCATTAGAAAACAAGTTCAATTTGCTAAGCAAATGACCCTTGACTACTGTGTGCTCTATAACATGAAATGATTTGTTACACAATCCAAAATGACAGTCTCATTGTTTTTAACATTACTGTTCAAAATGAGATGGCTTGGAAATTGATTTTTAATTTTCTTCATTAGAGCAAAAGGAGTATTTCCTCTTTGTACTATATTGATAGAGATACAACAATAATTAAATATTAGTTTAAAGATTAATAACAGACACAGATGATTTCATAATAATGCACACCAAAAAATGAAGTTAGAATCATAGGTGTTTAGCTACTTGCAGGCAAAGACTGAAATAGTAGCAGAAACTTTGGGCACATTGCAGAATGGTGTGGCATATCAAATTTTTGACTGTTATGTATGTATCTTTAATTATTACTAAAATGAAGCTGCTTTATAACTTGTTAGGTCTGTGTCTTAGTTTAGAGTAAGCTGATATAATTTGGAATGCCTTTCTCAAGAAAATATCACGCCTCTTTTAAATTTAGAACAAAATTTTAATTTGAAAAAAAAGTGTAGAAGCAGAGATAACAGTTCTTAACTACTAAATATAGTTATATATGCATATATGTATATGTGAACCACCAGAACAGAACAGATAACAACTATATAACCAAAAACCTCCGAACAATAAGTCCCTGAAGGTACGGGGTGGGCGGTCGGCTCCTCTCTTGCAGGCAGCCGGTAGCAGACCGCGTGGTCCTTTTGTTTTCCAGCCGGCCGGCGCTGGCGCTGGCCCCGGGGCGGGAAGGTGGTGAGCAGAGGGGTCCGGGATCTCCCTCGCTGTTGCCTTGGTGTCTCAGGGCAAAAATGGCAGCAACTCCAAAGCGGTGAAGATTTGATTGTATATCCCAGTGGAGCCCTGGGCCCAACGGGCTAGGAGCAG
>VWZG01012246.1:13967-28620 GCA_013396735.1 Grallaria varia
TTTTCTCCTCCTCTCTCCTCTCCTCTCCTCTCCTCTCCTTTCCGTTTAGCTTTTGATTAATTTTATTTATCTCTTTAATTTTTTTCTTCTAACATACCAGACACTTTGCA
Source organism: Grallaria varia (assembly GCA_013396735.1). Taxonomy (NCBI): domain Eukaryota; kingdom Metazoa; phylum Chordata; class Aves; order Passeriformes; family Formicariidae; genus Grallaria; species Grallaria varia. The sequence goes on from VWZG01012246.1 coordinate 14,078, forward strand.
AAGCATGTGATGTTCTATACATCATATTTACCTTCCGGGGTAAAATTCATGGTAGCTATTCCACAGATGCAAACCCACAATGATAGTATAACAGCATTAATGCTGTGATGCTGTTGTAAACTTAGGCCTGGATTAAATTTTGGGTTTAGCTCTGTTGGTTAAAGCATGGTGCTAATAACACCAAGGTCGTGGGTTTGGCCCCTATATGGGCCATTCACTTAAGAGTTGGACTTGATGATCCTTGTGGGTCCCTTCCAACTCAGAATATTCTGTGATTCTGTAATCTTCCTGGCTGTATAAACTACATATATTGCATTTTACATATTGACAGGTTTTTTTGTTTTCGTTTTGGTTTTGTGTTTGTTTGGGGTTTTTTGTTTGTTTGCTTTTTTCCACTAAGTCCATAAATTCACAAGCTTTAGCTGAAATCACTGACTTTTATGAATTATCTAAAATTTCAGTTGGAATGCTTTTTGTGGGTCCTAAGCTTAACTATTACAATCTGTTAGTGACAGTTTTATGATGTAATTAAATTAGTTTATGGTCATTCTGCTTTCTTATTTTGCTACTTTTCAAAGCCTAGTGCATTCATTCATTTTGTCTCTTTCTCTGACATTCCATTTCTCATCTTTCTTTTGCATCTGGTGCAAATACATTTAATTTTGCAGTTCTGCCTGTCAGGAACATTGCATGCATGGAAAATCTCATCTCATGGATTGACACTTGCTTTTCTCTTCCTTGCAGTTCTGTAATTTTCCCTTTTGTGGTTTAAAGGATGTGTAATAGCTACATAAGTTGCCTTTCATGTCCATCTGCTTCAGAACAAGAATTTGGTATTTCACTATGATTATTGTTTTCCTTGCTCCCACTCTGTTGTTGCAATGTGCAATCTAATTTTTATGCTGTAGAGCTGACTCATTTCTGATACCTCTGACAGCACATGCTGCTTTTCTGCCTTGTCAGGTGGAGTATCATACCTACTGAATCCATCCTCAGATGAAGGTAATTCCAGAATAAATTCCTATCAGTTAATCTTGCCCTAACTTCAGAACAGCCACTGTTTCTGGTATAATCAGCTGCTGTGGAGATGCTATACACGATCCCCTGTCTATAGACTACATTATCTCATAGACTGAAGTGTTGTGGCAGAATTTTAAAACTTTACCTAATGTGATCTCCCATACTTTCAAGAATGAGAGGGACTTTTCCACAGCCTGAGCAACTCCAATCATGTGGGAGAAACTGAGATTTGCTCTGGTCGCTTGCTTTGCAATAGGGCATATCTTGCTTGATTACTAGCTATTCTTCTCATTAGGCTGGACTCAGTACCCAAAGGATTGGCGGAAATTTTAACAGTGACACAAGATCAGATCTTTTATAGTTTGGGGAGTGCCAGATTGCACTCGACTATCTGTTTGTTTCCAGGTGCTATCTCTGTTGCTTTGAGGAGAGAGGAATCTCAGCTATAAGCCCAGGCTTGGCAGTCTGATGTAGCTTCCTGAGATTGTTTCTGTCACACCTTGAAATTCCTCAGCTCCCTCTGTGCCATTGACCTCATCTGCTGCAACCCAGCAAAAGCTGCTCCAACATCCTTTATACAAACCTTTTCTCTTTGGCCTTCATAGGAGTCCCCAGAAACTATTTATGTAGCTGCTTGGCAAAACTTGTGAAGGTCAGCTGCCCTTCTGCCATATGGGAACTGGAAAAAAGCTCCAGACAGATATGTCCACCCACATGGGCCATCCCTGACTGTACTGATCAGGCAACCATCATTGCCCCTTTCTTTGTCAATGTTATGACCAACATGCTCTTTTCTCACTCAGTGTCCATCTATCACATTAGTGCACTTCTAAACTGTCTCTTTCTCAAGACTGGCTTGAAAAAAATCTACTTTCTTGTAAGTTTTTCCTGTCTTTGTCACTGTATCTCCCCCAAGAGCAGGGGGCCCAACTGAGTTTCTCAGTCTCCTGAGCTGGTGTCTGACACCCACAATATCCCCACAGAAAGGAATTCACTCCCACATTTTCCTTCCTCCACAAAAGGCCCATGCATTCTCCCTGTATTTCCTCCTGGTTCTAGCTGCGGCAGCCACTTGGCAGACCTTGTTTCATTAGCTTGGATTCATATTAGGACACCCGTAACTTCAGTCATGTAATCCAATGGCGCAAGACAACATCTTGTTCTCTAAAAATCCAGTGGCCTCTCTACTGCAGCTAAGGACCTCACATGCTAACAGATGAATTTCCCAGAAGTGATGACAACGGCATTGTTCCCCATGTCACATCCCTCACCCGACTTTCTTTCTCCACTCACACTCACCTATCTCCCCACTGGAGAGTGCGCAGTACAGTGTCTACAACACCTACAACTTTTCCAAGTTGTTTTCACATGTAGAATAACAGGCAGCCAAACTAGTAGCTTGGGATGCCGGCTTTGTTCTTTAGCTCTGAGGGTGACCTCCCCTCTTCTGCCTTCCTTGAGTCACATTTACAGAATGACTGAGTAGCTTGTCAGGCACTCTTGCAACCCAAGCTCACCCAAACCTGGGTATGTCTCTATAAAGCAAGGTAGGTGGTTAAGTACTGGAAGCTGTGCAGCTGCCTTACCAGGTTGCTGGTCTGAGGTTACTTAGCTCTTCTGGCTGTAGTTTTTCTGTCTGACACTGCATCATGACAGGAGAATTTCTTTCTGTTTCTCTGTTGAGTTTGACAAATGTCAGAGCAGCCTTGCTATGAAAGTCCACCTACAGAAGCAGCAGGGTATTGAAGGTCGTTCCGTGGCCGCTACAAACAAACCACTGCCCTCTCAGAAGATGGACTGCATTTGAAACCAGATACAGTACAGTTTCCAGCATATCTAATAACATGGTGCAGCAATTTTTGTGTAATTTGATGACACACTCCAGTGATTTCCTATGTATCCACTGTTATACTGTAGCAGAAACTGCAGCAGGAGTTTGATAAGTACCACTGGGTGTCCTTACACCTCATGCTTCTATCTGCACAGAAGGACAAGCCTGTCTTTCATTTCCTGTGCATTTTGCTTCTCCATTTGTCCTTCACAAAGATGAAGCCCAGCAACTTTTCTGCAGAGGCTGTTACTGAAATAAAACCTCCAGACTTGTATCTGGGATAGCAGTGAGGGAGGGCACTGTGCAGCAGGGTCCTGGTCCTACAGATATGGGGGTCTTGCTACTGGCACTGATGTGGAACAGCAGAGATCAGGGACAGGAAAGTACGGCATGGTGTGCATTGTCCAAATTCAAGTTGTCATCAACTGTCCTGAAATCCAAGACCTTGGCACCAGGTCCCCTCTTGTGGGGCCACCAGGAGCAGGAACACAGTGAATGAGAGGTGGCAGCGACAGGGAACCTGTGTGTTTGGGCAGAAGCCTATGGGGACAGCCACAGCCTGGGTATGGCACAAACTTGCTGATTATGTGGTGTTATTTATACATCTTAACCATATGGAAACAGTGGACCCCTGGTGCTGTACAGCTCACTCCAAAGCACTGATACCAAAATAATTTTACTGCTGTTTTCTGAGTTACCTTCCTTTTAGCGGGATTTTAGCTAGTTGCTTCTTTGGGAATCACCTAATTTTATGGCAAAAATGCCATCATTATTGTTGATAGACAAGTGAAAATGGCTTTTTACACCCTTCTCCCTTCCCAATTACCTTCAAGGCTGCTAAGCAGAAGTTCTTGCAAAGAGAGAAAGACAAAGAAAGTCAGGATGTTCTCATCTGTTCCTTCCACAGAATGTGCATGACTCTAACTCACCTTGAAAAAGGCAGCAAATTAATCTGGAAAGCTCCAGATGAGGAATTACTGCTTCAAGAGTACTTCTAAAATAGTGGTGTCCTAGTGTTCTAACTGGCAGCAGTTTTCATACCTTCTTGCTGTCTGCACCCTGGTCAGAAACAAATTCCCACTACACTGTCTTCACCAGGTGAACCCTCTCTCCTTTCCGCACAGACTGACTACAGATTAGTCCTCTGGCTTTTCAAATTATGATTTCCATTCTTAGCTGCTGTTCACCCACTTCATTCTGCTGACCTTCCTTCTGATGTAAAATGTAAAATACTCAAAATATCTAAGTTTTAAGTAGGTACAGGCAAGAGATGCTCTTACAAATTACCTTGCACATGAAGATGATGTCTTCTGTGCATATTTGGGGCACACAAGATTTCTATTATGTATTGCCCCCTAAGGCAGTCAAATCATAGAATTTAATCCCAAGAAGTTTTTGTATAGAAAAATAGGGAAAAGCACCAAAAGGGCCATACTGGCTAATGGCATTAAGGCTTGGGCATGCAGCTTCTCTGAGGCACATGTGGAATGTGAAGATTGGGATTGGGTATCAGGCCTTTAGTGAGTGACCATCCCAGAAATGGAAACTGCTGCTGTCAGCAACAGCTGAGCTCACCAAGCCTCTTTTTAAGCCATGAAACTCATTTATGTATAAAGAACTTATGCAAAGGGGCTTTTCAGCCATGACTACAGCAATGACTACAACATCTATTAGTCACATAACAGTAGGAAAAGAAAAAAGTGGAAACATGAAACTACTTTGAATGCAAAGTTTAAGTGGTTACACATTCAGGGAAAGCTGGCTCTTTCACTTCCATTCAGCAAACTCTTCAGCTCTCATTCAGAACAAACACTTTCTTAGGGAAAACAATCAAATAAACGGCTGGATTTGGGATAAACAACCACTGTTAATATCGTAGCCACCATGTTATGCAACACGGAGCGAAACAGGACAAGATGGGAAAGGGCTTTGTGTGTGTGCAAGATGCACAACATGCCCTTACACATCGCTCCGGTCCATTTTCTGTCACTGTCTGTGACAGCCTGTGGAGATTGTTCACAGGATAAAATTACGTCCAACCATCTTCAAGCCCTTCCTTGGCTAAACAGCCCCAGGAGGTACCTCCAGTTAAAATGCTGTGGGGCAGTCAGCTGCCAGTGTCAGTTTTCCCACTTTCCTTTCTTTCCTGGTATTGGCCCTTTGTTAGCATGAAACCAGAGCTTTGCTGTAGTCTACAGACAGCAGAAGACTTGGCCTGAGTTTCAGGATCTTGAGAAACCAGCAGTTTCCACAAAGATGGCAAGGAGGGCCCTACAGTGCTGGAGGGGCTCCAGCACAACGCCAGGCATGACTATGTCACCTGAACTGTGCAAAGGACAAATTCCCATTGGAATCAAGTGAGAACTGGAAGCAACAAACCCTAAGCACTACTTTGAAAAGGATGTGTGTAAGGTGCTCAGATTGTTTTATGGACAGACACTGTCCGCTCCTTTCGGATGTTTCTAGCTCCCGTTTCATGTACTGTGCTTTCATATGTAGTTCAGATGCGTGAAATTTAAAAACTACTGCAGAATTGTGAAGTTGGGAGTAACAAACTTTGAAAGTCACCTAAACTCACTGCTTTTCTGAATTGCTTCTTTCTGCTCCAAGCTTTGTGCAGTTTGTGCCCAAATACACAATGTTTTTCCAGTTTTGCCTTAGGGTGGATTTTAATTTTTATTTTTTTGGAGGAAAGTGCTCTGTAGTGACCTTAATAAACAAGAAATGGACACCTATGTCACCAAAGGTCTCAAAAATTATATTGGAAAGTAAACACTACACAGCTAAAATATGCTTTATACTCTTCAGTGGTAATTGAGTAGCAGCCCTAAAATGATTGGAAAATCTCAAGAACAACTTGCCAACTATTTTCAGAGACCTGAAATCGGCTGTGTGTGCTGAGATCATTAACAAGACCAAGAAAAAATGTATTCAGTGCAGTTTCCCATCTATTAGGTTACTTTTCCTCTCCAGCAGTCTCCAGAGAAAGCCCCTGGCTGCTTCTTAAGGTCACTGAATCATTTCGCTACAATAAATGATCTTGCTAGCTGGAAATGTTGGAAAGGCTCCCCCTGCCTCCGCGTTGCTGTATCAGTGAGTCACTTCAGTCCCTGAGTTCATGGGTGAGCACGCACTGCATCCAACCTGCCCCTGCCATCTTCTCTTCTTTGTCTGCCTTCATGTGCTTTTACTTTCATAACAGCATCAAACTGATAGAGAACTGTGTATTTTACAGTCTGTGGGCAGAATGAGAATAGAGACCAAAAAAAAAAAAAAAAAAGTCAAAACGCCGCCAAATATGATTTGGGCTCCCTGATCTTTGGAGTCTTTGACTTTGCCACTTTTAGGCAATTACAGTAAGAAGTCAGCAATGTTCCCTCGGGGCTGTGACAGAGCAGGAGGACAAAGTGTCCCAGGGCAGGAACAAAGCTGTCTTCCGCACCACTTGAAGCCTGGAGACAACAACTATTGACAGTCAGGACTGAAAGGTGTGCCAGCTTAAGAACAGTTGACATGCATGGTTTAGCACACCATGTAATCAGTAACAGAAAGAATTGTAGGTTCTATCAGCCAGGATTCTCTCACAAAGAGTGGCAGCTTCTCCCAGCTGTGATCCAACAGAGCATGGATGAAGAAGACCAACATATCTTTGATAAATGCCTTTATTTCCCTCAACAGGAGATAGCAGGCTGTTCCCTTGGAGAAACAAATTCCAAAAGCATTACCTGCAAGCCCTTGGCAACATTTTCTTCCCTTATCCCCAAGTTTGCAAGACATTTCCGGTTTGTTTTCTATTTCATCTTTATAACTTGCCATTCTTTGAAGCTCATTTCTCTATCAGACTGACTCCTTGAAGGAAGTAGGAACAAATAAGCACCACTGGGTTGCTAATGGGGTATTTCAGTAGTGCTGGTTACAAATCAGGCTATCTCTTAGCCACTCTCAGAGTTCATCTATGCAGAGTTCATGTGCTATAAAGCTGTCACTGGCCCTCCACTGCAGCAACTCCCGTTCGGGCATGCTTGACTTGGGCTGAGTCCAAGGAACTGCATTCCACTTTTTCGGAGTAGCAAAATTATTGCAGTCACTTCCACCCATGAACTAGATCTCAGATGTCTGTCTCCTCTGGCTTTCTGCACTGCCACAATCACAGAATAGTTTGGGATAAAGGGTCCCTCTAGAGATCACTTACCTCAGAGCAAGGATAACTTCAAAGTTATAGCACGATGCTCAGGGCATGACCAGTTGAACATCTCCAAGCATGGAGATCCCACATCCTCTCTGGAAAACCTGTGCCAGACTTCAATTGCTCTCATTGTGAAGGAGTTTTTCCCTCACATTTAATCTGAATTTCCCTTGCTGCAACTTATGCATTTGTTCTTTTTTTGTACCTCTTGATCTTCTGCTGTGTTCTTCCAAGAACCTCCTCCTTATCACCCTCAGGCAGCTAAACAGAAGTTGTCCCCCACTTTACTCTGTATATTCCTGAATCTCAATGGTCTCTGATAGAGAACCCAGAAACACAGGTGATTTGCCAATAGGCATCCTCAAAAAGTGACGACAACTGAGATTTCAGACATCTTAAGTACAAACAAATTGCTTCCAAATATCTCAAATTGCCTAAAAGCCCAGTGGAATCAGGAAAAAAAGTCATGTCCACTGAACATTAGTGGGCTGGGTATCCAGCCCCACTCATCTGAAAGTTAAACATGGGATGCTACCCTTATATATTCCATTATCATGCTGCTAAAGACCCAGGTAGGATTTGATCTGGGATCTTCAGTTTCAAAGGACAAAAGAGACAAGCCAGAGTGTCCTCTAATTTTGCATCGTGCAGACCTTTTCATTTCCCCGCCAGATTACATTATTTTTAGAATGTGTTCAGTCTCCTTATGACCTGGTTTCTTCACATTATACCACAAATTATTAACGTATAACCTCTCCCTTGAGAGGAACCTGCATCTCAACAATCAGTAAAGTTATTACATTTCTGCAACAAAAATGCACTTCTGGTCAAATCATAAATATGTTTCTGATCATTATTTTGAGGAAAAGTTGCTTCACTGAAGTAATTTGATCTTTCTGCAGCTGACAGGACAAGACTTGCTTTTACAGGCAGCTGATTTAGTATGACAAATATCAAGCAGGCTTCTGGACACTTAAGACTGTGTTTTCTTTCAAGTTATGTTTTCATACTGCTTGTAGGAGGATATTTTTGTGCTGTGTTTCTCTATAGATCACTTTGACAGAAATGGAGACATACTTTTTCCATAGGGAAAGAAGCCCATATTTTCAATAATATAACTGAAAATTATCAGCTAACATAAAGAGCAAGGAAATGTTGTCTTAAAGCCTCAGTGACACCTGGTGTTCAGCCAATGAATATTGGTATTCCCTGGGGGAAGGTTCCCAGGGAACTTGTCAGGCTGCTGCAATGAGTGCATCTGAAGGGACAGTGTATTAATGCAGGAGCATCACGGAGGAGAGAGAGGGTGAAAACTCTCTCCCAGATACTGGCCATCTTCACTGCCCCAGGGGGGGATCCAGCAGAGCATAGAGCTAAGGATGGACCCAGGGGAACTGAGGGGAAGAGGAAGACCAGCAACCCTTTTCCTTCCTCTTCCATTGGTCCCACATTCCACTGTATTTCAATTTTCCCCCAGGATTAGTCTTAGCTTGTGCTGGGCTCCCATTGCCCAGGACAGAGGCCAGCTGCCAGGAGAGAAGTGTTCCTGCAGAACCTACAGCAAGCCAAACTGCACCATCTGGAAGGCATCAAGGGTTAACATGGCCACGAAGATTTGAAGATTTTCAGCACTTGTTTCAACATCAGTACTGGGATGCTATTCATGCCTCTCTGATGACAACCTTTTTTGACCTCTACAGATATTTAAATGATTCTGCTCAACAAGAGTCATCAAGACTGGAGACAAGGGTTATAAAAGCAGAGGAGCTTCCAGTAGACAAAACATTACCAGGTAGCCAGTGCAGAAAGTGCTCCTAGAAAACAGCAACATCAGCGTATGTGGTGAAAGTCCAGCACCAGGTTTCTGTACAGACAAGGAGAGCAGATACAGCATGAATGCCAGTGGAACTGGTAATCATTTGATGCAAACTAACATTCTGAGAAGCAAAACCATGCCTAGATTGTGCATGTGGCCGTTGGACATAAGGCCAAAAGAGTAAAGTTTCTTCGTGCTGCTTGAAGGAATCCTACCCTTGCATCAAGCCTGAGCTGTGGCTGCTCTGCAGAGAGCAGGGGTGGTTTTGGGTGGTCATCAAACACCTACTGCTGAGACAGACAGTAACTGCAGCCAGTCAGAATTCTGACCTGGTGGTGTGTTCTCATCTGTGCGGAATCTCACTTGCCTTGCTGAATATGAGTGCAATTCAGTTCATATTCTCCAGTTTCTCTTCCTGTCCCTCTTCTCAAAGCTGCCATGAGAGCATTCTTCTTTCTTGTCTGCTAGAGTCTATCTTCTCATTAGCTTTCTCTTCAGCCAGTTTGTGTGTGCTCTGCTTACTGGGAATGTTTTCCTGTGAACTGTGTTTCCTCATTTTTTCCTAACTAGCCTCCTGTTATTCTGAGGGGTCAGAGCAGGGAGGATGCTTTCTGCTGTAATATGGAGGAGCTGCTGTCCTAGCGCCAGCCTTCATGGTCCTCTTCCAAGGCCTGACATTCCGGGGTTTCCTCACCTCAATTTATCTAGTGTAAAGCACAATAAATAGTGAATGCTATTAAATAACTACCAGCCATTTGTATGTACTGGACAGCTGGCCATGTATTATGTTAATAACCGTTACAGGCTAAGCTTTAACATAAAAATACATGTGATTTGAGATTTTAGCTGAGTCAGAGTTTTAACTTTTTCCTTCCCTGCTTAAACACATGAATTCACCTCTACCTATAAAATGCTCTGAAGCACTTCTGGGTATCAGGATACACAGAATCTGCATTCTGATCCTTAAAAACCCCCAGCTCTTCCTTTTCCCTGAAAGGCAGCATTCCCAAGGTTATTTGTGCAATCAAGGACAGGTGCATCATAAAAACTATTATGTAGGATATGCTTGCTTTTAATCTCCTCCTCCTTTATGACCCTTGTTTCCACACTAGGAAATGCTCTTGATTACAAAGTCTTTGCAGGAGCGAAATAAAAGAGAACATGCTGGTTTATTCTTGTACCTGCTATTCAAAATCAATTATACTCTGATCAGGTGTACTACTACTAGAAACTACTCTGCAGATGTTTCCAATACAGGTTGGGAGTTCTGTTTATCTAACACTTACCTTTCTGCCCAGTCCTCCTCTTTTAGGAAAGGGCTAAACACGGTCTTTGAGGAGCACACTACAGTGCAACTGCGAGTAAAAAGTCCCTGGCTGTGAAACCTGTATCACAATATAAATATTGACCCACCATCCTTGCTTGTACTAAATGCCGGCATATTTGTCACTGGTGTCAGCTCCGGTTTTTTATGAAATCCTCCCGGTTCCAGGGTGCAGGCAGGAGTGGACTGTCCCCAGCTGTCACCTCACAGGTGCCCAGGAGAGGGCATCGGCTCCCAGCGCATCTCCTGGGGTGCGCAGCCCCCAGTTATCCCCCGACCCGGCTCCTGGTCCTGGCTGCTCACCGCACCTACCGGGACCCAGCCACCTCCTCTGCTTCCCGCTCTCAGCCAGAAAGGGACATCGGTCCTGGGTTTAACCAGACCTGACTACTGGAGGGCTTGGTTTAAAATCCCAGTGCTTACTTACACCGCTTTTAAACCTCCTTAAAATCATCTGCCTAAGAGGTAAATCACCTCTGGGGATGCTGCTTAGAGCTGCTCTCTCTGATTTTGAGGCCAAAAGGCAAAACTGAACATAATTGTGTTTGGGTTTTTTGTTCGATTTGTTTTGCTTTAGTATTATTCTGGAAGGGTGGGATGGATGGGTTTTGATTGTGAGAGGTTTGAGAGGAAGGTATTTGTTCTGTTGGTTTGGGAACTTTTTTACTTCTACTTCATAAAGTAAAACCTCACACTATCATTTTTTTCTGGCCACATGGAGCCAGGTAGTTGGCTGCATGCTTTTGGAGGTTTCTGAAACCTTGTATGTTGCTCCTTTCTGACCAAAGGAGAGGCAGGTTTTAATTATTCTGGTTTTCCTGTTTTGCAAGGAAACTTCAGGCAAATACTGCATATTGAAAAAATGCTGAGAAACTAAGCGGAGCATCCATCACCAAAGTGCCAGGTCTGGTTTTAGGAGCTCCCACCCATTTGAAAATCTACTTGTACAGCTTTATAACAGCAGGACTGGGCAGCAATTCTTCCAATCTCCGTAGCATGGAAACCAGAGTCAGATGTAAAGACGATTTCTTAGCCCTTTATTTAAACTTCTGAGGACTGAAGGGGCTTTTTCATGATGATTTTCAAAAATATGTACAACTGATAATAGTTAGCTGATAATAGTTATGCCATCTGTGTGCATGGGAGGTATTTCCTGGTCTTTTTGGCAAACTCATCGCTATTCCACTGAGCAAAAGGGCACTTGCATCGAAGATGTCTCAAGTCCCTACTAGCTCAGCACACCAAGAGCTGCTCCCACACTCCCTTCCAACCCCAAGTGCTGTGGGAAGCCAAGCAAACTGATAAATTAACAGAAGATCTTTCAGAGAGGCAATCCTTTCTAAATATACGGAAAGGTGTTAGCACTTCGACCTAGAAAGGCCCTAAAGCACCGAGATGCAATTGATTTTAAAGGAAGCAAGGCAATTAGGTAATTGCATAGGCCATATATTTTTGTTTTTCTTTTTAATTTTATTTTCAAAAAGCTGTTATTTCTGCTAGGTGAGCTGAGGTTCTGATTTCCTACAATGGCGGGTAAAATTGAATGGGTAGCATTTAGTTAACATTTGGCTTCCTGTGGCAGACAGAACAGTTGATGAAGACACGTTACCCACTTGCTAAATGAGACAGAGACACCGTATGTCTAATCAATTACATGGTATATTGCTTGAGCATGTGTGGAAGAAATTGCACTTGGTTTCACTTTAAATACTTTTACCAGGTAGTTTATCACCACATAGCATTACCACTGGTGCTGGCTAATCCTAGTGGAAACATTGTGAATATCCACTTAGACAAGTTAAGGCAGTAAAAGTGCAGTTGTGCCAGAGGGGTCATGCATTCCCCATTACACCAGCTCAGGAGAGCAAACACACAGGTGTAGACAACTCATATGGGCTTGCGTTTTTATGTCAATAGATTCAGTTCCCTTGAAGCTTCACCTGTTTCCAAGTGAAATGATTTTCCATTTCTTGCTGTTGCATGGCTGGACCATCAGTTTGTAAAGCTGGGGCTCCAGTTGCCTCTGAAGGGTGTGAGGCAATTCCTCTCATGAGGAAGTTCAGCACCTTTCTGCAGAACACAGGCTTCCTTCACACACTGTGCCACTGCTGTACCTTCCCTCAGCAAGCAGGAGGTTCATTCACTGCCTTTAAAAACTTTCCAAGAATTACGGGCCAGATTCTTGGAAAAGGTGTTGGTTTAACATGTATTAGACTTGGAAAAAATAAGATAAATACTTTTTAAAAAGCAATTGCTTCACTCCAGTGAGCATATTTTCCCAGACTACAAGAGTTCCAGACGTATCACGATGGCCTTCAGGCTTTCGGGTGCCGTGGTATCTCATGGCCATTGGTAGACTTTCCCTATAATCAAGGAAGCTGCCTTCTGCCCAAACTGTTGGATTTGTAAGACAAAGTGCCCAGGTGGTGTGGGGTGACCTTGGCCACCTGCCAGACGGCCACCCAGATGCTCTCCCTCCCTCATCAACAGGATTGGGAGCGGAAATAAGATAAAAAGCTTGAGGCTGGAGATAAAGACAGGAAGGTCACTCAGCTCAGCAATAATTGTCACGGCCAAAACAGGTTCTGGGAAAAAGAATTTATTTCCAGTTAAATAGAACTGAATAGTGAGAAACAAAGATAAAAACCAAAACACCTTCTCCCTACCCCCTTCTTCCAAGGCTGTTTCACTACTTCATTCCTGACCCCTCTACCTCCTCCCTGCTCCAAGTGGTGTGGGTGTGGTTGTGGTCAGCTCCTAGCAGCTCCTCTCCGCTCCTTCCTACTCATGCTCCAGTGTGGGTCCTTCCCATGGGTTGACGCCCCTTGGGATAAACTTGCTCCAGCGTGGGCTCCCCATAAGCTGCAGTTTCTTCAGAGCATGTCTACGTGCTCCCCATGCAGTCATCCATGGGCTGCAGTGTGGATATCTGCTTTGATGTGGTCTCCTCCACAGGCTGCAGGGGAATCTACTCTGGCAGCCGGGTCACCTCCTTCCCATCCTTCCTCTCCCACATTAGCGTCTGCAAGGCTGTTTCTCACACTTTTGTGCTCACTCCTGTCTCTGCTGGGCAGTGTTTTGCCCTTTCTTAAATATCCTTTCACAGAGGCATCAACAGCTGCTTTTTGGCAGAATGTGAGCAGGACACCAGGTAGTCCCACCCTGTGGTTCTACAAGCTTTAGAAGCGGACAGTGCCCTGTCTTCAAGCAATTCCCCAGACCTTCACACTACACATGGGGAAAATGCTCCACTAACAAAGGCCCTATCCCTATTTCTAGCCTAGGTTGACTCTTGGGTAGCTTATACCCATTTATTTTGTGCCACACACTTAAAATAGTTCATTTTCTTTCATGCTGTCTACCCTTGTGATGTCTGTGTTGGGTGCAACTACATTCCTTCTCAACCCTGCTCTTGCTAAATACCTGTTTTGCAGGACTTCTCCTCCATTCCTCTGAGTGCCCCAGTAACTCTGCTGTACAGTGCATTCTTTCTTGAGAGCAGGTGTATTCATCAAAAGGAAGTCCCACTGGAGCCACATCCTCCCACTCTAGCACATTCCTCCTACTAAAAATGGACTGATTAACAAGTAAGACTTTCCCCTGTTTCTTTTCCTAGTAGCAGCTATAAGTTGTTGAACAGGTGGTTCTCAAATATCTGTCCTTCTTTCCTCTTCAGTCGTGTTCAACTAAAACTCCCACGGAAACAGCTGAAATTCTGTTACCTGTGCCTAAGGGGGATTTACACTAATCCCATCTCTTACTCCAGCCATCAAGGTCATCTGGTTGTTGCTGTGGGATATGTAATCTTCCTTGGCACTGGCAGTGCTTCCTAAAGTTGTCATCTCCAAATATTGCTGCAAATAGTCCTGCTTTTTATACCCGGTTCTGTCCTAAGACATTTTTAATGGGCTCTGTTCAGCCTGAAAGCATTAAGACAAACCAATTGCTCACCAGTTTGACTTTGCTTGTCCATGGATCCTGTTGCTGGTCACCACATCCCCTGGTTTAGATAATAATTTTCAAGATTAAAAACACTACCTATTTCAGATGGATGGAAGATGTATTTCCTTTAGGTACTTGATATTTTTTATTAAAAACAATATGGATAATTCAGATGTGATTACTTCCAGAAAAGCTGTGTCACATTTTCTCCCATTTTCTTTTTACTTCCTTGTACTCAACCATTCTTCTTTTATTCTGAAACCTTTCATCATACTGAAATCAGACTATCAAGTCTACCAGCTACCACTTACTATATTTTTTATAGGAAGAATGTAATATCTACATTGCATATCCTTGAAGTATAAAACATGTAACTTTCTTTCCTCTTTCTCCACATCCCAGTCTGACTAATTTAAACAAAACC
>VWZG01012246.1:28662-58207 GCA_013396735.1 Grallaria varia
TTTGTAAACTGGACCTTTGTTGTTCCCATTCCTCCTTTTTAAGATGATTTTAGTACCTTTGACTTAAAATAGTACCTTTGACTTAAAACCTCTACTACTGTCATGTCATGGGAACCGTTTCCCCTGGTCATCCATATGTACTCTACTGAAACTGGAAAACATATGGACCTTGTTTTGTATATCTATCTATTTAAATTAAATGGATTAAAAGTTGAAAATTGAGTTCAGGTTTGCTTTATAAGCCAGTTCTTGAAACATCCTGATGATTACAACTAATCACCTTTGTTGGTTCAGAGGATGACAGTGACAATGCAAGTTAATCTTCTGTACCAGTGCAACTGTGAGCAACATTTCTCTAACAGGAGATCTCCATCTATATCATCTCCTGCACTGCCTTGAGGGGATTCCCAGCAGAACCCACAAAGTAATTTGGCCTCAGATTTTATTTATATTTGTCTTCAGCATCCAGCTTACTTTTAGATCTCTTTTTTGAGTAAGGCCTACCTTTCAACAATATGCATTCCAGTCTCATACAAGATACATATAATTTTTCAACTTACACATCAAGACAGCTATCAAATACCAAAGGCAGAAGCAACCCCCAGAACAGCTCTCCACTAGGTTTGGGGCTTTCTTTGCCCCAGTTTTGGCAGTAGAAGTCCTATCAGAAGCTCTGATGCTTACCTAGTATCTGCCTTGCATCAAGTAAAATGCACAATCAACTACAAAGAGGTCCAGTTTCCTCTGCTTTTCTTCTTCCTGCCAACTCAGGAATCCCAGTGCCTGAGCGACCCCAGCCCCATTTGTGGCTTGCACATTTGTGACACAGCACTTGAGATCTTCATATCAGGACTACCCTAAGGAAAGCTATGTTCTGGACCTTTGAGCTTCCCTATCCCATTCACAGCTTAACAAAGCTCAACACTTCTCTCTCCATCACTCAGGCTGTAGGGCCTGAATACAGGGAGGGATCTGGCCAGCTGATGAGCTGCGCAACATCTTAACAGTTTGAAGCCTGGTCATTCACTCTGCAAATAGGTACTGAACTGTCCCATTCTCCTCAGCCAACTTCACATGAAACCTCTCCATCCTGTTGGCAGCAGTTGGTCTTTTTACATCAGTCCGGCCTTTACAACACAGGAGGTCCTTTCTGAGGAGTCTTCCATAAACCCAAGCACCAATCACAGCTGTATCTGTTAGGAAAACAGCAGGTGATCAGGGAATTGAGGCAATTCAGAGCCTGTTACTTGTCCCAGGTGAGGTAAATGCACTGGAAGTTCAGCCAGGTGGGCAGACCCCAAGGCTCCTGCCCTGGCCCATCAGTTATGGTAAGATGCTGTCTGATCTAACCCCTACAGACCCATCTCAGACACTTTTCAGTTGCTGCCAAGAGCATAGAAGAGTGGCCAGGAGCCACAATTGTCTCCGTGCAGGTGTGAACGTCACTCATGCTATACATGTTCCCAAGATTACATCTCCTGCCAGTTCTGGACAATGGTAAAGCCATCATGTTTTGCCACTGACCTTGAGGGCGAGGTCTGGAGCACAGCAGCCCAGTCTCCACTGGCACAGCAGGGAAGGCCAGGTTTGTGCTGTGGCTTCTGCCTTCTAGGTACTTCCTGTAGATTTGGCTTATCATCCCAAGAACTACCACTTACTGCACTTTGCTTAGAAAAACACTCAATTTCAAAACTGAATTGGCATGTGAAGAAGAGGAAAGTCTTTGCAACCAGCTCAGGCATTGAGAGTACGCTCCCAGAGGAGACCAGCGTAGCATGAAACCTCTGAGCCCGTCACATGAAGTGTAAAACCCATTTCCCTGTCTACGACTCTTGTTTTAAGAGACTGCAAGTGATAAGTAGACAGCTACAAGTCCATCACCAGCCTATCTGGGATTGTTGCAATGTCCTGAATAAAAACTAAAGTTCAAGAGAGCTCCAAAACAATCACTTAAGGGCAAGAGGAGCTATAAGGAAATTGCTCCCATTCTGGAGAGAAGTATTATTCCCATTTTATAGACAGGATAGCAGAGGCAGAAAGTCCCTCTCAGACACATCAAGCTGTGGTCCAGGCACTCATCATCAGCTTGGAATTATTTTGGCTGCTCTGTGTTGAGTGAGTCAGTAATCCCAGCAGGAGGTTTAATCCATCACACGGACCAGTATTTCTACAGCTAGGCAAGGGAACAGCCAAAGGTTTCTGTAAAGAATTTATTACCAACTCTCTGGTACACTAAATGTCTCTGAATATCTGCAGCTGTTCTTCCATCATGGAGGCCCCTCCTTGGCCTGACACAGGATGGGGCAATGCACTAAATCTGTACAAACCCACAGAATTCAGGCAGAGATCATCAAAAGTGTTTTAATGATTAAACCATGTCAAACATTAACAATGAAGTATATTCAGACGAGCCAAGGGTTTATTTCTAGCACATTTAGACAGCTTATTTTGAACATTATAGCTGCTGTACTGAGCTATGTAAAGACTCTGCAAACCAGTACCTAGAAATGAAGACACACGCACAAGCTTTGATAATGTAAACATAAAAGACACTGTCTCCTTCAAAACAAGGAATGGAAATCCAAAAGGCCAGCAGGAGAACTTATTAATTCCTTAAGAGATGTGCAAAAAATTTAAAAAATATTTAAAAACAATTAAACATGTTAAAACTGGCATTTATATAAATATCAAAAAAAAAAAATAGTTAAACTTGAGCAATGACCAGTAGAATGTCTTGCACAATTCAATTTTTTGAGCTTAATGAATAAAATATTCATAAGCCAAACTCTACCATGGCAGATACCAGAATACCAGCAATACCAGAATACCAGCAACAGATACTGGCTTTGCAACTGACTCCTCATATGTGCAAGGCAAGATTTTACAAGAAGGAGTAACTTTAACCAGCACTCAAACCAAATCCTTAGATAACAAGCCAAAACATTACCAGTGATATACACAACTCACATTACAGAAACAGACATTTCCAGCACATTTCAGTAACATTTAAAAAATATTAGGTATGACTTAAACTGTTCAAACTTGCTTGTTTGGGAAAAAAACCACCTTTGTGTCAGGCACATTTTAAAAGTGAACATATGCTACATGAAGAACAGGTCAAATACCGACTTAAATACAGACAATTCCATCAGAAAAGCATCTTTCTATCTCCACTTTTAAATACGTTTTTGGATATGCCACAGACTTAAACAGTAGCTGCTAAAATGTGGATATGGCTATGGTAATAACACTTGAAACTCTGCCAGTTCCATATTAAAAACCACTCTTCATTTAGCATTTAAGAATCCTCAGAAATAAGAAAGGGAAAAAAGAAGAAAAAAAAGTGAAAAGAATAGATGGGTCCACCCTGTATATGCTCTAAAACCTTAGAGATAATATTCAAATCTTACTGGACTGTGTAAGCGCCAATTACTTTTACATTAGTGACATACTTCAAATAAAAAAATATGATCTATTAAAAAGGTAAAATAAATTTTCCATCTGGTTTGTGACTGTTTAGTCAATTAAAGCCAAATATACAAAACTAAATGCGCCATTTCCAATTTCACTGTATCAAGTAAGAGACACGTAACATCGTGTATCACATACAGAACAGTAAAATGATCAATGGATTCTTCTAAATGACTTTTTAATAAAAAGTCAGTCAACTGAAAAGTCGAAACATACCCTAATTTTTAAACCAGTAATAAGCTTTGGGCCCTGCTTTTTAATTTAAGGCATGTGTGTTTATCTACTGAAACCAGCATCATACAAATTACCTCTACCATCACATGCATGATCTATAGTAAAAAAAGTGGAGGTTTAGATTACAGTGTTTTCAAATTGTGAATCATAATTCAGCACCTATCATATTGACTAGTAAGGCAACAGCAGTGTCGGATAATATGATAATACTCTCTTCCACAGTCTATAGCAGGGTCAGTGAAAGCCCAGAATTATTTTTAAACTTTAACCTACTTTTATGTTCTGTATACAGTTTCTAGGGTGTTTGCACTGGTTAAGTCCTACATAAATCACACTATTCTAGGCAGGAATAGTTACAGTAGCCATTAGAGTATTAGTGCACAACTCTCATTGTGCTTACAATCAGATGATTTTGTTGTTGGGGTTATCAAAATGTTTTTTCAGTTTGGTCTTCAATCCTTCCTTTGTTTTCTTTGTTTCACATTGTTCTCAAGGGAAGAAAAGCTGTTTGTGTACCCGTTCGCAGTGGCCGTAGAGCCGTTCTGATACTCTTTCCTCCTCGAAGATGCCTTCTTGTTGTAAGTCTAGAATATAGGGAGAGACACATGGTTTTGCTTAATTAGATATAAATAACCACTTCCTCACAGTAACTCTAGAAGCACAAAAGTAAACTTGCATTCATCATTTTTAAAGACCTTGTGCTGGTGGTAGAGTCTAACAAGCTCTACCACTTCTTGTGTATGAGGCTGTACTATGCCTTTCATTCATCACAGCAAGAGAATTAGTTCACTTGAAAAGAAAAAGCTTGGCAGTATGATGGTAGTGTTATGTGAATTGTAAATTAGAAACAAGGGAAGTGAATTTATGAGCAGGCTACAGCATAAGAATATACTCAAAATGACAAGTGAGGAAGGAGGTTTGAGGCACTGCAGGTGACAGTACGGTGAAAAAAGGCAGACCAAGAAGTAGGTAAACAAAACAATGAGGGTAGTTCAGAGACAGAAATGTGAAAGGAATTTCCACTGGACAACACGAGAATCAAAAACTAATAGGATCAGAGGGACTCTGTCTAAACAAATTAGTGAAAAAAAACTACATTAATTAGTTTTTTTCCAAGGGGCTCAGCTGCCTGACAAGATCACGTTTCCCAAAACTTCTGTGTGTGAGAGGAAGTCAAATGGTTAAAAATTAAAATATGAGTAAAACCGTTGAAGAAAGTCAAGTAATATTTGGAATATACTATCATGTTTAATTAGTATGTTCATAAAGTGATAGGAATCATGGGACTGATTCTAAGAAGTACCAAAAGATCAGACAGGGAAGCCTGCAGTGTTTCCCACCATGAATCATTCTTACCAGAACCAAAATGCTCAAATCTCTCAAAAGACATTTAAAATGTGTAACAGAGTTTGCTTGTTTGGGGGCAGCAGGCTGGGCTTGTTTGATTTTCTGAAGGGTACATCTTTGAACAGAGCCTGATTATGAACTGCTCAGAACAACACACACCAAGTCTGGATCTGTTCAGACATGAAATGAGCTTTATAGAAACACAACTCAAAACTTTAATTCTCGATACAAACATACCAAAATGAAAATAAATGCCTGTAAAGGTGAACCAGATTTCTGTATGTTGGGAGCTTAGGAAGTTTCCCTCTCTACAAAACAAGCATCTTCCCTTATAAAAGCTGTAATGGACAGTTCCCATGGGTGCTTCACAGGTTCACACTCTGCTGGTTTATTTCAGTCTGGAAAGCTGCTTCTTACATAAGGCTCTTCCTCTCCCTTATCTATAGTTAAAATTGTACCAGTAAGCTGCGTTTTGGTGCCACTCTGCTTGCTGAAACTACTAATCATTCTGAATTACAGATACAAAACATCAGCAAATTTGAAAGTGGAGATTAGATCAACAAGTGTAGTATGTTAAGAATCACATGTATGCTGCTAGTGGAAGATAGCAAAAGGACATTTCAAGTATATCTTGCTGTAAACAGCTTTCCAGTGAGATATAGCCAGGAAAACGCTAGAAAGAGTGGACAAATGTTACTTTTACCTGAATATAGAAATTTGTGAAGAGGATAATCAAAGAAATCATATAAGAAATCTGAAAATACAGCCATCCCTGAGGAAATGCGCATGGCCAAACAACACCACAGCTGGTCTGGAAGATTGTCAGGACGAACTGAATCTGGAGAGAGGGAAGAAAAAAAAAAAAAAAGAAATTGAACATATTGATGGAAGGAGGAAAAAAAAAACAAACCCAGTAGTGACCAACACCTCAACAGTTATTCCAAAGCAAGTAAAAAATACATAATATTGTGCATGTAACAACTTTATCTTTCTGTAAACCTGAGTTAGCAGACATTCAGGTTGTGGTGTTGTGCCTTTTAAGCCTGTTATTGTTCCATTTTTGAATTGTAGAGTAAGTTATGTAGAACTGACTTATAAATATCCAAAGGAACAAGACCACCACCTTCTTCCTAGGGGGAGCTCAACGGGGTTTGACTCTACCATCCTAATAAAGTAGATCTGCATCTCACTTCTTCAGTTGCAAAAGATTTGGAATCATTTGGTCTACACACAGACCATGCAATCCTCTCCAACAGACAGGAACTGTCTGACATATGGCTCCAGTGAGAGAATTTTTGTGGTAAAGGCCGCAGGGAAGATGTGGTGGGGGGGGGGAGTCAAAGAGGAGGACTGGGGTCGAATTATCTACAATTATCTCTTTTGGAAAAACAGTTTGGGCTTAAGCGCTGCAGAGGACCTTAAGCAAAATTCATCCTTACATGAAGGCTACCAGATTAGGGAATGTTTATTTAAAAAGGGAAAGACTGTTTGTTCTGCTCTGCTGCCCCAACAGCTATGCATGAAGAGCAGGCAAGGAAGTGAAAGCAACTATGACAATAGCCAGGGTTGCAACTGAAGCACTGAGACACTGCACTATGTAGCACTTGAATAACCAGGATGAAGAACAGAGCTTAAATCTGGAAGGAAAAACAAAAACAAATTCCAAACCAAGGCAACTGCCCCATCCCTCCCAGGAAAATAATGAGCTTACAGCTACAACACTTACACATCCTTTAGGAAGGAGCGTGTTAAAAAATAAAGATGTTGAGAATCAACACTCTTGAATTGCTGGCAGCAAATGCTGTTAATCATCACCAGAAAATGTTATTAAAACTATTCATAACTCTGAGAGGACGCTAAGGGAGGATGGGTGGGAGATAACAAAAAAGTCTGCCTCTAGCCTTCAGTTTCCTCCCTTACAAAATGGGGAAGACACAATACTAGTGCACATTTCCTTGTGGTGTTCTGACATGTTGCACACATGGAAACTTGGTTCTCAGGCAGTATCATTACAACATGTCCCACATATCTTAATTTCACTGCTCTTTTCACCTCCAGTACACAGCATTCAGGCTTCATCATTGTACACATGGGAAACAATGCAAATGGATACAAGGAGTCCAACACAGAACTACAAGAGAAAAAAATCTGCCCATTTAAAGTGCAGAAGGAGAGCAGAAATATTGAATAGTTTTTAATAAACCATTTGCAACTGCATGCAAAAGAGAGACAGAAAAGCATTGTCCCACAGGACTAGAATGGGCCTTGTTAGTTGTGGACTGCATTGAACTCTGTTTCTGGTCTGTCATCAGGCTGACCAACCCCGCACAGAGAAGAGCATGTTAGTTCAAGTGGGCTTGGAAGAAAAACTTCCCTCCTCTCTGGCTACTGAGTCCCAGGAAACCCAGCACCACAACTCACAAATACATCTAGTCATACAACATGGTGAGGGGAAGAAAGATCCCACAGATCTCAGCACTGATTCATGGACACCATCAGTCCCCGGCTTGCCACAGTTCTGAAAATTGAGCAAACAAACATGCAGGAACTGGTTTTCTAAGGTGATTTAAGCACTACAAGATGTAGAAGGTAGTAGTCTTCCTTCTCCCTTCTTCTACTCTCTGCCAAAGTGTCCTAACTCAGTAAAGGCAAAAGGATCTCAACACGAATACAAGAGCCTGTTGAAGCACTGAAGAGCAAATCGCTCACCAGCTGTCCCTGAGTGATGTACTTCTTCCACCACAGATAAGGACGCATTGCGGGAACAGCAGACAATCCGTAGTAGGAGTACATGAGGACATGGATAAAGCT
The DNA here is from genome assembly GCA_013396735.1 of Grallaria varia. Taxonomy (NCBI): domain Eukaryota; kingdom Metazoa; phylum Chordata; class Aves; order Passeriformes; family Formicariidae; genus Grallaria; species Grallaria varia. The sequence goes on from VWZG01012246.1 coordinate 36,526, forward strand.
GTTCAGTGTGGCACCAAAGTAAGCTATAAAAAGGGCAAGGGAAAAAGAAAGTACATTGCATTATCAGGAAGGAACATACTGTTTCATGGAACTTACAAAAAAAAAAAAAACAAGTTCAAAATGTTACTATTTAAAATATGATTTCTCTTAGAAGAAAAGCAAGGGTTTTTTTCCCTTTGATTTTTATTCTGCTCACCCAGTAGAGTCACTGAGCTGCTTTACAGCTGTGTACTTTATACCAGCCCTCTAGTTTATTTCCTTGAGTCATTTTTTCACATCTACATTATGGTTTCTCATGGGAACTGAGCAAGCTGATAAAAATGAGGCACACACATACTGAACAACTGATAGCTTCACCCATCTACTTTTAGGTTTATTTCACTTTCTTCCAGGCAGGAGCCTATTTTGTCCTTTATAAACAAAAGCAACAGATATCTTCACAAATCCAATTTAGCAATTTAATTTGTCCTTGTTTACAGCACTGTTAGTCATTAAGGAAACTTTTAGCTTAACACTGAACTGCATAGAACTGTGATGACCAAGCAGAACAAAAAGTCTGGAAGAAGAAAAACACATGACTAGAAGAAGCACAAAAGTATTTTCAAGACCACACAAACACAAAATAGACTCTTAAGTGTCTGCAGTTTTGACTGCTATATAAACAGGGATTGACTTCCTTGGAGAATAATATGTTTCCAGATGCACACTTTTTATAAGTTCAGCGTTACTCACTGTTGTGCTGACAACACAAAACAAATATGAGTTTCTATGTTGTTTGGCTCAGAGAGCAGACTCCTGAGGAACGCAGCCTCTTGGTCTGCACTGCCAGTAGTTCACATCCATTGGATTTGAAAAGGTTTCTCTTGGAGGGAGTGTTCAACAAAGCCAGTATCTATGCACTGCACATCGAACCACAACTCAGTTGTGCTAATGCAGTTAGGAAACTGGATGCCTGGTAAATGCAATGAAAGTAGAGAATCAAAGCCAGATTGCCAGAGGTTAGCAGAATTTAGACAGGAGAGACATGGAAATCTTCCACTTAAGATGCATTTGGTCATGTTCATTATGGCTCAGGGAACAAGATTTTAATTGAAATAATTTGTTATGGCTAGGGGTATAATAAGATTAAATTAAGAAAGTAACATCTCAAGAGAACTTGACAGATACAAGGACAAGAGTCACTATTAGCCATCTTGCAGCTGAAACAAGCTTCTGGTACCGACTTCAAAAAGAATATTGTTTCATTAGAGAGTCTGCAGCTACCATAAAAACAGAGAGAGGAAGGTTGACAGATATCTGACCTGGGCTACTGCAGCTGATAAATGCCACAGGGCCACACAAATTCTTCATACTACATAGACATTCCTTTTCTAGATGCTGTGTTGGCAGCTTAATTCCTGCAACTGTCTGCAATAGTTGCAATTCAGCAAAGTATCTTAACATGGGACAGAACAAATCCTGCAGCTGAAGGTACCAGAGATGTTTGGTTTGATCACAAGAAAACCAAAATGAAGTCTGTGTTGCAGACCTTCCCTACCATAAGCCAGTACTTACAGTGACCACAAGGCACCCAGTTCATAACAAACCACCAGATGTTCAGCATCGTTGCATGGTGGTAGACATGCAGAACAGTGATCTGATGATTATTTTTCCTCAAAATGAAAAAGAAGGTATCCATGAACTCAATGAGTTTGGAGAAATAGTACCACCAGAGGACACGTATGATCTAGAAAGGAGGAAACAAGTTTTAGAAGCATTGCACATTGTGGGGGCTTTCAACCCTTCTGCTATCTAAGTACTTAAAATCCAGATTCTGTCCTGCACTACTTGGATTGAAGACACTGCTGGGATGTTCTGTAATGCTTCTGCCTCAGGTCTCTCTGTAGGAGATCCAAGTAAAACCCCATAGCTACAGCTGAAAACAGGATGACAAAGACTGTTTTTATGAGACTGTTGCTGTGCTCCTGGGGTGTCCTGGGAGAAGGAAGAAAATATTTAACCAGAGCTGGTGCTACAGAGCTCTCTGTAAAGGAGAGGTCAGAAGTGTGACCAAAAGAAATCATGATCACATCTCAGAAAGAGAAGGGGAGTCACAACACACAGTGGTTGGACACAGTCTGAAGAGCAAGTCCTTATTTTCTGACCTGGGAACACTTCAAAATTTACATATAATTCCTCACCAAAATACCAAGCATGAATATATTGTAGATTAATTATTATGTTTGACAGTGCACTGTCCATTGTATTGCAAAAGGAGGGGAAAAAAGCACATAGTTTTAGCCAAATTTGCATAATCAATACTGTTCCGCTCTTCAGTTACACTCAAGTAGACAATTTGAAATGTTACCAGCTGTAAGTCTCAATTATGGTACCTTCATATCAGCTTCTCCTCCGCTGTGTGTATCCTGACAGAAGAAATTGTATCCTCCTTCCAATACTCCTGTCACCAGCTGAGCAAACAAAAAAAATAGAGGGTTAATCTGGGGAGCAGGTTGAACCCCACAACACCTGTAACCCTCCACAGTGGCTCTGCCAGGACATCCGGTGTTGAGAGATGCACGGGCACCTGAGCGTGCCAATACGTTCAATTCAAGTTCCAAGCGGTGATCCAGTCATAGTGGAGGGTGAGTTCTTCCAGTTGGGGTATACCAGAATATAAACAGGAGGTAGCATCTTACACCCACTTATCCCACGCAGAATCTCAAGAAATCTTCTTGGCTGATGGTCTCATGGTTGGAGAAGTAAACAACCAAAGTAAATACATTTTTCTTCTGATTATTATTGGAAATAAAAAGTTATATTTTTAAGACATTTTATACACAGAGATGTAACTACAATCTTTTCAGCTATGTAACACAGCAAATCTTCAGCTTTGCTATCTTTAACAACTAACAGCAGAGGTTTCACTGCATTGTGACTCTTCAAGATCTTTTTGAGCTATTCACTCATCCCAAGGATATTGCACCCTTCCCAGTAAAAGTGACTTCCTCTGCAGGATACGCCACTGCCTGCCTGACTTCCTGGCATAACAAATAACACCTCAAACATAATGGAATTACTTTTAATAAGAGTAACAACCAGCTATTAGTCATGAGAGGATGACGGGGTGTCTGTTGTTGGTGGGGCTAGCTGAAATCTCCACAGAAGCAAGATGCAAGCCAGATGTTCACATCTCACCCTTTCATGCAAGGGAGATGAAGGAATAGGCTGAGGGTGGAATGAGAGAAGGGAGCAGGTGCAAGGACGTGAGCGAGTTCCCCTTTAATATTGCAGCAGAAGGGATCACGGGACACAGTTTATAAAGATGTTTTTCCACTTCAGAATAGAACGAAGAGAGGAGTAGCAACTTTAGATGACTCCTAAGTGAAAAAAAGAATTTCTAGGGATCCCAAAAACCAGTTGAAAGGCAGGGACAGATATCCTGCAAAAGCAGGTTGTCAGTTTTTGGCCTTATCTATACTCCTGCAGGATAAAAAACCAGCTCTTGATGCAAAGCTACTGTGGAAACACCTGGTACCATAAGTAATTTTAAACCATCATTTAATTAAAGGACTACAAAAAGTGGTATGACTAAATCTTGCTCAGAACTGTGAATAGGAAACTAATTTTAAAAGGTACAAGAAAGGTTATCACTCAAATGATCTACCTTTCCTTAATGTTATTTCTTTCACGCCTCATTTTCCCCCTAAATTAGCTTTTAAAACACCCAGTCAGCCTAGGTCATTATTTTTGACCTTCTGAGGTAGAATTATTACCTCTGTTTAGGGGGAAAAAAAGACATCCAATTATATCGTAACATATAGACTTGGAATTATCTCCTGTATTAGAGATAAAACATCAGCACCCAGCCACAGCAAGAGCAGGGCAGCCGTGCATATCAGGAGCAGACCCAGGCAGTTTCTCTATCCCAGCAACAAAGGGAAGGCAGGCACAGAAGGACTCCTCTCCCAGCCATCAGGCAGGCATGGCTGTGCAAAGGACACCAGTTTAAGAGTGGTACCTTGGAGCAAGCTTTGCATCAAGCCACTTTCAGGACACTGAAGAAAAGACTGTGGCCTTGCAAGTGCCCACCAGTCCCTCAGACAGAAGACCACATTGTGCTGTGATCATGTTGGTAAGAGCTCACAGATGTTTTCATACAGTTCTCACAGTTCAAGGAAGTGCTAGAAATAGAAGGATAATCACACTGTTTATATTGTAATTAATCCAAACAGCATCCATCAATAATGCTGCACTCCATAAACTTCTCTCTTCCTACAGTGAAACCCAAAGAGCTTTCCCTGCAAGCGATATAGGTTCATCACCTAAAGCGTAATGCAACCACAGGTGTCTGCGTGGATCCTGCCTCTTTGAAGGGAATGAATGGTATCAGTGCAGCTATAGGCTCCAGTATAGCTCCAGCCAAACCTGAATACTCCCTTGTTTCCAAAACAACATATTATATGCTCGGAGCTGTAAAATTCTCACAGCCATGAGAGTTTAAAAGATAGAAACAAAGCAATATTTGCAGAAAATGCTAACATCTTTTATCATATAAATAGTATGGTTACAAAAATAACTTAATTTCACAAGGTAATTGACAGAATTCCACTTGGTAAAAACCTCCTGCTGCTGCCCACAAACCTTGGTTAATGCAACATGTAAACAATCCTTTTCCCCTGTTACCCGGGGGCTCCTTTGACTGGCACCTCTACTTGTTGCACCCACAATACTTTCAGCACATGCTGGAAGGCTACAGAAAACAAAACCGAGACATGATCACGAACGGCTCCCAAAATAGCTCCATTATGCACAGGTGTACAGCCCCAGGGGGGTGCTTCCCTACCACCACAAAAGCAATAAGGAGGGGTCAGACACTGCAAGCTAGTGCATTCAAGCCCTTGCTCATGCTTGTGGTGGTCTGCTTCCGGGATGGCCATAGTTTCCAAGCCCTTCTTATGGCCACTGTACAGCATGTCTGAAACTTGCCCAGCAACAGGCTGGTGGCAGCTCAGTCAACCGAGCCTTGAGACAACCTTTTCCTGCCTGCTGTCCCTAGGAAGTTCGTCATCTTCAGGTGGGCAGGAGCGCAGGATCAAGGTCACTTTTGTGCTCAAGCAACTCACCTTTCTTTCCCTGCAATGAAATTTTCTTTTTTCATGTTATTTTCACTTTTTAATTCCGTTAATTCTTTAAAACACTGCGGGACGTAGTTTTTTTATATAAACTCTCCTATCAAAATAAACCAGCACATGAACACCAGTCTGACTGGGCTGTAGGAGAGGTGCTACTGGGGAGGATTTTGTTTTTTCTTGTGATAAAACTTAAGTCTGAAACTCACTGGGGAGGGGCAGATAATGGACCTAGCACTGCATCACATTGTCAAGGCGTGATGGGTTTATGAGATTCAAAATAGAGCTATATTAGAGTGAAGAGAAACAGAAGTTCACATGTCTGATTAAAGCAAGCAAATGCCTGCAGAGATACAGAATTTTATCTTTACATGAATACAGGCACTCCAGGACAGAGATAGGTGTTTAAGGATGGTAGAGAAAGAAGGGGGAAAGAGCAGCCTAGCTGACACCCACGGCTCACATGCCATGGCACCTCTTCACAGAGTCCCCTCCTTCCTAAAGCAGGGTGTGGATCTTAGAATGCTTTTCCTACAGCATATGAAACACTCCCTCATCAAGAAAATCCAAGACTTTTCTCAGATTGCTTCAGTACAGAATTAATTTTTCAGATGAAGCAAAAAAGACAGTAAAGAGATCACTTAAGAAAGTGAGCCCTCATCATTGACCAGTTTTCCCTAATATAAGCCTGGGTGGTCCAGATCACATGGCTAGTTCTGCTAACAAACACCCCAAAATAATATGTCTGTGTGCCACGTAACTGGGTATCTGGCACTCTCCCTTCTCTGCCGAAGTACCCAGCTGAGACCTGAGCAGAGGCACAGGCCCTACTCACAGCACTGTAGGACAACTTGACTCATGATCCCAGCACAGAGCAGCAACACAGGCTGAAGCAGCATTACCTCTGCTCCTCCAGCTGCTCCCACGGCTGCTTCAGACACAGCCATGCCACCCAGCAGGAGACCAGCCCATCTCCTGTAGCCCCTCTGCCAGGCACCCCATTACACACCTTCTCTTGCTGCCCCTGCCTCAGACAAGAGTGTTATCTCTCCTCAGTGCCCAAGCACTGTAGATTTTTACAGAATTAAACACTCTGTTCCTAAAGAACATTCCCTCCTCCTGAAGCATGGGAGTGACAAGTCAGCCTAGAAAAAAATCTCTCCCACTCCCCTAGATCTGCCTTGCCTTTTATACTGTCTGGAACAAGTGCAGTCCTCTACTTTGTTCTGCTACTACCAAAGCCTGGTCATTAAATACCCAAATAAGTTATAGCAAGTACACACAAAAACTATTAGGAATTCCAAATAAGAGGTCTAATATTTCTAGTAATTTTAGAACAAGGTTATATTATTTTACATCAGGCCAAATGGTACAAGCAGACAATACCTAGAGTTACACAAATCCTACAATGCAAAATCTCCCCACGTTGTTGTTTACAAACATTCAGATGTAAAGGTCAGAAAACCAAGCAGGTCATCCTTTTCATCCTAGATGGGAGGATGCCTCACTTTAACATCTTGTTTTGGTCATATAATATGTAAACTAAGCTGTGATGCTATGAATCATGATCTGAATCACCACAGCTGTAACTCAGGGAAAACTCCAAAGCTGGGTTTCAGGTATATTGTATACAAGCTATTAAAGCAATTTCTTTTCAGACAGGCTACTAAACAGGTTCATAAATGGTAATGTTTTATAACCTTCCTCACAGTAGGACTAAAAAATTTTATCCAACTGAAACTCAAAATGACAACAAGAAAAGAGAACAGGGAGTTACATAAATTTTTTGAATGCTGCTCATCACCATTTTATCTTAAAAGCAAGTAAGTGTCCTGTAAAGTGCTATTGATACATGGCTAATCCTTTAAAGCTAAATTTCCAAGATGGAAGAGATCCAAGGGAGGGTATAACATGCTGTGCACCAGCAAAGGTAACTGCGTAGGCAAACCTGCCCACATACCTGGAGGTGCAAGAACCTGATTTTTTCCTATGCCCTTCGGCTCTGTCCCTGCAAATATCAAGCAATGTGGTGTTATGCCAGCACGAGATTCTGCTTTGCAGCATTTTATGGGATCAGCACCTTGTTGCAGAGCGTTGCTTGCCCTCACATCCAGCTGGTAAGTGCTGCCAACCACATTTCACTGAAACTATCATGAGTTTAATAGCCTTCATAATGCCCTAGCTTCATGTATGTCCATTTATAAGAAGCACAATGCTAAGGAACACTTCCATAGGGATGTTAGATTAAGAGCAACACTTGCTTTGATGTAAGTATTTCATTATATAGGAAGAAGGAGCCTTAATATTCACTGTCTTTTAGCTGTCTCATTGCTTCACAATATAAAAGCTATTCATCTGGTTACAAGTAGGAGGACTTCTTTGGCATATAAACCGTCCTTTCTTGGTAACCAGTTAAATGTTAGCAAGAAAAAGGCATTTATAAGATCAACAGTTCAGACATTTCCTCTTGTTTAAATTTATCAGCAGGTTGTGTAACATGGCAGAATATTACAGTAATTTGGAAACTATGGATATTATTTCAAGTATTCAAAGAAAAAAGATTGGCTGTCCTGAGAGTTTCATCCACACTTGGTACAACTGAGGGAAAATCTACACTTGTAAACCCTCAATAACATAAATGGAGGTTAAAACAATAGATCATTACATAATTGTAAATAGTATCTGGATAAAATAATGCAAATGTACATTGAAGTCCACATCAACACTAAGTTTAGACAAGTTAAATAGATCAACACACATTTTTTTCTGGATTATAACATCCTGACAGGGAGGTTAGAAATGTAAGCACATCAAGAACACAAGCTGTTCCAAGTATCTGCTGAATCCAAAACTGCTCCCAACCTAACAATTAGGTATTAAAGTTCTTAATAACCCGAGTTGGTAATTTTTGACTAAATAATTCACTACACAAGAGAAGTAATGTTACATTTAAATCGCTTTGTCTCTAAACACTCACCTTGTAAAACACTGTAGAATCAGCTACAAATGTAAAGGAGAATTATAGCTTGTACACACTTCTAAGCACAGGCAAAAAAAATTAGTAGTTTTAGCCCCAGCTTGTATTTGAAAAGAGCATATTGAAAGAAATGAAAAGAGGATGTTGAAAACGAAGTATCTCCTTACAGAAAGTAGAAATACTTCGGTTAAAAGCAAGCCAGAGTATTCTGTACATTAAAGCAACACAGTAATTTTCTGACCACATTGTTATTTAGACTACCACAGTTCTCCATTTTCACTTGAATAAATGCAGCTAAGGGGCTCTCTGAGAAGTGGAAAACTTTACACTGCCTAAATCTTTGGGTTTTTATGAAAGAAAATAAGTCCAGAAAGTTCAATTCAGTTGTATGTTTAGATTTTAAGTTCCAAGAAAGACATGAATCACAACAAGGTCGTTTCAGCAACTTTTTTTTTTTCCAGCGAAAGGAAGAGGATGCAAAAGAAGCTATTGCAAGCTTACAGAAATAGATGTGAGGAGTGCATGATTAAACAAAGTAATAAAACATATTTCCCAGTCCAGATCAAGCCACAGTTTTGCTATGAAGTACTCTGCACAATCCATCAGCACAATCACATTGAGCAAGACTTCCAAGCAAGGAGGCGTGACTGAAGGAGTAGCCAGGTTCATTCTGAAAGATCAGGCCTTCACTTCCAATGAGAAACGTGCATTTCAAACATTGCTAATCAAGGTCAGCAAGGATGTTTAAGGCAAGGTTTCACACCATCCTTAGAGGTAACATTACAACTACAGTTTTCTCCCCAGAGGGCTGACATTGAAAACAGCTGCAACACTTCTGCAAAGGCTACCCCAAGTTTAGGAGCACTGTCCTCAGAGATAATTTTCAATGTAAGTCTATATAATTAAAACAGATACTGCAAAATAGCCCATCCCCTTTTCTCTTACCTCATAAAACATATACAGAGAAAGCAGTGTAAGTCCAAGGTTGTAGACCACTAGAATACCCCTGCATGAGAATGGCTGCTTATTCTGCATGTACTTTGGTCCTAGCCAAACAATTAGTAAGTACAACACTGAAAAGATAAAGGTAGGTGTATAGTTTTCCAGAAGAGGCCATCCTTTTACTCTGGGGTCTGAAACGAACAAACAGAAACATACAATCACTTAGATTTTGTAAGGGTAAGAATCCAAAGCATACAAAAAGAGCTGTACCCAAAATGCTTCCAGCACTGTAATACCAGAGAAAGATTAAGGAAGTGCAGCAAGCCCTTTTGTTAAGGGCAACATTGCTAGTTACAAACAGTAAGATTTTAGTTGTGCAGTTATTAAAGAAAGCAGAAATAATTCTCTTCCTAAGGCAAAAACATTCTTAAGTTATTACCACTATTATTTTTAAATACTCATTACCATTCAGAACTGTCATCCACTTGAATACTACAGATGAGCTTAAACTATAAAGGAAAGCTTCAACAAATCTTTATCCCTTATTTTCTCAAACCAACCCTTCCCAATGGTTCACCCCTTATTTCCTACAGCCAGCAAACCCAGGAGTGAAGCAGATACCTTTGTGGTTATCAGTGGATGATCCCGATAATTATTTTCTAATTATTAATAACACAATTAGACTTACTATGTGCTATTAGAAAGAATTAGATTTTGGAGTCAGCAACAAAACACAGAGCAGTCAGTCCAGTCTGATTAACCAGTCCAGTTAGCAACACATTAACTTCTCAGGGAAAGCACATAAATAGCACAGAACGAGAGGATTTCAGGGAACGCTTGGAACAACTGTGTGATCCTTCTGAACCACAACTGTGTTGTCCATAACCAGCAACAGTGCACCATTTCACTCCTCTAACTAAAGTCAGCCCAAAGTACTGAAACCAAGTTTACCAAATTATAAATGAACAATTCAAGTATTGCTGGCATTCACAGTCCTGACTTAATTTTAAGGGAGTCATATGTGGATCCTGAATGTAAGAAATGAGGCCTTAAAATGTAGGTTGGGTTGGGGAATTGTTTGGATTTGACACCTTTATGGTTCATTTTTAACACACAGCAAATAGATACCATATGCCAGTACTCACAATAAGCTATATCAGAATATCCAGACTAATTTAAACAGGCTTTGTATGAAGAGAGGGGAAACAAGGTCACCAAAGATATTAATAAAAGCAAATAGAAAACACACTTCGAAGAATCAGAGGCTTTGTCCCTCAAAGAAGCAGCAGCAACACCAGAGCTTCACTAGGACAAAGAAAGAGGCAGAAAAGGCATTCCTGCAGCAATCAGAAGAGGAAAGCACAAGCCCCTGTGCAGCACTGCTATGCATGCTCCCTATGAGTGCTGATATTTAATTGCCCCTGGTCAGAACCAGAAGGAATGGAGCCATCCCTATTCAAGCCCTCAGCCACTGCCTGTCCTGGTCTGACCACCTCTCCCTTCCTCATGCTGACCAGGATTGCTGTTCTCCACCTGTAGACTTTTTCCCAGTGAAAAATCTACCAAGAACATTGCCCCTTTAAAACAGAATGGTTACAAAGCAGCAGTGCTTTCCAAAAGCTCAGATACTTGTAGAGAAAAATTCTGCAGCAGCTCTAGTTATGAGGGCAAGAGTATTTTATTTAATTAAATGCAAATTGAAAAGGGTTTGTTTTAATAAAAGCTATTATTTAAAAAAAAAAAAAAAAGGCAGCAAAGATATGAGCGAGGTAAGTCAATCACTAACAGGAACAATACAAGCTTAACTGAGAGTGAGAAGAACAGCACCTATAATGGTCAGAGCTGAAAAATTAAGTCTTCAGGTCAATAGATCAGAAGCACTGAATGGAATATTGTTTATTATACTGTCATGCATTTTGATGCTTTGCAATCCTAAAGAAAGTACTCATCTGTTAATGTCAAGTTAGAGGGAAGATGTTTCTTATGTTCTAGTAAGATCAGTTTTATTTATGTGTTCAGCTTTTGAGAAATCTTACCTCTGGGTCCAAGCCAAACATCAAAGTAACTATTGATTGTTTTATCCAGAACTTCCATTCTACAACCTACTGAAATGGAAAGAAGAGGACAAAGTTAGTTCTTCTGCTCACAAAAATTGTTTAATCATCTGAACACCATCTGTTAGGGTTTATAAAGAAAATACTAGTATGCAAAAACTCCAGCAAACATACTGGACTTTCTCAGCAGATACAAAGTACATAAAGCTGATTTCAGGCTCAGAGTCATCCATGTATGAGCTGTATTTCTCACTAAAGTATTTAATCATAGATCTAGATACACAGAAGCTTAAAATCATGAGTTCAGATTAACCTGAAGTTCTTTTTAATTTTGTATTTTGTACCTGCAAATAAAAAATGGAATCTTGCAAAATCCCTCAGAGAAGAGGAGGACTGGACTTTGAGAAAACCAGGAACACTGAAATTTTCAAATAGCTGGCAACACTAGCTGGGGAGGAGGAGGGAAGGAGTGAAAAAAGTGAAAACTGGCTCTGCTATCACTTGCAGATAGGTGACTGATTACAGCCCTGATTAACAGCCCATAAAACCAAAAGATCAACAGTCACTGACTGACAGAGAGGGCTGCAGAGGCCAGGGAGGAAACACTGCAGTTCGTGGCATGAGCACCTCCAGTTCCAGAAACTGCTTACTGGTAAAACACTACCAGATAAAACCCATCCCTCATTAGTAGAGTGAATTCAAATGTCATCTGTCAGCTTCTCACATGGCCACTCTTTATTGGTAGCACCTGATCAATACACTGGGATACTTAAATTGCTGTATCTCCCTAAGGTTAAAGAAGGAAAGCAACAACACTTTCCATGAGCAGTGACAACTGTACACAAAGCTGTTCTCAAGAGAAGAGGAAGTAATTTTCTTCTTGGTTAAGAAAAAAACGATAAGAAAAAAAACATCCCTTTCAATTTCCTCTTTTTCTACCCAGAACTACATTGAGCTTTCACTAATTAAATTTCATCCCTTTTTAACAGGATGGTTTTCACTGTTTGATGTTTCTCCTTCCCTAAAAGTACTAATATTAACAGCAATTTTTAGTTATGGGGAAATAACATTAGCAACACAAGCTGTCAGCATACTCACAGCGCAAACTGCAACAATTGCACAAGCTTACATGTAGCTGGTAACAACAAAAAGTTAATCTCTACTTTTTTTTTTTTTTGGTTCTAGCTAAACAAACATCTCTCTTCCACCTGAGAGCCTCACCTTTAGGGTTTTTCTGATTTATGCAAGTAAAATTAATAGTATGTCCTCTGGTTTCAGTCAGCTGGGACTGAAACCTCCATTTCTTCCAGGTCCAGCAAGAAAAGCCAAGCAGGATGCAAACAATGGTCCAAAGCAGGACTGGGAGCCACCCAGCAACTGCAGGGGCTTTGACTTCCCATGGAACCAAGAAGATATGAGGGGCTTAGATGCGTGCATTTACACTGTGTGGTCTTTGATAAACAAGTCCACATCCCTTCCACCGCTGGAAGACTGATACGCTCACTAAGGACTTCTGGCAGCACCACAACCCATCATTCCCTGCAGGGCTCTCAGGGACACACAGAATAGACTTTCCTCTCTGCGCTGAACCGCTTCAGACTACACAAAGCCACAGAAACATTCCTGGAGTCTGGTCACCAGGCCCTAACAAAAGAGCTTGATCAAAATAAGCAGAAGTGTTAAAAGTATTTGTAGTCCCAATTCATACTAGTTTTATTTTCTGACTGAAGAAGCCCAGCCCAAGAAGGCAAACACTTAGAAAGTGCATTTTTGGGATTGCATCACCTCACCAGCTATGGTACACATACTGTGAGCATTTGTGTGAATGGCCACAGACCTGGCACACTGGTGTCCTAGGATTAAGGAAACAAGCGAGAAAGTCTATGCTGTGTTATCAGAAGCCTGAATATCAGGAAGGCTGTCAGAAATGAGTATGTAATTCCAAGGAGAAGAAAGATAGCTAGAGAAAGCACTTTTTTTTCTCTTTCACCCCACCTCTTCCCCACCCCCCCCAATATATCAGCTATTAAATATCACCAGAAAAAGCACTCCCTGGCAGATAACTCATTTGGCTCTTTGAAATCCCCACTTACTCAATTTGTTTCTTGCTCCTCTGATTGAATACCAATTGATCTAGCTACTCAGCACTGCATCAGCCAATAACCTGCATCCGCATCTGACTTCAGCTCCCCTTCTCAGGGGGGAAGGCTTCAGATGGGAGAGTCTGTTTCAAAAACACAGGTTCATTACACAGAAATGTACAAAAAAACTCAATTCAGAACTGACTTGCTACATGTTGTTGTTTGCTTGTCACTAAAAATGCATATATGTAAATGAAACAACTAAGAAAGCAGAAACAAACTCCCTAGCTATAGCAAAGATAGGAAGAAATGAAACTCAATGTTCAACCCTTCCATAAAATTAGAAGAAAAACCTCATTCTCCAAGAGAAGGAGTCTTTCTGCAGAGCTCTCAGCTTTTTTGGGCTGGTAGCCCAAGGCAGCTTTTTGAGCCAGCATTATCAGACAGCATATTGTAAAAGGCACAGCAAAGGAAAAACTACTCCTGGTGTCGATTTCCAGAATTTGCAGAAAAAGAAATTGTTTCAAAAGGAACTCATTTGTGTAACAGAAAAACAGAAGGAAACAATCTGCTTTTGTTCCAGAGGGGGTCATGTGAAAATGCATCAAGTCTCCTGCCAACAGCCACACAACATTAAACACTGCTTCAACAGCAGCAACTACAAGGGTTCTTTTTTAACTGGAATAGTTAACCAATTCAGAGGAACATCGACTCCCAGAAAAATTAAACCAGTGGCCATTTGAATCACTGCAATCGACATGTTTTCTAATAATGAAAGTAAGCAAATTCTGCAGCTGACCACATATACAAGCAGATCAGCAGCAAAGCCTCTTTACCTGGAAGTCATCCCACAGCAAGGCACACTATTCACAGAATCACAGAATGGTCTGGGTTGCAAGGGACCTTTAGAAGTCATCTAGTCCATCCCCTACCATGGTCAGGACATCTTCTACTCAATCAGGTTGCTCAGAGCCCCATCCAACCTGAGCTTGAATGTTTTCAGGGATGAGGCATTTACCACTTCTCTGGGCAGCCTGTTCCAGTGTTTCAACACGCTCATTGTAAAACACTTCTTTCTTACATCTAGTCTAAACCTGCCCTCTTTTAGTTTAAAACCATTACCCCTTGTCCTATCACTACAGTCCCTATTAAAAAGTTTGTCCCCATTTTTCTTGTATGCACCCTTTAGGTGCTGGAATGCCACAATTAGGTCTCCCTAGAGCCTTCTCTTTTCCAGACTGACCAGCCCCAGTTCTCTCAGCCTGTCTCCATAGGAGAGGTGCTCTAGCCCTCTGATCTCCTCTGGACCCACTCTTACATGTTCCTGCCTTTCTTGTCCTGGGATCTCCAGAGCTGAATGCAGTACTCCTGGTGAGGTCTTACGAGAGCAGAGTAGAGGGGGAGAATCACATACATTGACCTGCTGGCCATGTTCCTTTTGATGCAGCCCAGGACACAATTGGCTTTGAGCACACATTGCCAGCTCATGTCCAGCCCCTTATCCACCAGCAGCCTAAGTTCTTCTCAGCAGGGCTGCTTGCAATTTCTTCATCCCTCAAACCATATATGCTGTGGATTGCCCAAACCCAGGTGCAAGACCTTATACTTGGTACTGTTGAACCTCATGCAGTTCCCATGGGCCTATTTCTTGAGTCTGTCCAGGTCCCTTGGGACTGCACCCCAGGCATGTCAACCACATCATTCAGCTCGGTGATGCTGGCAAACCTACTGCAGGTGCACTCGATCCTGCTGTCTGCATCATTGATGAAGACATTAAACAGAACTGGTCCTGTATGGACCCCTGAGGAACACCACTTGTCCATCAGGACTCTGAGCTGCGAACCACTACCCTCTGGATGTGATCATCCAACCAATTCCTTGTCCACCCATCAAAACTGTATCTCTCCAAATTAGAGAGAAGGATGTTGTTGGGGACCGTATCAAAGGCCTTACAGGGGACCAGACAGAGGACATCTGTAGCTTTATTCAGTGCCTACAGTCAGAAACAAAACAAAAAAAGACCCAATTATGACAGACAATACTTTTTAAAACACGTACCTCTATATACATCAGTTATATTTTTCTTTCCTGAGTCTCTACAATGAACAGGAAAGAAATCATCCTCTCTGCTACCAAATTTTACCAGTGTAGTAAGGCCTCTGAACACCAGGGCAAGTTGGATCAGAGTCTGGAAGCACTCAGGCTTACCACCTGAAATATTTCACTCCTCCAAGTATCTAACCCAGAAAAAACACCTATCTGATGTTTTAAACAAAACAAGATTACTGGACTTCAGTTCTGCAACACAAACATAACAAAGGCTAAACTTGCACCTTGTCCCAACACGATCAAGCCCCACCACTAATGTATTACTTTTTCAATAATTCTCCGGATTTTGACAGATGGTGTTTTTTGGACATCCACAGGTCATTTTGCATCCTTGTTTCACTTCTGGCACTATGAGCTGAGACAAGGACCATGCTTCAGCAGCCAGCCATGCATCTGGGCAGAAGATGTGAACTCTGCCCTGGCCACTCAGTCTAGGCATGGATGGCTCTGGTCCTTTTTGGTGTGACAATCAAAAATACACTGCAAAGCCTTTTCTTCCAGTATATATTTTTAAAGTTTATTTACAAAAACTGTTTCCTACAGGCTACAAGCTTTGACAACTTGCTCTTCAAATGCATATCATCACTCTCTGAGGAAAGGGCTACTAAATACCGAAGGATTTCAATAAGCTCCTGCCCTTCAAAAGGAAATTATCTTCCATGCTTTCCACAGAGAACACATTCTGGGAGGCTTAAGCCAAAAAATAGTTTAAGAATTCCTGGTCACGTTTTAATGTTGCTTCGAGCTTCTTATTGGAGTAACTTTCCAGGTTCAAAGATCATGCACAAAAATATTTACATTTTTGTTTGTTATATTTTGCCCTCCGTTCCATGGCACCCTTTTTAAGCAAATCAAACAGCAGCAAAAAAACATTCTGACCTGAAAGCTCAAAGCACTGGGAGCCTGCTCCCTTTAAGCAGGATCTTCCAGCTCTCATCTTGCTGCTCAAGAACTCCCTGAAACAGATCCCAGCTTTTCCATCCAAGTTCCTGAATTTGAGTTCCAAAAAAATCCCCAAAATAGGCATCTAAATAATTGTGCTGGCTTCTGAGAGCAACCTGCTGTCAGGCCTGGCTGCTCAGCCTTCCAGGAAAACAGCCACTTTTGCTGTTCTTAAATTAGGACTTCAAAGCCTAATTTTAAGCACATGCTTTTGGAGATCTTGATTTCTTGTTTAAGTGATGTTTCCCAGTCCCTGCCACTGCAGAGGTGACTCTTTTACTTCTTCCAAAAGTCCAAACCTCCTCTAAAAACCCAACAACCATGCTACTGTTTGCTTTCGTAGATGTACTGGAATTGAAAATGCTTGGCTGCTTGAGAACTGGAAGACAGCACTGATAATCAAAGCTGTCAACCATTTTCTGTCCATTTGCCAAAGCTGTCCAGTTTTCCCTTTCTATTTCCAAAGCCTTAACTATCCCTTGCATGTATTCCCTTCCCCTTTCAGCTTCCTGCCAACCCCAGATTACCCTTTTTTCCCCATTCTGAATACCCTCTTAGGTCCCAAGCATGCTAAATGTTAGCAATAAAAAGCAGTTCAGAATAAATTATAGTGCATATTCATCAGAAAGTGTAGGTACATTTATTTTACGGGAAACCAGGTGAAGCATATGTGCTGTGGATTTTGCACTTAAGTTTTGTTAAAATACAAGAAACTATTTTTAAACTTTATTTTGCATCTGTATCTCTAGCAAAGTGATGCAGATTTTTGGCCCCCTTGCATCAACAACAAACCTTCCAGCTTGCTGCTGACACATCAGGACCCACAGTGCTGAGCTTTCACACTACCTGACAGCACCAGCATAAGGAAGTTGAGAAATAAATCATTTGTATAAAATTCAGGTAAGCATCAAAAATGCAGGACAAAGGAGAGAAGTTAGTTTTGAACAGTTTAACCTCAATGGGATTTCAAATAATTTGGAAATGCAGAGGTAAAGGAAGACTTTGACCAGTTAACTATAAAGGGGTTAATTTCATGCCATTACTTTTCCTATCATTCCACATTCCAACAAATCCTTCAATAATGGTTACCTTCATACATAAAGATAGTTGTGTAATTAAAGTATTTTACAGAATAGAAACAAATTCAAGAAAGGATACTGTAAAACAGAGCAATTAGTTGCGCTCAACACTCAGTACATCATTAAATCAGAATCTAATGTTCTTTAGATAAAAGAGTTAAGAGAAATCATAGGTCCTTGCAGTTTTATTCACACTTTCAGCAGATCTAAACTAGCTTGAATTAGGATGTGAGCATTAGGATGGTCACAGAAAGTTCATTCTCTTGCAGTAAACAGCTCTTGATGTGGCATGGGATTATTACAGGCAGAAGGAAAATACCAAGGGCAATGGCCAAGCAGGAAGAGCAAGCTGGAAACAACCACACAAAGACA
Organism: Grallaria varia; assembly: GCA_013396735.1. Lineage (NCBI taxonomy): Eukaryota > Metazoa > Chordata > Aves > Passeriformes > Formicariidae > Grallaria > Grallaria varia. The sequence goes on from VWZG01012246.1 coordinate 54,193, forward strand.
CACATGGAAGTGCTAAAAATCAGTGGAAAATGTGTTACCACTGCCTCTCCATCCCAGAAGAATGCATCCAGCACCGTTCTACAAGTAAGTATCTTTCATGCTGCAAACCCCATCTTATCAGCAGCAGAACTGGCACTCCTCAGCACTGTGCTTTTCTCAACAGAATGCATTTTCCTGGAATAAAGTGTTTAAGGGTGTAACCTGTGCCCAGCCACTGCACCCATACCCAGTACTGTGACACTGAAAGCTTCCTCGCCGCTGCCAGCTTATGCCCCTGGTGCTGGTGGAGCAACACAGTGCAGAGTGCAGAAGTATTTACAGAAATAAAACATGGAGGGAGAAAAGTCAAAGCGTGCAGGTTTATTCAACTATTGCATTTGTAATCGCTTGAAACTACCAAATGTGTAAGGACACTGCACAGACAACTCCTGACTGCAGTTAAATAACTGCTTCCTCTTTTGTTTGGGTTTTTTTTTTAACGGGAAAGAAACAGAAGAGAGGATTTGTAGCAAACTAGGTTAGATGGAAACAGGGAGAATGGATACATGGCACAAGAGCAACAAATTAACTTTTTTGTAAGGAAAGCCAAAGCACAGCATTTGCTAGGTAGCTTTGCTCCACAGCTCCCCTCCCCAAGCAGTATGGAGTGTCTACTGACAGCTACTCTGGATCTGAAGCTCCCTCCTTTTTACTGCATCTCACAATGGAAAATTAGCTTCAGCAAGTCCAGAAAGCTAAAGAGAGCTCAGATGGTGAAGGAATCAAAGGCTAAGTCCAAAGGATCATAAGGACCTTAGCTTTCATTTCTGGTCTCATTTCTCTAATTCAAGAAGGTCTGAAAAACTCTTCTTCCCTTTAATGAAGGGACTCTGTAATCTCTGTCTGTGTACATCACTCAAATCAGCTTTATACTTCCACAGGAGAAAAATAAAGTTACAGTCCCCAAAGCCTACTTTAATGAGACTTCTTGATGAAAAGGCTGCATTTTCTAACAACAGAGCTGATGAGACCACAGCCAGCAAGATCAAAGGATGGAGAAGCCCAGCCTTGAACGACCATCACTAACAGAAGAGTTCAAGAGCACCATGTACCTTCAAGACAGTAAGCTTCAATCTACCTTTCCTTTAAATGCTCATGCCTCATAATTGAATAAAATTTAGAAAGCAAGAAAAGGAGGAAGGAAAAAAAAAAAAGGAGTTACAAGTGGGACTGTCCCTTCACATGAACCCTCATTTCCTCCAACATGCCACAACTGGGGCACCAAATCTGAGAGCCTTTGTCACCAGCCTGCCCCTTTCTCCTTCCAAAATCCTGCTGAACCAAGCTCTGAACCCAGGGGACATCTCGAGAATAAAACTGGAAGTATAGGACAGATCTACAATTTTTGGTTATCTTCTTTGCATTTAGTAGCTTGACACATGAAAGTTTACTATCCAACCCAAAAAACTATTTAAAAATTCTCCTGCATGTGTGAAATACTGTAAAAAGCAAAAAAATGCCTGCATGCAGCTATCCAGTAAACAAGGTTTAGCTATAAAAAGGTTACCTGGGGTTCACATGTTGACCAGATACAGTAATCCAATAAAAAGTGGAGAAATTAGAAGATCATGAAAGCTGAGGGTGACAGTCACAAAGGTAATGCTACATTATCCAAATCTGACTAGTACAGGGATAAGTGCACACCAAACCTGAATTAAGATGCCCTGCTAAGATGTGAAACTACAACCCCTGTGTTCAGGTGGGTAATCGATACCTTGTGAAGGACCACTTGTGTTTTGGGAACCAGATCACTCTGAAAAAGCATACAAGTCATCCTTAGGCAAGTTACAGTACGTTAAGTATTTATTTGTGTGTTTACTCTTATTTCCAAAGCATGTGGGGTGGTACCTGGAGTGCTATGGGAGAAGTGAAATTTTCTGGTGGGCCCTAATACACATAAAATGACATGTAATACACTGAATTAGTTACATTCCTCAATAAAAGTGAATTTCTACACTTTTACCTAAAGGAAAAGATGCATACTGACAACTGTAAATGCACTCACTTGCCTTGCTGCCATTTCTTCATATGGCCAGCCATACTATGATAAGTTAATATTAAGACTTTTCTATTTTCCTGCTGTACCCCAGTGAGACATCCTGTAGGGCTGCACCTGTACTATTAATTGGTGCCTTCATTTTAAGATGCTAAACATCGTGCCAGAGAGTACCATCATCCATAGGAAAAAATACTAACAAATGTCAGGCAAGTACGAATAACAGAATCACAGAATTGTTAAGAGTTGGAAGGAGCCTCTGGAGTTCATCCAGTCCAACTCCCCTGCCTAGGCAGGGTCACCTAGACCAGGTGACACAGGAACACATCCAGATGGGGTTCGAATGTCTCCAGAGAGGGAGACTCCACAAACTCCCCCTGGGCAGCCAGTTCCAGTGCTCTGCCACCCTCAATGGCAAGACGTTTGTGCTCATGTTGAGGTGAAACTTCCCATGTTTAGTTTACAGCCATTGCTCCTTGTCTCATCAGTGGGCACCACCAAAAAGAGGCTGGAACCATCCTCTTGGCACCCACCTTTGAGATATTTATACATACTAATGAGATCCCCTCTCAGTCCAGGCTAAACAGGCCCAGGTCCCTCAGTCTGTCCTCATAAGAGAGACGCTCCAGACCCCATGTGGCCTCATCTGGACCCTCTCCAGTAGCTCCTTGTTGTCCTTGTACTGAGGAGCCCAGAATTGGACAAGGTACTCCTTGATGTGGCCTCACTAGAGCAGAGGGGAAGAATCACCTCCTTCGATGTGCTGGCCACACTCTTCCAGATGCACCCCAGGCAGGATACCACTGGCCCTCCTGGCCACAAAGTCACACTGTCAGCTCATGGGCAATGTCCTATCCACCAAAATTCCCAGGTCCTTCTGTCCAGAGCTGCTCTCTAGTAAGTCATACCCCAACCCAAACTGGTACTTGGGGTTTTTCCTCCTCAGGTGCAGTACCCTACACTCCGGGGAACACCACCGACTACAAGCCTCCAACTGTATTCTACTCTGCTGATCATGACCCTCTGAGCTCTGTCATTCAGCCAGTTCTTGATCCACTTCACTGTCTGTTCCTCTAACCCACATTTCCTGGTTTTACTACATTTGCTTCATATGTTCAAAAGCACTGGAGCAAGGGCAAGGTCAGCACTGTAATTTGATGCAATATATCTGCTTTAAATACAGGGACAAACCAACATCCACACACACAGCAGGCAACAGGTTTCCTCCCCAACTCTGCAGCTATCCCATCCTCTGCAGGGCAGCAGTCCCCTGTGTCTTAGTTTAGAGCAAGCTAAAACAATTTAGAATTCCTTTCTCAAAATTGACCACACCTCTTTTAAATTTAAAAAAAGAATTGTAATTTGGAAAATGTGTAGAAGGGAAGATAACAGTTCTTAACTACTAAATACATATATATATCCAAAACACCAGAACAGAACAAATAATTCTGCAACCAGAACCTCTAAAGGAATGAGTCTCTAAAGAGACGGAGAGAAAACTTCTCCCATAGGCAATGTGGTCTCCTTTGTTCTCTGGCCAGAAGGTGCTGACTCAGGATGGGCAGAGGTGGGGATGGGCCGGGGGCTCCCCACCGCCGGTGCTGTCGATGTCCCAAGGAAAAAACCCACAGCAACTGCAAGGCGATGGTGAATGTCCGTCTCAAGCACAGGGGCACACCGGACCAGGAACGGGAGGCAGGGAAGAGGCCAAAAAGCACTGGAGTTTCTCCGCGGTGCCTTCCTCCCTGAAACTGCCACCGAAAGAGCCGGGAGCCGGGGAAAAAAACCCTCCCCAAACCGGAAGAAAAAAAGAAGCTCCCTTCACCCCCCATCCCCCCACACCTGCCCCTCTTAGCCATTAGGCTGGCATTTGAGTGATTAGCTGAGCCTCTTTGTCTTGAGAGCTGAGGCAAGGAGAGTGTCTGGTAGGAAACTGCTGGTAGGGACGAAAAAATTCTAAAAAATTCTAAAACTACAACA
>VWZG01012246.1:59692-71587 GCA_013396735.1 Grallaria varia
TGGGCAGAGGTGGGGATGGGCCGGGGGCTCCCCACCGCCGGCGCTGTCGATGTCCCAAGGAAAAAACCCACAGCAACTGCAAGGCGATGGTGAATGTCCGTCTCAAGCACAGGGGCACACCGGACCAGGAATGGGAGGCAGGGAAGAGGCCAAAAAGCACTGGAGTTTCTCCGCGGTGCCTTCCTCCCTGAAACTGCCACCGAAAGAGCCGGGAGCCGGGGAAAAAAACCCTCCCCAAACCGGAAGAAAAAAAGAAGCTCCCTTCACCCCCCATCCCCCCACACCTGCCCCTCTTAGCCATTAGGCTGGCATTTGAGTGATTAGCTGAGCCTCTTTGTCTTGAGAGCTGAGGCAAGGAGAGTGTCTGGTAGGAAACTGCTGGTAGGGACGAAAAAATTCTAAAAAATTCTAAAACTACAACACCCTGGAAAAGGGGTCTCAGATATGCATCCTCTGGCTCAGTGCTTGTGCAAAGTCTGTCTTGAACATCTTCAGCAACTTTCTCATTCCTAAAGATAAGCATCTCTGTCCACACGGCATACTTCCTATTCACTCCTGTTACGGTGTTGGCTCATGTGCACCAAGAACCCTCAGGCTAACAGCCACCACATCATCTCATCCTTGCTCTAACTTCTTCATTCAGCCAGGTCCATAGCTATAAAACCATACCCAGGGTGTGTGGGGTAACAAGGAGCAACTAAGAACAGAGCTGACACTGCTGCATAGGCTGCTTTAATTCCTTTCCTTCTCTCCACCCTGCCTGGGTGCAGGGAACCTGGACAAACTGAGGTAGCCCCAAAGAAACCAACCAAGCAAGAAGGTCAGCTTTCAGCTGGGTCCATCCCACTGCCTGATTTACTGCAGCAGAAGCACTGCCATGAGGCAGGCATGTGGGTGACAGAGGTCTTACCCCACTGAAGCTGAGCAAAGCCATGGCACTGCACCCAGCAAAGATCCGTAGCAAAAACAAAGGCAAATAAAATAGACAGATGAGAAGGAGGTTGTAGAATGTTTAAAGCAGAATTCTAAAAAGCTACTAGGAAAAGGCCAAAATAAAATGCAATGCACGAATGTCATTTAACATATAGGAATAGTTCTAGTGAGAAGTACAAGAATTGCAGAAAAAAATAAAAAAGAAATAACAAAAGATCATACAGGATATGTCATGAAAAACTAAGTTACAAAGATTTCTTAATATAATTGTAGCAGCATGAACTGATAGATTATTGCACTGTAAAGAGCAAACAACAAAAAAAGCCCCCAGTCATGAAATGTTCAAGGCAGGTCAGGTGTAAAAAGGAAGTGAGGAGAAGGGACAGGAGAAGGTTAACCATCAAGAGACCCAACAGACAGATCAACAACAGGTTGTTTTTTTTTCAAAACAAGGCAACCTGAATGTTTTATTACATCTAGACATGGTAAAACCATTCCAATACAAACAGAGCTAATGAAAATAGATACACAGAAAAAGATTGAAATAAAAGCTAAACAGAGAGTGAGTATGACCAAAACCTCTTACTACATATTGGCCAGCCTGCAGCCGAAGGTCGTAAGGACAGAGGAGAAGAACCCCCTTTAATTCTCGGCCTTAAACCATGTTATACTGGGAGAAACAACAAATAACCTTACTAGTGATTTGAGTCACATCTTGAGCACAGTAGCCCAAGACTAAATTTCAGTGGAAAGTTTGATTTTCTGATAATACCAAACTTTTTTTACTTAATGCCCAGAGTTTATAATTAAATTTGTTATATGAGAAAAACACACTGCTATGCAATTAGAGTGTGGTTTACACATGGAAAAACAAACTTCTTCCATTATTCTGCTCACTGCAGGAAAGTGAAAACCTAACTTACAGTGTATTTTGTAAGTGCTCATATTTTGTCAGGAGCGAAAGACAGAACAGCATTAAGTTGTGTTTCATCAGCCACACTTGTAAAGCAACTCTTTAGCCTCTATAGTAAGACTCTGTACACAATAATTATAAAGATGACAACATAATAAAAGTTACTCAGCAGGTAAACCCAAACCTTTACATTCTTATTACACCTATTTCACACATGCTTTGTATAGATAGTGTAGGATACAGAATAATGATTCAGGCAATGAAACTGCTTATTCATGTTGGCAGCTCTCTGAAAGGTTTTCCCCCTGGAATCTCACCACCACCACAGCTCTATTTTTATTGTATGCTAAAAGCAAAAGATGCTTTTGTGCAAAAAACTCTTCCACAAACCAATTTTTCAAGTATCAAAGACAATTCCAGTGGTTGCAAGTTATTCTTCCACAACGTTTTCATATCCCTGTAATACAAGCCCTCCACACTGATGTATCATCTATAAAATAAACAGCAGCAAAGGGACTCTTCATTTAAATGGATCTGTTATTCTGGATAGGGGAAGCTAAACGTTCAAGTTCATATCCCCATGCAGGAACTGGTATGTGGTAGAAGAACAGGGGAAGAAACAAAAACGACCAGCAAACCCCCAGGATTTGTTAACATTTTCCTCTCAGCTTAGGTGGAAACTGGGTAAGAGTCTCAGAACAGCGATGATGCTGCAAGGGAGGAGGTGTCAAGAGCCATCTATGGCTTATTAGGGCTTCTTCATTGGCCTGGCACAAAACCCAGCCCTGCTCCTCTGTTCTGCAAAACAACCTCCCAGGGCATTGGATGAATTGGATTTTAAAAAAGCAAAGCCGGAAAAACAGATACAAACAGGAATATGAAATTGTGAAAAGGAGCGGCAAGGGAAAACGAAGTGAGCAGAGGGGTGGAAAACCCGTTAACTTCATTGCTAAGCTTTTTCACAGGTGCATTTGGGAACTCACAGTCCCTGTCGCTGCAGGTTCAAATATGGTCTTCGTCTCCTGAGGCCATGCATTTCTCCTTTGGAGGCAACATAGCACTAACGGATGTAAATAAAGCACTCACTCTGACATGATCATTTTTCATACACTGTAAGTGGTGGTTAACACCTGGATACATCCCTGTGTTCCACCAAGTGCATCCTTCTGGACTCAAATCTATATTTTACCAGCTTCATAAATGTGTATTTTAATACACAAGTCAAACCCATGAACACTTAGAAAACTGCACTGTGACATATGCAACTGATAATTGTTTTGGTGCATTGAGTCTGACATGTTTTGTGAAACCAAGAATTATTCAGTCTGCACAACTCATATTCATGATAACTCTGCAATTGTTCAACTAGAGTTTATATGTGACTATTTGATCTAAATAAGTTCAGCACGGAATTTAGAAGAAATGAGTCATTTAAGATGGACTTAAAAAAATGAGAGAAAAACCTCTGAAAACAACATTAGCAGTCTCTTCCTGTACCATAACACAAACCACTTAGCAGTGGTGATAGAATAAGAAATCAATACAAAAAAGTACCAAAGAATATTATTTTTGTTCTGCAAGGCATGGCCAGACTTGCAGCCTGCTTTCTTGCACTTCAAAAGGAGAGGATGGTGGTTTGAAAGAGCAAAAAAAAAGGTGGGGAAGGTACAGGTTCTGGGAACCTGTCAAGTAAAAGAGTATGGCCTCTGAAGAATTACTTGGGAACCTAGTGAAGGCTGCAAAACCAGAGGACAGAGTGCCATGGTTTGACCCTAGCTGGCAACTAATACCCTGCAGCTGCTTGCTCACCCCTATGCACACCTGGTGGGATAGGGTAGAGAATCAGAAAAAAGTAAAGCACGTGGGTCCAGGTAAGAACAGTTTAATAAATAAATTAAAGTTAATCACCATTACAGCAATAAACCAACAACCACACACCACCACCAATGACAATGGTGATGATGAAAAGGAAGATAACAAAAAGGGAGAGGGAGGAATAAAATCCAAGAAAGACAAGTGATGCAAAATACAATTGCTCACCAATCTTTAACTGATGCCCAGCCAGTCCCCAAGCAGCAATTGGAGCTTCCTAGCCAATTTCCCCCAGTTTATATACTGGGCACGACACTCTATGGTATGGAATAAACCTTTGGGTCAGCTGTCCAGCTTGGGTCAGCTGTTCAGGCTGCGCTTCCTCTTGGCTTCTTGTGCACCCACTTGCTGGCAGAGCATGGGACATCCCTGATTTACAGTAAACCCTGCTCAGCAACACCTAAAAAAATCAGTGTTTTAGCAACATTATTTTCATACTAAATCCAAAACACAGCACTGTACCCAGCTACTAAGAATTAGCTCTATTCCTGACAAAATCAGGACACAGAGCTACTACTATTTAAACTAATATGACAAGTGGTCTGACACCATCAACTCCAAAAATGGTTTATGGCCATGCACAACTTTTACCTATAAACAAGAATATGCAGCAGCAGCAACTCATGCATTAGCAGGGAAAAAAATCTACACTGAAACATGGTGGCCTTTCTGTCACTACCAGTATTACTATCACTTTTTTCTCCTCATTTTGAACTGAACAGACAAATACAGTACTCCTTACTGACTCGCTTAGTGCTCTCTCTCAGTCCCTATATAACAGGTCTGTCACCCTATATATTGCTGGGGTTGTTCCCTTGCACTTGTGTTTTCCTCCAGCCCTGCATTACACTGCATTTCAACCTCTTGCAGAAGGTGATAGGGACACTCATCCCAGACTTCCCATCCCACAGCAGAGGCTGGTGGCTGGGGCCAGACAAGTCCAGCCACCCCTTCTATGGCCAGAGCAAACAAGCAGCTTCAGTGGCAACCATGGTCTAAGTTGTGCCTTCTGGGTGGCATACAAGTCAGAATTCAATGAAATATGAAAAAACCTGCTCAGATCTTTTGCAAGAGTCTTTTGTGCTTAGGCCTGTTAAAGAGGCAGAGAAAAACCCATAAGTAGCCAGGCCTGCTGGACTGGCAGCTTATTTTCTGACACTACATCATCTATGTTAAATAAAAAAAGAACATTCCACACTGCATTACAAGTGCAGGTATTTTCCCCATTAATGAGATTTCATGCATGCAATAAGACAAGCTCACAAGACTAATCTAAACCTTAACAACACACTAAAAGGCCATTGTGTATGAGTGAACCAAGGGGGATAAATGTATAATACAAGGGATAAATGCATGACCCTAACTTAGGACAACCAGCTGAGAGTTTGCACCAATTCACAGGGTCTGTGATCAGCTAAGACCAACCTCTCCATGCCAGTACTGCAAAAGAGAAATGAACCACCAAGACACAATCACATCCTCACCATAAGCATCTGCTACCGCACAATCCAGAGACACATACACATAAAAATGCAAGCAGTATTCTCACTGTGTCCTTCAAAGCCAAATCCCAATCTGTGTGCCTCTACCAACACTGTCCTGCAGCCACCACATGAGTTCTCAAAAGCATGCAAGCAGCCACATGAATGAACTGAACCTGTAGATGCTTTCTGGTAAGCACACGTGCCACGCACCTGAAGTAGCATGCCATTTGAACTTCAACATGCAAAAATGATTCTCGAGTTTCTTTTTCTAAAGGGCAGGGCAATGTTAAACATTGGAGAATGTCATCCTCCTAAGTGGTTAAAGTTTTAATTATTGTTATTGAAGTCAAAGGTTCTCCCTACTGTTTGGCAAGGAGATGCTTCTCAAAATGATGATTCAAAACACCAGTATTTTTAAAAGTAATCTGAGAGCAGGAAACATTCCTTCAGGAAAAGGTTAACAGAAGCTCTCTGATTCAATTATGAGCATTGAAATAGTACATCTAAGGGGAAGCCTATATAGATTAAGGTATAAAGGCCTAGAGTTCCCCAAGTCTTCATCAGCTCAAGCAAACCCAACCTGAGGACATAGGACCAGCTCAAGAACTAGACCTCCACATTGGATGACTATATTGACAACTGATACAAACGTAAGAGTAGGCTTCTTTTTTTCATTTTGAAAAGCTTCAATACCTCTATTTACATACAGGTGCCATGGTTTTAACTCAGCTGCTCCTCCACCAAGTTATCATCAAGGTACAGCATCTAAGGGAAGAAGGCATTTTCCCATACCTAGCACTTGCTAAGGGCTCCTTAGGCAACATGGGCACAACAGAAATACTGCTTTAATCCAAAATGCTTCCCAGCAAGTTTATAACAGCATAAGGGTAAGGGGAGAGGGAAACAAAACCAAACAAACAAAAAAAAAAAGGGGGGGGGGGAAAGAAAGCAATGCAAACTTACCTGCTTATGAATTATCTAACTAAACATATGGCCTAAGACCATAAGACACTTTGAGGTGTATTATTTGGTTTAATAAGCTAAACAACATTATTCTGCAAATTAATACTTGTTTAGTTTTTGTCTAACACTGGTCCATAAACAGGCATCAAAGCTAGAGTGTTACCTGAAATCAAGACTATGTCCTTTTTGAACTCAAGTATATGTTTTACAGTAGGGAGCCTGACGATGCGCACATGAAAAAGGCAATTACCCTCCAGGCCCTGCAAAGACAACTGGCAAGAGGAGAAACAGTTTTCTCAAGGTCACAGAGGGAGAGGAACACTTTCAAGCAATAACAGAAGAAAGACAGTCACTTTGTTCAAGTCACTGACCCAGTGTCTCAAAGGGTAGGGCTTATGTGAGTATCAAAGAGTAGAATTTGAGAAAGTAGAAAAAAGTTTCACCTCATGTTTGCTGTAGCTTTGCACAAGCAAGTTTTATCTTTTATCTCCTGTAAATGTTAGTGCAACTCAGCACATTTAGTCATCGCCCAAAGCATCTCACTTGGCAGGCAAATGTTCAGTATGAAGTTTTGACATGGAGGTCAATTAAAACCAGACCGCTTTAGCGTAAATACAAATTCATGAAAGGTCTTTATATTTCTACCTGCTCACTAGGGCACTGGTCATTAACAAGGCTATCATTAATGAAGCACAACCTCTACAGCTAATAATGCGTTAATAAGGGCATGAAAAATACCCAGATGCAGTGGGATGCTGAGGCCAACTCTTAATTCCTGGCACTGAGATTGAGATTAGCATAAGTAGTGTGATTCATTTGTTCACGGAAAAGCAACAACTTAGCATGCATCTCTAAAATCTCTCCATCTGGTAATTTGTCTGGCACTGAGCTTTCTAAATACACAATGCTTGGTGTTTCACAGGAGTCAATCAACTCACCAAAGAAATTAACTAATTCTCCAACACATCCAATACAGCAGGAAACCCCTTACTGATGACATACTTCAGACAAGTTTGCTCTTCTGCTCTTATTTACCCTGTAAGATAATGTGTCGTAAATGCCAAAACACAAACAGAGAAACCAACGCAATAAATTTCAGGAGATTAATTTCAATTAATAAGATCTAAGGAGAGCCACTGTACACAGTCAACAACAACTCTACAAGTTACTTCCATAGTAAGATCAAAGGCAACATTTACTTGTCAATCAAAAAATCAATCACATCACTGTTTGCATTACCTTTATCAAACAGAGATCTAACTACTGTTCTGTTGGATGATGGGGACAGGTTTCAGTGCCCTCAGAAACCCAGATATAAATCACTTTTACCAGTCAGCATTTAGGAACTGCAGGGATGTTAGCCTAAGCAATGCCCTCTTAACGGTATCGCTGCAATACCAAATTTAAACAGCCTTAGGAAAGGTCACAGCAAAGCAATCTGACCTGGAAATAAGTTTGTAAACAGACCAACTTCCATGCAATTCATTGATTACTCTTTTTATTTGTCTCTGTCTGTGTTCTCTTCCATTTAAGGGAAAAAAACATTTCCAATGCTAATGTGTATAAAATGTTTGGATAGCAGGATTCTTCTGCATTTTTAACACATTTAAGAATCACAAATTAGCAACTGTATTACATATGACAAACGGCTACAGATTACAAGGATTATTGTTAGTTTTGTGAAGTGTGTGGATGCACATGGAGCAGTGTGCTCTGACTGTCATGCAGAAACATCGATTTCTTCAGCCTATTATGCAGTCAAACAGCTCTGAAAAGCTTATGTTGCATCCTGGAAGAACATGATTTTGTACATCATAAAAACATGAAAACAAAAGCATTACTGCAAAGAGCTGAGGCCAACAGCAACCAAAGTATTCCTATGGCTGAACAGTTTTATAGATGTCACCCTATGCAACTAATACAAGACATGGCAACGAAAGAGGTTTGGGATTAAGAGGACAAAACAAATGAGTTGTTCAGTTACACAGCTGAGGTTACAGTAAACAGCATCGTTACCTATGTACACTTTCACAAACTATATGAAGAGCTGCCTGATCTAAGGGGAGCTTAGCTGTGACGAGCTAACATTTTCCTTGTGATCCATTTTAAGACAGCATGCGACTCACAGGAGTAAAACAGCATGCCAAGAAATAACAGACAGAGGTTTTTGTGGCTTTGCTCTTCAACAATGAAACAGCACCCCTGCCTATCTTTGTTCAAAGTCAGAGAACAAGTCCTGGAATAAAAAAAGCCAGCCACCATGAGCCCACTTACTCCAAAAGGCCTTCCCAGTCCAAAAGGGCCTTCCTGGCATGACTTGTCGCAGGGGATGACTCTATGCAGAGCGCAGGAGCTCTGGCTTCCTGCTGCTGTGACAGGAACCCCCAACCCAGAGCGCTGACTAAGACACCTCCCGTGGTGCTGGTGGCAAGGTGACACCTGACATGGCACTGAGCCCACCCTTCCACTCAGTCACTGCCCTGCACCACTGGCCTGTTGGGCAGCAGAAGCAACGACAAATGCCCCTTGGTGACATTCCTTTAGCACTGACTCCAAGAGGGACAGAAGGGACAACAGCATACAGACGCACAGCACCATTTTAACAGGGCTCTGTAGGCAATTGCTGTTTCTCTCCCAAAAAACTGTATCAGGTGGGATGCAGACAGTGTTAACTGGGACATTTGCTTTGTGTGCCACTGAGTGAGGGCTGCTGAGGCCACCAGAAGACATTTTAACCTTGTGCTTTGGATGAGTGGGTTTTTTTGGTTTTTTTTCTGAGGTCAGCAGAAACAGAAGATTTTGATGTTGCAATGCTTACTGCCCAAAAATGAGGAAGGTGAAGGAATGAGGTTAGCTCAGTACTTGAAAGCATTTAACCCATTACCAACTGAATGCCACAGGGAATATGCTTTCCTAAGGGGACAGTCCTGGATCAGTCTCAGCACTGGGCTTTCTATCTGTGGCTGCCAGACTCGAGCACCAGATCACCCTGAAATCCTAAAATACTGTCAGTTAACCCATCATTCCCAAAAATCTGAATCTTCAAACATATTTCCAAAAATCTGCTCCGAACAAGTTGCAAAAGAATGAGCAACTAAAGGAGCTGTCTGGAGGCCTGACAGATTTACAGTATTACTTCTAATTTACATTTTTTATCTTCTTTAATTCCTCTTGTAAACAACAAAAAACGAACATCAACAAGGAAAGAAGATATTAGACCAGAGAATTCAAAATATTTTATTTCAATTCTGGCTGTACAAAAGACAAGGAATGCAACATGAAGAATTCTTGCTGAGAAATGTAAGAACAACATCAACTTACTAAAAATAATGGAATAAGTAAACACGGGGACTGGTCAGACAGCACATAAACTAAGTATCTAATTAATGATGCTTTATGTAAGTAACAAGTATGCATGAGTTTTAGTCAAAGATACTCCATCTGATCAGCTACTGCTATGTCAAAGGCACAACTCACAAAAAGCAGAGTGAGGCACACAGACTATCAGCCAGACCCTTTCCCAGCTTGCAAGACAAAGCCACACTGCATATGCATTTTGCTGCTACTCTGTCTGGTTGCATTTGAATGCTAAAATACAAGAGACTTAAGGTCTCTTATGATACTCATTAAAAAAATGAAAAAGTAGGCTGTCCAGCACACATTACATACATAATGTGTGCCTTGTAATAAATTCAGTAAAATCAAGCAAAATTCTGGCATGTCTTTTAGTGTTCTTGACCCATGTCAGCTGGCAACAGCATCCTCGAGGGCAAATTCACTCTTAACTTCGGCAAACTCAGCAGAGCGCTTCTTTCCTTTTGCTCCTCAGTTCACACAATCTCCCCTCAGCTGACCCCAGCCATCTCCAGGTACCACAAGTGCTCCAGTGAAATCCTCCCTCTGTGTGTGCAAGTACAGCTCCCCGCAGGCACAGTAGATGCCTTGGCTACTTGCTGCTCTGAAAACAGACTATGTCTAGTGCACCCATGAATACTTTTATAAAAGCCTCCAGCTTTTATTGCTAAACAGCATCAGACGATCACGTGTGCCACAGGCTTACAGTCCCTGACACAGCCTCCACTGCTGTCAGCAGCGGTACGAATGCACCAGTACTTATCTCTGGCTATGGAGTATTTTAGCAGCAGAGAAAAATCTCAGGCTGCAACTGCACGGAAGGAACAAGAAGAGTTTGCAGTGAAATACATGGCAGAACTCCTCGTTGATCTTCAGAAGTTCTTATTAAAACAAAATAAATACCTTCTTTCTGCGCTAGCAGCTCAATACTGACGCAGCACCACCGAGATAAACTTCACAGATGCCAAGCCCTCCCCCCAGCCCCGGCCACCGGCGATAACTTCAGTCGGCAGCTTAAGGCAGGCCCGCAGCTGCCAGCTCCTGGGCAGGGAGCTTCTCGGGCAGAGATAACCTCACCCTGGAAGCAACCTGGCCCAAAACTCTGGCGAAGGGCTGTGCCGCCACGAGAGACGCCTGCACGCTTGTCCTGCTCTGGTTTCAGCTGCAGGGCGTGTTTCCATCTGCACAGAGCGGTTTCGCAGACTTCCTGATCGGAAGCATCCCAACTACAGCCACGCCACTGCCTTGTTTTCGCTCACCATCGCTGGCAGCCGGCTGAGCTCTTTGCTGGCGTTTCTCCTCACAACCCCGAGCACTCTGCCATGGCACTGAATCCCCGAGCATCAGAGATCACCCGAGCACTGAGAATACAAATGAGCCGTGCGGGGCACTGTCGTTCAGCTGTGGCTGAGACATGGAGCAGGCAGTGCACCCAGCTGCCGGAGCGAGAAACGCCTCTTGTCTGCCAGGAGCCCTTCTTGCTGAGCAAGCCAAGGTGCTACTATTCCTGCCCACGTCTGCAAAACTAGCCTTTTGTCTGCAGACTCAGAGCACAGACCGGTGCCGGAAAGCTCTCTGGGGTCAGATCCTCAACTGCTGCATCCCTGGGAATCAGGGAAGGGGATGAGGGCAGAAAAGCAGCAAGCGCAGGCGGGGAAGGAGAAAACACTTATCAAGTGCCCAAGACAATACTTCGCATAACCCCGAGCACTGTAGACTTCTAATGCCGCTCGTGCCCGACGGCTTAGAGGAGATGGGAGAGACAAAAGCAAAGTGAAAGTTTTTAAGAAAGTCCCTGCACAGGCATCTGACAGACTGACACATTACTATCGCACGCCTTTCTTTCCTGCTCGTTTCCTAATGCCTGTACCCTTGAAGCGCCTAGATTTTAAACCGGGCCGGCACCTCTCACAGGCACGGCCCGTCTCCATGGCGCTGGTTTAACGCGGCGCCTGCCCCGTCCCACACGGACCCGGGACCTGCCGTGCCAACGGCTCCAGGTCCAAACGAACAACGCGGTCAGGGGCGCTGGGCGGTCAGGGGCGCTGGGCAAGTGCTCGGGGAAGGAGCAGGAGCCTTCCCCTGCGAGCCCGAGTCCCTCCGCTGACACCCCGCCCCTCTGCCGGCTGCCCCCGCGGGCAGCGCTGCCTCGGCACGGCCGGGCTGGGATGCTCGCCCCGCACAGCCCGCACAGCCGCCACAGCTCCCTCCGTGCCCGTTATTTCTCCCACCCCGTGCCCCGCCGCGGCGGAAGGCGCTGCCGCCGCCCGGGATGCAGTATCCATGGCAATGCGGGATTGCATCATGCTCGCGAGCTGCACCGGGGGAGAGACGCTCCCGGAGAGAGCCCCGGCCCTTCCGCCGCCCCGTCCACTC
>VWZG01012246.1:71952-142460 GCA_013396735.1 Grallaria varia
GGCTTTGGACCAGAGCCCTGTGACGGGCAGCACGGGACGTGTAATTAAGGACTGCCCTAATGAGGGGAGCCGCAGGCCGACTGCACAGGTCCCGGGCAGATACAGTCGATTTGTGTCCTGTGTTTTGAAGTAATGGACTTTGCAACATTACAGCGTTCTTGAATGCAAGCTCTGGCTGCAGGAAGTATGATTTTTACTTGGTCCTATAATAAACCCCCTGGGTTTGGTGTGTAATTTACATGCACATGTTGAGCCCGTCCCCACAGTGTCAGATGTCTGCGGAAGGACTGTCAAAGCATCCTCTTTGGCTCATCTCCAACGTCCTGGATGCTCAACAGAGGAAGGAAAGTCCCTCTCCATACTCGTCGTTACCTCCACGAGGCTCTGACAGGGTGATACCGAGGGTGCCTTGGCATTAGTGTGGCCAACAGTAAGAAAGCAGTCTGTTTCTTTCCCTCTTTCACATGCTCCCTCATGGTGGAAGGTGACCTTTTAATTTCCTCCCCCCTGAGAGTTTGTACCATCTCTTTGCTAATTAAATGAAAATGTTACATAAATAAAGATCAGCTTTGCTTTTCAAGGGAGAGGAGTCAAGCAGCAATTTGCATGGGATTTATTTAAGATCAAGTATCTGCACTCCAGGGGAAGCAGTTAGCAATTTTAGAAAGCTGGAGTACTAAGCGTTTCCTGGAGCTTTCTCATGGCCATAGAAGGCAGCCATATAGGTGAAGCCATTAAGACTGGCCAACCCAATATCCAGTTGCTTCTTTGGGGTAGTAATACACTGCTCCCATGTCCATGGTCATTTAGCTGAAGCTGCATGTTGCAACCTCACCTCACCTGGATGAAGCTCAGTGTGAAGTCCCCCGAAGTGATGCTTGGCAACACCATAACGCAGCGTATTTCCCAGTGGGTTCAGACATTATCTTCCTTAAGCTTTTACTGGGACAAGAAGAAATCTCTCTCCAAAGTAGATGTCAAGGCTATGCCATTGTTCTTTAATCTTATTTCTTTGTTAGTGTAAGATGTTAATAGGAATGCTGTATGGTTTGCATTGGAGCTTTTTCACAGAATCACAGAATACGCTGAGTTGGAAGGCACTCACAAGGATGATCGAGTCCAACTCTTGGCCCTGCACAGAACCATCCCAAGAGTCACATCATGTGCCTGAGAGTATCATCCAAACCCTTCTTGAACTCTCTCAGGCTTGGTGCCGTGACCCCTTCCCTGGGGAGGCTGTTCCAGTGCCCAACCACCCTCTGGGGGAAGAACCTTTTTCTAACATCCAACCCAAACCTCCCCTGACACAACTTCAGGCCATTCCCTGGGGTCCTGTCACTGTCAGCACAGAGATCAGTGCCTGCCCCTCCTCTGCCCCTCACAAGGAACTTGTAACTGCAATGAGCTCTCCCCTCTGCAGCCTGAACAGACCAAGTGCCCTCAGCCACTACTCATACGGCTTTCCCTCAAGGCCTTTCATCATCATCTTTGACCTTTTTTGGTCACTTTCTAGGAGATTCACGTCCTTCTTATATTGCAGTGCTGCAATATCCTGTGCACAGTATTCAAGATGAGGCCACACCAGTGCACAGCAGAGCAGGACAATCACCTCCCTTGACCAGCTGGTGATATTTTGCCTGCTTTTTCCCCCCCGCTTTTTGTTTTAAAGCCCAAATCTCCATTTCCCTGAGGAACCAAATCCCTATATGACTTGCATGTGTGTGATTTGAGGCTTTGTAGCAGTTTTCAGCACTCGCAACTGTCCTTGACTGTGTTTTAACATTTTGCAGAAAAAAAAAAGCACTGAAAAAAAAGTGAAAACCAGCACAACTCTCAAGTGAGTATGCCTTTCTGAAAGCCCTTTGCCAAGATTATTTTGGATGTGTCCAAGGTATCCCTTCTTACTTGAGGGAAGTCAAGCCATCTTGCTCCTAGTAAAATTAGTGGAATAAGGCACAAGTTCCATTTTTTCTCTTTTGAGTTAAAATGTCCTGAGCTCACTGAAACATGCTCAGCATTAGATCTTTTCACATCTTTCACACTTTATTTAAAACACTTTTCAATGTGCTCTAAATAAAGTTCTTTCCCAACAGGAATACACATTTGTTTCCATGGTTTATTGATGAGAGATGATTGCACCGAGTGTTACTTTCACAGCCAAAACAGCTTTCTAAATCTGGAAGGTGCTTAAATAATTAAGACTCAATCTGGCTGTTTAAACACAAAAAATAAGAACTTGAGATTCAAAAAGGGATGGAGAAGGGCATATGAACTGTGGGCAGAGAGGCTGATGGTAGCTGGGGAGCGAGCAGCACCCTGTGCAGGAGAGGGATGTCCTGTTTCCAGGTCCCCATGCTGTGTCCCACAGGCTGGGGAGTGTGCCCCAAGCCCACCAGAGGCTGCAGCTCCCTTCACTGTGGAGCTTGCTTTGCTTGCTTGGTGGTGGGGTTTGAGTGAGGCTCTGTATGCCTGCGGTGCCAAGCTGCTGACACTGCAGAGGGAAGACGCAGCTACTGATCTGGGAAAGGATGAGGCTGGGGGGAATTTTGGCCTTGCCAGCCTGGCTCTAGCGTGACACTCTCTGCCCACCTGCTGGGCTGCTGGTTCTGCCATCTCCTGGCCTCTCCAAAGTGCTCATGCTGTTATCAGTTGGAGAACAAAAGCAAGGTCACGGCATGGGAAATGTAATTTCAGAGTTACACATCTGGGACAACTAAGCAAACAATGCCAACTAGTTTGGCGCTAAACATTTGACATTTAATGAGGGGTAGGAGCTGGCCAGTGTCATTCTGGCCTGCAGATTTACTGAGTCCCAGCCTCATCCATGTCCTTTTGGAGCATTTGCAGGTCTGTCAGGAGTAAAGACATTGCCATTGACCTATTCACCGAGCACTGATGAAATTGCTGCTGGTGTGTTTGCTCAGGATGGGCTTCAGAGACCTCATTATCAGAGTGGAATCAATGCGGCTGGAGTTCAGAGAAGGGCAAATTAAACATTATCAGGGATTTACACAGAATGATTTCTAGAGCAGATGTAAAATAAGTTATACCTCGCATTTAATTTTGACCTGTGTCTCATGACTATTGTAATCCTGCCTTTTGGGAGAGAAGATGCAGAATCTGAGCACTGTGGAAAGCTGAGTCCTAAGTGACCCAGCCTAGGCAGCAGCAGCAGAGGTTACAAAGAGGCCTCAGCAGATAGGGTTATCTTCGCTAAATCGATGGTAATCAAAGGAAAGAGGTTAAATGATGCTAGTGTTTGAGAGTATGGTACAAAGTGAACAGCTCGGAACATCTGAAAGTAGAGTGAAAAGTCAGTGAGTGCTACAGTGGTGGGAGGACAAAAGAGCTTGGAGTAAAGGGCCTACCAGCATGGTGTTTGAAATGAGCCCGGATAAATGCGTAGAAGTGCATGCTCCAGTGAAATGATTCCAAAGGGTCTTCTTTTGGGGTATGAGCTACCAAATCTGTATTCTCTTTAGAAAAAAAAAATCTATTTGAAATCCTAGCTATGCCTGTTTAGTAGTGATTCATCATACACACTGTAATGAATAGGTCCTTGTTTTGATTAGAAACAAATTAATCCATTTTTTCCAGAAATAGATTAACAAATTCATTTGAATAAATAACCATCATTTGCCTTTCAGTCATCTTAACAGGATTTTTCAGTCCTGCCTGGGTTTGCCTTGGCGTTCATCCAAGCTGGCTGTGGCAGCTCCATGTTCTTTATCAATGAGGTAAGTGGGATGAGATTACTGTTCTTCTTAATCAAACAGTGGACTAAAGAATCAGGCTTGAAATTTCACCATCTATCTCTCCTGAATATGGTGTTTTCTTCTGTTGTGGAGACCACAAATGCTTCATGCTGTTTGTACAACTTTGTCTAAATTTTAAGTACTTGATCTTCATAGAAGAAGCTTCCAGCTGGAGGTTTTCTTTGCAATTTTGTGCTTGGTAGGTCTCATAATCAAGTGGCTGGTGAAGCTGCTATTTTGAGATTCCAGCACAGAACTGGTGTGAACACACTCACCCTCTGTTGTGAGGTGATCGCATTACAAACTGGTGTTAACTTTTGAGGGTGCTTTTTGCTTTCTGTCATTGAGGGCAAAATTCTCTCAAGCTAGATGGAGGCAAATTTTTGGCCCTATGTTTTTGATCCAATTTCATGCAGGTGACATTAACAGCAGTTAGTTTTCTGCATTTCTTCTTCCTCTCACATCTCCCTGCAGTGTGCTGTGCTGTAGGCAAATAATTAAATAGAATTGAAGACCCACACCAACTCGTCAAACTTGCAGTGTATTTTAAGACCTAGATTTACCTCAGTGTCCCACAAGATCAAAATATTTTGTTTCTTGCCAAATAATTATGGAATCTTCTCTGTCATTGCTGCTCATAATCTCAGAGAGAGAAAATGTGATTATAGTCTACCCTTATCAATGCTGCTAAAGCTTTAATCACCCTGAGCTGAGAAAATAACAAGCCCCAGGAATCTTGCTGCGATATACCAGCTGATTTGCTCTTATGGCACTGCTGAGGCTGCTGGTAGGAGACACACGGAGAATAACAAGGTGTTTTCTGATGAGCAAGTAGTAAAGGAGCCAGGTAGTTCCAAAATGGCCATGAAGAAAGTGGTCACTTAACCCAGTGGCACCCAGAGGTGAACTCAGTTAACTCATGTGGGTAGTGCCCATGTGTCCTCCTCAGTCTGTTTTCTCTTTTTCAGTGTCTGCAGTAGGAGTGGCAGTCAGCAGTGTCCTGTTTATAACCCTGTGCTCAAACCATGCCCCTCCCTCCGGGGAGACTTTGGCACAGCACAACCCACCTTAGCCCTGGGCTTTTGCTGGGGGCTGCAGTGTGCCGGGGAGGGGGCAGGATGTAAGGGTCACTCTGGCACACCTCTGTCCCACTGCTCTGCTGCAGCCCCAGAGAGTTCTATGAGCCCAGCCCTGCACTCTCCTTCCCTGCCTCTTTTGGGTATTCCCCTCGTGATTTGGGCATATCTGTAGTTGAGAGTAGAAACTCTTCTAGAGGAAAGTGTATTGTCACTTAAAGCAGCTTCTACTGCAGTAGAGTGATAGTATAAAAGGTAATGGTAATCACGGTAGGTAGGTGAATAGAGTATGAACTGCATTATTTTGCACCAGTAATTGGATGCTTGCTCCTTGCCTGTTCCTGCTATGGCACCTTTTTTTCACTTACTATATGTATTAGATCTAATCCTTCAAAATAATGTGTGTTCTTCCACAGCATCATGGATTCGTCATTGCCCACGGCAGCCTGTCCCCAGTTTTCTGCTTTATCTCCAAACTAGTGGGACCAGGATTTGGAGCTATCATGTTACACAGTATAATTTGTTAGGAGTGCAACTCCGTATTCCCATTAAAAGTAGTAGCTGTTCTGCTTTGAGAAGCAGTTAAGGGCAGCATTTGCAATCCCTCATCATGTGTCATGCTCCCTTATCCTTTTCTCTTTAATCAATGACTGTGTAAACTGTTTGAGATAATCCTGTTGTTAAGCAAAAACATTGTCTTGCTGCTTAGAGCACACAGTAAATCATGCTGTCTTAATGCAAAAAAGAGGCCTTGTGGTCTTGGGACCTCCACTCACATGGCTTGGGCAAAAAAGGAAGGCTGGGAATGTATTTTACAGGCAAGTGTTAAAAAATGGCAAGACTGGTGTTTTAGGGGTTTTCACCTTCTCACTGACCATCTTCAGAGATCACTCTGCAGATGTGGAGCAGGAAGGTGAGCCACCCAAAGCAGGGACTGCTGTTGATGTTTCCAGCCCTGCTGCTGTCCACATGTGAGGGGACCCTGTGTCGGTTCCTCAGATGTAAGCTATCAGCAGCACATGTCCTGAAAATAGTCTTTGGTGAGTGATATAGCATCCAGTACAGGTCAGGCTTTGTGGCATTTTAACATAAGCTTGCTTCTTGTTAAATGAAAAGTTGTTTGGTTTTTTCCTGAGATGGAGGGGTGGTTTGGCTTTTTTTCTCCAAGGAATATGTTTATTTCTCATCTATGAAGAATACTGGATGTAGGTAGACACTGAGATAAATCATGTTGCATATTCTTCTCTTCCTCCCTCATTCATTGCTTGTTTTGACCACTTACACTGTAACTCAGAGCAGGGACTCTTTCCCACTCTGTGTGTGCAGAGTAAACCTCAAATATTTAGAAGATGGAGAAGGATACAGAAGTGCCACACCCGTCTGGAGTAATTTTGATAATGACCCAAGGACCTCTAAGCGAAGACTGGGTACATTCCTGGTCTCTTTCCAGAGAAGCCTCATGGGCTCATCATGTAAGTAAGGGAAAGTCTTAAAGATGACTGAATCCATTCCCTCACCCTTAGGCATAGTGAGTTTTTCCTAGGCATATCCAAAGATACTAAACTATCCCTGCTGTGCAAGGTTAGCAGCCAAAAAGAACATCCCCAGCCACACAGATCACCATGTCCCAAGTGTATAGGCTGAGACTGTGCCTGCCAACCAAAGCTATGCTCAAGTCCACAGGAGGTCATGATGGGGTCCTGGGAAAGAAAAGGAGTTCTTGGTCTGAGCAGAGGCTGCTGTCTCTGGGGGCCAAGTACTGCTGGTCTTCAAAGAAACAAGCCTGATTTACACTTTTGAAAATAAATTGTATTAAAAACAATGCTCTGGTCAGTCTTATTCATTTTGTCTTGAACCCCTTGCCTTCCTCCAACTCTTTCTAAACAAAGCATCTACTTATGTTTTCAGCATGAAAACAATATTTGATATATTTGGATTTGCTTCCGAATCTTTTTTTTTCATGCTACTGGGATGACATTTCTCCAAAGACTCTTATGAATAAATGCATTTGAGTTTACAGTTCTGACGTGTAGTTTTACAATTTTTTTATTAAGCCTTACACCTATTTTGATGACACCTAACATTTTTTCTTGTGCCTCTGCTAAATAATTTCATCTGTATTCTTAATTCCAACATCCTGCTTTCGTAATTTCATAATTTATACCATTTCCAAGCTGTAGTCTGCTAAAACCTGTTTATTTGTCTGCTGTACTTTTTGTTTCTAGTCCTTTGACACAAATTTTCATTTCAGTACCTGAACAGACTGTCTATCAATTATTAGGATTCCTTGCATATACTGGCCTATTTGAAAAGGAGGATGGCATGATAACAGTATTGTCAGAAAGTAGGCACTGGCCCCAAACATACACATCCATCCTGCTCAGCTGCAGGGTACTCATGATGTGGTGTGGGTTATGTTGACTGCTTGGCTGAGTAGAAGTCTAGAACATCCACACCTGTAAGCAGCCACTTTTATGAAAAGTATTGAAATTTTGAGATCCAGTCCGTGTTTTCTGTCTGTCCTTATTTCTCTCACATAACTCCATTTTAAATGAGGCAAGTTCCTCTTTTTGAGTCCTGTTACAGTTTTGTCTCTTGCATTTAAGGAGGTTTTTTTGTGATTTCTGTGGTAAAAGATTCTGGTTTTGAACTTGATCTTATTTTCTGGTTTGGATGTATCACTGTCTAACAGCTGTACTGTTATGATTTGTAACTTTACATACCAAGTTTGTATCTAATCAAATTTAGAGGCATCCCGTATTCTTATAATTGTCTTTTTCTCATTTAAAAGGAAGATATTAGGTATGATTGGACTAGAGCCTGTTCTTATTTTATCACTGGAGTAATTTTATGCAATGAATTTCTCTGAAATTGAAAGTTGCTGTGACTTGTTCACTGCTGCCCTTCCTCTGTGTGAGAATGACTGTTGTGGGATGTCCTCGGACCCTTTTATTTCCAGGATGACTTCTCTGTCTCAGGACAAAACTGCTGGAACTCAGAAATGCCAAGTTACTACTTTTTAATGAATTACCACTTCAATCAGAGAATGAAGTTGTTCGTACACTTACTTCCTGCTGGAAATGAGAAATGAAATGCATTGACCTAAACCTTTGCAGATCAAAGATGTTATGCTTTGCTTTTGCTGGGGACTGAGAGTTTTTAGCTCCTGCTCCTGCACGGGCCCTTGGTCAGCTGCAGGCATCTGAGACCATACATAGATTTTAACAAGAACTAAATAAGTTCAGTGTATGCTGAGGATGCTTACTGCTGCTACCAGCTCTCCTTGGCACCAACAGCTCTTCTAGAGTGCTTCTGTCTTTGTAATTATAGTATCGCTACCAACGTGCTATAATTAGACATGTTAAAAATTGTCTGAGCTCCTACTTATTGCTGAAATGCGCTAAATTCCAGATGCAGTTATCACTAAGAAAAACTGCTCTGAAGCTGTAGGTGATATCCTCACACCCTCCTCACCTTTCACTTGAACGGAGCTTTTTATGTGAACTTAACATGCATGGGTGGTCTTTGTAAACAGCTCTTCTTCTCTTTTTATTATATACCAGGAGAAGCATTAGAGATTCAATGGAGTGTATTTTTTTTTACATAATTCCTTTATGCCACCTCCCAGCCTTACATATCAGGGTTATTTAATTTAATTTAATTTAATTTAATTTAATTTAATTTAATTTTATTTTATTTTATTTTATTTTGGTTTAGTTTAGTTTACTTTACTTTATTTTACTTTGCTTTACTTTAATTTATTACCATAGTTTGTCATTGAATATGTGTTTTTTCTGTGTTGGGGGCTGCATAGAAAATCCTCTGAAACTCGGGAAGTATAATCAGTTCTCTCCTTCATTCTGTGTGAGGTGTCTGTGCTCCTTGTTCCTTGCCCGTTGCAGATAGTGGATGTGAGCTCTGCATAGCATGGGCAAGAGGTTCTAGCTTTGAAATGCTGCCAAATACAATGAACTGTCAGCTTTGATGTATCTTGGTTTCTTCAACCTACTTTTATGCAGAAAAAAAAAAGCATCACTGGGGCCTATTTGCTTTTTTTTTGCTATAACTGCTCTTCCTCATATCATTTTGACTAGATAGTTGTCTTGTTATGTCCCTTGTATGGATCACTGATCATGTCACTTTTTATAACTATCGCATTTTTGCTCCAACCTTGCAGTGAGAGCACTGATGACAGAGGAAAGGCAGCTCAGAGCTCAGACATCTGCCCTGTTCTCATGAATGCAGTAGCAGGAGATTCATCATCAGTGGCTCTCATCAGAAATCCCCATTCTTCACATAGTTTTGAAGCTCTTGGCAGACTTTATGCTTCCACCCACACGGTAAAGGCTTGTCTAATAACAGCAACAGCGTGAAGCCCATTAAGATCAGAATGGCAGACTAACTGAGCTCAACTTCTCTTGATAGTGGAGAGTTGTCTTCTTTAAAGGAAAACAGGAAGGTGGGTTTCAGTTAGTAAAGCTGGCTGGTTTCTGACACTGAAGCAGCAATGCACATTGGCCCCGTGACTGCCTGGACCCCGAGGCGGGTGAAGGTGACGTGTCTCTTCCTCAGCACTATGCCTGCTGCAGCAATATCCGGCCCCATCCACAAGGAGTTCCCATGGGGGCAAGAGCAAGACTACTCACCACTCCTCCTGTTTCCAACAGATAGCTCTGCTATGCTTAGGCCCTGTGTTTTATTTCAAGATACAGTGCTTGCCTTTCCCCTGCCCTTTCCTCAACCCTAGCCTCTCCCAGACTGACTTAAAAGCTGCAGTCATCTGATTTCTTCTGGAACATCGCTCTGATGAAGAAGCTTAGCATTCCCAGTGCTGGGGCTTAAGAGGATGACTGTCCCCAGGGGTGGCAGGGTGGGTCACACAGGCACCGAAAGGCTTTGAACATACTCTGTATGTATTAGCATCACAGACTAGTGTCTGTGTTTAATACACTAATCAGTGTTTCTTACTACACTGTTGTACTCTACAATATGTAGAATTGATTTGACATGAATCAGCAGGGGAAGCTTACACTTCTGAAAGGAATGACGTGCAAAACATTAGCTTTATAAAATACTCATCCCTAGTTCATGATCGCAGCACAGCTTCATACACCTAATGGCCCACATGCAGAACTGTGTCAGCAACCTGCCCAGGTAGGGTGCAGTAAAGATGTTCACCTGTTGTCCAGCTCCTGTTTTGTCTTAAACAAGGGGTTAAGACTTGGAAGAGATTGAAGCTTGGCTTTTTAAATTCAGGTTTTGCCTGAAGGACTGTGTGTGTATAATTTTCATTCCTGATAAACCCCAGAATGCATCAAGCAGACCACAAGAGACCACAAGTCAGTAAGATGGGTTGTTTACCTTGAAAGCAAACAGCTTCCGTGGGCATCCTGACAACTGAAAGACTAAGAAGGGGCTGGAATAAGTGACAGTAGGCTTAGGCATGAAGTAAAACACTGGAACAGGTTGTCCCAAGAGATAGTAGATGCTCCATCCCTGGAAACATTCAAGGTCAAGTTGGAAGGGGCTCTGACCAAACCCACCTAGTTGAAGACATTGCTGCTCACTGCAGGTGCATTGGACTAGATGACTTTTAAAGGTCAAGTGTGAATTCAAAGGAAAGGATGGGAATGAGTCCTGGGAGCAGAGGGAAGACTGGATCACTCCTTCCAGCATGAGTAAGCACTTGTGCTGGATTAAGAGATCAGGGAACTACAGTGTCAGTTGTCACTGCAGACACAGGTATGGGTGCTATATGCTTACCACAATTTGCTCCTGCTGATGGTCTGCTTTTCCAGAAAGTACCTTGGATTAGACCTCTCATTTCCCCTTCTTGTTTCAAGCAGGCATTTGAAAACATTGACTTCTTTTTCTGCTTTAATTGCCTGCAATCTCTTGAAAACGGACACTTACTAAATTTTCTAACTTCATTCTTTTGTATTATTTTCTTCTCCCACCTCCTCCAAAGGTTTTTTCCCCTACATTAGCTCTTCTTTCTTTCACTGAATGTTCATGGAGGAAGAAAACCACGCTGTCAGATCTTGTACAACTACAACTGCAGGAGAGTAGCTCTATAACAGCTACTCTCCTGCAGCTGTAGTTGTACAA
The DNA here is from genome assembly GCA_013396735.1 of Grallaria varia. Classification (NCBI taxonomy): domain Eukaryota; kingdom Metazoa; phylum Chordata; class Aves; order Passeriformes; family Formicariidae; genus Grallaria; species Grallaria varia. The sequence continues at coordinate 82,892 of VWZG01012246.1, forward strand.
GATCAGTTAAACAATTTTTGGTATTTGTCAGTGAAATCTTAGAGCAAATTAGTGCCGTGACTGGGCCCTGCAAATTGCAGCATGTCCACAGGTGGTGGGACACAGTGGATCTGCTTCCCAGAGTCTCAGAAATGTTCCTGAGGCTTGTTATGATGCAAAGGGCAAGAGACCCCAGCGTCACACAGCTATGAAAAACCACCTACACAAAAGCTGTCAAGTCTTATGTACTTTGGGGAATTCATATACAGTTGCTGAAACCTCACAGAACCATCTCTATGGGTAATGTGATATAAAGGAAATATTCCAGTCAAAAGAGGGAAATAGGTTTTGAAACTTATTTAGAAATATATATTTAGAAGAGAGGGAAACTAACAAGGTGTAGGTTTGATGAGTCTCTTTCTTTAAAAAGAGCAGGGCCAAGAGGGTAAGATCTGCTTTATATTTTTACAGTACCAGGGCCCAGCTTCTTCCTAAACTCAAATTGTCATTGATTTTAACAACAGAAAGAATGAGCCTCACATTGATTTAAACAACAACTAAAAATTGGATTTCATGTGGCAAACTGTTCTTGGATCATGTCTAATTGCATCACTTTGGGTAAAAGCTATTAAAAACCCTGTAGCTATCATGTTCCCCTTTTAAAAGCCATTTTATCTGAAAACCATCTCTTGTTAAGGGAAAAAACCAAATTCTGCACTCAGTTCAGTTTTATCCACTGGGCAACACTTCTGCATTCTGTAAAAACGGTAAGCAGATGGGCGAAATTGCAGATACCAGGAATGATGGCCAGGGAGCAGGGTCACCCTGGCTTTGCAGGTCAGTGCTTGCTAGCAGAATGGCAATGCAGGAGCCCTGCTCCCATCACGGAATCCTCTCGGAAGGCAGCCACAGTGACTCAGGTGCTGGAGTTTGGCCCAGTCCTTGCAGGGAAGCTTGTGTTTTGTTTTCCACAGCTTAGTCAGTGCTGCCTCTTGCCTCAGGATGTGATGTTGAGGGCCACTCCCTGAGGTACTTCAAGGCACATTTTTTAGCTGGTGAGGCCAAAAGGTTTTGGCTAAAGACAGGGACAGGCTGGGCTTGGCTTGGTTCATGCTCCCTCTTCTTCTGGGAACGCCTGGGGAGGTGCCCAGGGCACAGCTTGGGCTTCTGATAACATCCCAGCAGATTTGCAGGGACTAATTATTTATGTCATGCCCTCTTAACATTGCTTTAGCCTTAGCTGAGGTGCTCAAGGCAAATGGTGCCAGGGCACAGCAAGCATCCCTTTGGGGTGCATGGTGGAGACGGGAAGGCAGTACAGGGCGCCGGGAACGAACTGGAGGGGTGAACTCCTGAACATGGTTTTGAAACAGAAAATAAGGAGTGGAAATGAGGTATCTTAAGAGACTTCTGCAAACCTTTTGGACCTTAAGGGAAAAAACCAGTTGGCATTATTCAAAGCCCCCTCCCTCTGCTGAGCACAGTATTTGAACAGTAGGTATAATTAGCAGAAGTTTTGGTTAATGAGAGAGCTACAAGTCTCTGCTTGTGTTTAAATGGTCCAGACTTCTGTTATAATTTAAATTTAAGTATTTTAATTTTATCAGCCTATGCTAGACGTGGCTATTCTGATGCCACACCTGACACAGCGTCTCAGCCTGCACCACTGTGGAGACTTGCTCTTACCTGTCAGGACAGGTAGTGGGCTGGGCTGAATGGACATGAGCCGAATCAAAGTCTGGCACTCAAATTGCCTCCATCCTTGTCTAGTACCTAATCTGTTGGTCTCACTGCTGTACAGGTCAGTTTTGTGTTAATAACATGAATCTCTGCTTAGGATTTTCGACCCCCACTGACTGTCCCACTGACGGATGCCTCTTCCAGTCTCTCTGTGTTCTTGTGACCATGCCTATTGAGTGCACCCTTACAGCCCAGCACGGGGATGTTTGAGCCTCATTCACCAGAGGAGCACAGAAGTCTCTTTCTTCACACTGTATTAGTATGGTTATGTTGTCATCTTAAATTAAGAACAGACTGATCCCTGTGGTCAAGACCAAAGTTCCTCTGGCAGACCAGTTTGATCCCTCAGATAAATCCAGATGACAAAAGCATTTACCCATTGCATATGCAATTTTTTTCAACACCAATATGAGCATTGCTGGCCTCTCTCTGCAGGTACTTTCAGAACATCCTCTTTTTCTTCTAAAAATTTGTACTTCCTTCCTGTGCCTCCCTCCTTTTTACATTATATAGCATCACAAAAATCACAAATATTTATGGTGTTGGCTGCTCCATTTAGTTAGCTGAGAAAAAGAATCAAAAAAGGAGATCAGAAAGTAAAACTGAAAGCTGGTAGAACACTGGAAAGAAAACAAAAGGAAGTTGTCTTAAGGGCAAAGCTGAGCAGCAGAAAGAAATGAGGTAAGATATGGGAACAAGGAAACGCTGCCTGGAAAAGGAGATGGCATTTTGAACAGTCTAAATAAACTGTAGAACTGTAAAGAATACAATCAGTCATATAAAATCTATTGTAACATTATCTTTTTGAAATACCAGAGGCAAAACCTATGTGGTGGGTTCACCTTGGCTGAATGCCAGGTGCCCCCCCAGCCGCTCCTATCACTCCCCGTCCCAGCTGGACAGGGGAGAGAATAAGGGTGGGAACAAAAGAACCAGCACAAATCATGGGTTGTGATAAGGCAGTTTATATTTATATAAAAAGCAAAAGCAGGGTGCGTGCGCGCAAAGCAGAAACAGCAATTAATCTCTACTTCCCATGTGCAGCGATGGCGGGTCATGTCTCTGGGAAGCAAGGCACCTACACGTGTGTTAGATGTTAGCAGGCAGCCATCAGAGACAATGATTGTCCCCCCCATCTGAATCTTGCCCCAGCTTTTATAGCTGGGTTGACGTCACGTGGTATGGAATATCCCTTTGGTCAGTGCAGGTCAGCTGGCCTATTTGTGTCCCCTCCCAGGATCTTGCCCTTGACTGAATAGTGAGTGCTGTGCTCAGTGGTAGCCAAAGTATGGGTGTGTTATTGATACCAACGCAGAGCACAGCACTGTGAGGGCTCCTACGGGGAAACAAATTCTGGCTCAGCCAGACCCACCACAATCTAGAACCGTATCTTATTTTAAAACAGCAATAGAAGCTGCAAGTTTAACTTTTGTGGAAACATGTGCTAGCGCCAACAGTCCAACCAGCTGAAGGCCAACCATCTCCCTGGCTCCACCAAGTACCTGAATCCTCCTACTGCCAAAGAAAGGCAAAAGACCAGAAGGGAAAGATGCCAGGGGCTGTGCCCACTTCTGCCCAGCTCTCCAGCTAGTCACAGTGCAAAGGGAAAATGGTGGGAGAGCTGCTGAGCATCGTGGGAAACACATCTCCCTGTTCTCCAAGTCCAGAGGCAACTCATCAAATAGCCCTCATCATTACTGATCCCTGGTGCCTTTTTTGTAGAGTGCTAATCATCGTCTTGGCAGTTTTCCAGCCCATGTGATTGCAAATTGGCTGCTGAAATTCCCTTCAGCAGTTTGAACTGAATTTGGTATCTCTCTGCATGTCCTAGGAGTGCTGGGGAGATGTTTTCACACCATGTCATGACTGTAGCTCCTGGCTGAAGACATATAGGTGATGCCCTCCTCCCCCTACCTCTGTCCTTTTTTTAATGTCTTAGAGCAAGGTGGTTTTAATGTTGCAGTGGTTTCGGATCTCACAATTGGAAATTACTTTTAAGGACCAAAATACAGCTCTAGTCTTAATAAGAGCTATGTGCTTCCAGACAGAAGAGATGCCTGCATGTAAGTGCTACCTAGTATTTAAGGAAGTGTATGTGCAGGGAATTTGACAAAGTGCCTTGGCAGTTTCCCAGGTGACAGCTTCCATCCTGTTTGCTGTCAGCCTGTGGGATGATCATGTAAAACCTGTTGCCTGCAGGGATGTAGATAACAAATCTTCTCTCACAACTGCCACAGGCAGAAAAAGGCAGGGCAGGACTCACGGATGCTGCTGCAAGCAAGGCTCAGCAGTGGCCTGTGACAGCAAGCCTGGGAGCCATGGGCTGCCTGTCACTCCCCAAATCCTGGTGCCGGGGTGCTCTGGTCCAACTTTGCTCTTACACCTCTCCCCAGGACCAAAAGCAGAGTGTCTACATTCTTGAATTTTGCTTATGCTGCTGAGAATCTGGAGCCACTGTCACGTGCCCATTACTGAGCTTCAGATGACAAATGTTAACTCATTAATCACAGTAATTTACCCTGAGCATACCACTGCAAGAAAAGAGATCAAATTCTTCCCCCAGCTCTCTTTGGGCAGTTGCATAACTTCCAGGAGATTAAGTGAGGGCAGGATCTGGCCCCTAATCTACCAGGAGAGTCACAGTTGCTGTTCAGAGCTACTCCTCCCAAATCCTCTCTCTCTGGGCAGTTTTCCTGTTGCAAATTGCCTTGAAAGTATAAAAAAAAGAGTAATCTGTTGAGGCAAGCTTGGCTGAATGTTTCATTGTTCCTTTGTTTCTAAACACATGGAAGCTGATTTACTTGTTCTGCTATCCAGTTAGAGAGGAACAACTGCTTAAAAAAGCCCCCTGGGAAACACAGAGGGAACCAATTTGGGTTTAAATACGAATGGCCATAAGCCCAGATAGAGCTATGTCTGACAAAGAAGAAAAACTAAATAGATTTATTCCTGCTATCTATAAAGCGAACTGTATTTTTAAAAATCTGTAAGAACAGACACCCTTTGTTTTCAATACATGTTCAAAACCAGTGGCTTTGGTAGCAGGGAGAAACAGTTTTAATGCTTAGCTGGGTGGGAAATGGCAATGGCACTTCCATCTTTGTCAGTGACCCATTCCCCCACTGTGGCAAACAGCCAGGCATGGCTGGGGCACACTTGCCCTTCTCCCAAAAGCCACATTTCCCACTTTCCCCTCCCAGCTGTAGAGTTCAGTGCTTGCTCTGAGGTCACCGAGTAAGCCTGCTAGACAAGCACAAGGTGTTTTTAACTCTGAAGTCTTCCTGAGCAGTTCTTGTGATTTTTTACAATACTACCAAGGATATGCTAGTGTAATATTTCTTTTCAGGCAGCAACTGCAGAAGCCAAACATACAATGATAACTACAAAAGTATTGTGACATCTACATAGGTCTTTACGGAAAGTACAGGAATGAGCGCTAATGCCTGCATGCTACTGTGCTTGATTTCTTGCTCTTTCTTCCAGGATCCACAAGAAATTTAGCTTGCAGTAAGAGGTAATTTGGGGTTTGCTATGAAAACAGCACAAAAGAATATTTTCCACCTTAAAATCTTAAATTGTTTGCTAATCTTAACTACCAGAAGATGAGACTAATTTAAGAGAGACAACTTAAAGCACTTTGCAACCTAATTACACTTTTGTGTCCTCTGGCAGTCGGAAGAGGCTTTAAAATGTGGATACACTGCAGGCTATTTTACCTTGCCAGAAAGATGTGTGTGTAAGTGCATGTGTCAGTAGTGCAATAACTACTGGCTTCTGTTGTAGTAATTTGAAATTTTATGCCATTCTCTTACACCTTCTGCAAAAGGAACTATTAAGGATAGGGCCTAAATGCAGCAAAGTCACCTACTGTACTTTCTAGATTTTGTAAAGGATGAAGCTTTTATCAAAATCAAGCATTTTTTGTGACTTCTGTATTGCTTTTCCTGCCCTTTTAAAATTCACTATTCAAATGCAATATTCAGAAGGGGTAAATGCTCCTCAGAAACAGCTTTCTCTCTCTACACATTTGATAGTAATAACTGCTGTAATGGAAAGGACTGGGCAGCAGGCAAGCATGCTTTACTCTTGGTCTGCCTTCCTCTTTTAAAAATGTTAAACAAACTTTTCCCCAAAATATATTCAGTGTATTTGCAAAGGACTTCAAAGATATTGCCTTCATACATTTAAATAAACCCTGAATGCAGGTGTAGGTTATATAACATCACCAGGGAATGGATAAGCAGACAAGCACAACGAAAGATAATCTGTTTATCCATTCCAATTGCAAAACCCTCCCGCTGGATGACTCTCTGCTGTCACTTATTGTCTGTGTAATGCTGAGGTAACCGCAGTGCTGTAACTCTGCATCTATAGCAACACAGGTGAGGGAACCCAAATTTGGCAGCACATCTCATATTGATTTAAAATGCTCTGGACATCCATTACTGTCAGGCAGTGGTTTCCATGGCTCTGCACAGTCTTCATAGGTAACACATCTCTGCTTTGAGGTGTGATATTTTGTAAACAAATGTCATATTACGTCAAAGTTGAGGGGCAAAACATGAGGTCAGTAGCACTGGAAACACGTCTTTCACTGGAAATCCCTGTGATGGAAGAAGGGAAGTGCATTTGTGCTTAGAAGATCAGAAGGGTTTCTCCAAGTACTGCATATGATCTAGGAAAAAGGCACCAAGCTGAAAGCTGAAAGCAAGCATCAGCAGAAGCGAGAATGTGAGGACATCACTTATCACAGATTTTGAATATAAAGAGATGTGTATGTTCTGTTCTGAACCAGCTAAAATCCAATTGTTGATGTGACTACCTGTCTGTCATCTGACACAGGTTAAGGACCCCATGAAACATTCATGGATACAGTCAGGTTTGATGGTACAAATTAGAGAAAGCATGATAACTCATATTAAAGCTCCTTTGTCTTCTGTCCTTTCTTCTCCCCTCTGTGCTCCTCCCTCTCTCTGTGTTTCTCGTTTCCATCACTCTTTCCACCTCAGACCTTCAGAGGAAGGAAGATCTCCTTTTCTGCTGTCATTTTCAGTCTTACCCCTGACTGCAGGTTGGTACCAGAGGTAAAATGTGTGAACTGCTGGCAGCCCTGCAGCTTTCCAAAGGTGGTGGGTTTTTCTGTGGGTCCTGAATACATCTAGAAACAGAGGGGCAGGCAGTCAAGGAGTAGGGACACTGCCCTTGGAGATACATATCCACCTTCTAAATATCAGGACATGTTCCTTACATCCTCTCCAAACTTCCTGATCCAGTATTTAGGGTCCAACAATCTTTTGGTTGGAGAAGATTTCTGTATTTAGCCTGAGATCCCTTTCTGCCTGAGATATTCAGAGCAGACCTACGATGCTCCATCATACACAGCAGTGTTCTGGCTGCCTAATCTCAAAAAGCAACATCGCCCTCTGCACCAAACATGATAGAACATTTTATGATCTTTTCCTCTCTCTGTTTGTGTGTCTCTGACACAACTTTGCCCATTGGACTAAATTAGAAATCTGCATGAAGCTGAATGATCATTCATTTTGTGATAGTGGACAGACCAACTTAGGTTACATTGTTGTGGGTATCTTGGACTGGGAAGAAATAATAGCTGAGGTCTGCTTCAGGTAACTGGAAGAAGCCTCACTTGATCAAAGTGATTTGGAATAGTTAACACGGATTTATGAAGGGGAAATTGTGCTTACCTCATAGCCTTCCATTATGAGATGATTGGCTGGCAGATGAGTGGATGTGCTTTTTCTTGACATTAGCCAAGGCTTCAAGGCTGCCACCACCTGGAACATCCTCACAGAGAGGCAGAGAAGTATGGGCACGATAAGCGAACAATGAGGTGGACCAAAAACTGCCTGAATTGCCAGGCTCAAAGGGTTGGAATCAGTGACACAAAATCCATCTGGAGTCCAGTTACTAGGGATGTACCCAAAGATTGATACGAAGGACAGTATTACTTAACGTCTTCCTTAATAACTTAACTCAGCAAGTTTGTCAATGAGACAAAACTGTGAGGAGTACCTGATGCCATTCAGAGGGACTTGGACAGCCTGGAGAAAAGAGCAGAGAAGAATCTCATGAAGCTCAGTAAAGAAAAATACAAAGTCCTACAGGAGGGGAGGAATAACCCCATGCTCCAGTAGGAGCCAACCAGCTGGAAAACAACATTGCAGAAAAAGGCCCTGAGTGTCCTGGTGGACAAGCAGACCATGCACCAGCAATTCTCCTTCATGTCAAAGAAGGCTAAGAGTATCCAGGGCTGCATTAGACAACGCATTGCCAACATGTTGAGGGAAGTGACACTTCCCCTCTGCTCAGAACTGGTGAGACCACACCTGGCATGTTGTGTCCAGTGCTGGGCTCTCCTGGACAAGAAACTTACGACCTTACTGGAGTGGGTCCCATGAAATGTCTGAGAGATGATTAAGGAACAGGAGCATCTGTCACATGAGGAAAGGCAGAGAGAGCCAGGACTGTTTGGACTGGAGAAGAGAAAGCTCAGGGGGCCTCTTGCCGGTGGGTATAAATGGCTGATGGGAGGGTATGAAGAAGGCAGAGCCTCTCCTCAGGCATGCCCACTGACAGGGCAAGAGCAATGGGTGCATATTCAAGCACAGGAAATTCTACCCGAAATAAGAAAACACTTTTTTACTGTGAGGGTGGTCAAATACTGCCACAAGTGGCCTAGAGAGATTGTGGAGTCTCCATCTCTGGAGACACTGAAAAGCCACTGGGCCATAGTTCTGGGTGGCCTGTTCTGGCTGACCCTGCCTTGAGAAGTGGGGCACAGGGTAGATTAAATGATGTCCAGAGGTTTCTTCCAACCCCAATTGTTATGCGCTTCTCTTCTGTAATTTCCAAATGGCTATGCATTTGAACTGCATTTTCTTTTATCAGGAAAGCGAATGAGTTCTCTCCCACTACAAGGAAGAGGCAGTGATATTAGACCCTTTCCATGTGTGAGAACATCTGTTTTCTATTTCAGACACAAAAGATGCAGCTTTCAGATGTTTTACAAAACATTGGGCTCGAAGACAGTGTGTGTAAAAAAACATTTGTTATATGAGTCTTAATACTGCTTGATTTTCACAAGGCTGAATCATAAATTTCTGAGGCTTTGCCATTGCCTGGAACTGCAGTGCTTGACCAGCCTCCTCATCTGTGAAGGGCTCCTTTGGTCCTGTATAGTACGTGTTGTCCCATCAAGTATTGCAGGATGTAACCACAAAGGCATAACATTCCTCTAGTTCTGTAGAGAGTCAGGTAGCAAACCCAAGAAAATATTTGGGTACATGGAAGTTAAGATGTCATTCTGTGTAATTTGTAGATATAACCATGTTTGGCCAGTGGAACTTGGTGTGAGGCACACATGCTACATATGTAGTTGTAAATGAAACAGTTCAAGGGGGCTGATGCACCTTAAGGTCAGTTCAACCTGGATCCATGTGCTGGTTTTACCTAGGGTGATTTTCTTACAGTGGCTGTGTTTTGAATTTGTGCTGAACACAGGGTTGATAATATAGAGATTGTTTTTGTTATTGCTTAGCTGTGCTTACATGGAGCCAAGGCCTTTTCAGCTTTTCCTACTGCCACAGGGGGAAGGAGGCTGGGGGTACATGGAAAGCAGGCAGGACAAATGACTCCAACTGATCAAAGGGATATTCCACACTATATGATATGCTCAGTGTATAAAGTGGGGGAAAGAAGGAGGAAGGAAGGCACGTTTGGAATGATGGCATTTTTCTTCCCAAGTAATGGATACACGTGATGGGGCCCTGCTCTCCTGAAGATAGCTGAAAACCTGCCTGCACATGGGAAGCAGAGAATTAATTCCTTGATTTGCTTTGCTTGAGTGCATGACTTTTGCCTTCTCTATTAAACTGTCTTTATCTTTGACCAGCTTTTACCCTTCTGATTCTCTCCTTGATCCCACTGGTGGGGAAGTGAGTGAGCAGCTGCGTGGGGTTTGCTAACAGGCTGGTCTTAAACCACAACAGCCCTTTTTAGCACCCAACATGGGGCATGAAGTGTTCAAAATAACGACAGATTTGATTTGGATGTGCTGGGTTGAATTTATAGCTGTTGGTGCTGTTTAGCTAGTAAATGAACAGCCCCCTGTGCTTTCCATGGGGCTCGCTTTCCTGACTGTGTATCAGTCTAGCGCTTTTTAGTGGCTGGTTTTTGCTTTCTGTGCTTGCTGTAGTGTTGTACTGCTTATCACCTTACTGTATTGTGCCTGGGAATGTTTTGATAACAGCCACGGTGATGCCCTGGGCTGGCAGGTGGCCAGGGCATTGCTGCTGTTTCTGTGCTGTTGCTATACTGGACAGCCTGGAATGGGCACCGACAGCTTTCTGTAGAGCAAGACATTTTAAAAGGCGTATTCTGTGCTTTTATTTGCATAGTTATGCTCTTTAGCAAAGGAACATTTTCCTTCTCATCGTCTGAAGGTAGTTCTTCTGATAATTCTGGATTCAGTGCTATCACATCACTAATATCAACCTCCTTCCCCTTGATGACTCCAGCCTTGGACCACTTCCCACACATGCAAGGCCAGTCCATGTTCACCACACTCACCTTCAGTTGAGGGATTGAGCCATTGCTCCCGGGGATGTTAATGACACGTCTGTGGGGCAGACATTGTGGTAGACGTGGGAGTCCATGGCACGGGCACAGAGAGAGTTGCAGCAGCAGTGGTGGTGGCATCATATCCCACCCAGCTGTGAAACCATGACTGGGATGAGCACATGACCCTGTGAGAAGCCCATGCTGGAGCAGGTTTGCTGGCAGGATTTGGGACCTCATGGGGTCCCATGCCAGAGCAGTTTGTGAAGAACTGCAACCTGCAGGAAAGATCCGTATTGGAGGAGTTCAAGGAGGACTGTCTCCCTTGAGTGGAACCCCCTGCTGGAGCAGAGGAAGCAGAAATTCCCCTGCAGCCCTGCAACCCCTGCAGCCGTGAAGACCATGGTGAAGCAGACTGTCCCCCTGGAGCCCACGGAGGACTATGATGTAGAGTATGCTCATGGTGGACTATAGCAGGAACTCCTTGTTGTAGCCAGGCTGGGAACAAGGGTAGGATCCACTGCTATGTTAAACCCTATAGCCTGCCCCAAAAGGACCAGGGGTGGAGTTTGTAATGGATGTGCCTTTAAATTTTTCTAAGCCGTTATTTGAGTTGTATGTTATGAGAATTACCGTAACAGAAATCACCTGAACCAATGGAGGAGAAGCCTCACAAGAAGCAGTGGCAGTGCAGTAGTGACCTGACCTGGCTTTGGAGGCCAGTAAGTATTCCTTCCCTCACCTCTCTTGAGTCACCACTATAACTGATGGAGCCTAAAGTCAAAGATTAAATGGACTCACAGAATGTTTTGTGGACATGTGAGGGTATGTTGTGAACATTTTTGCAGGGGTGGTCCATAGACTTATGGGATGACATCTATGTATTATACCAAAGAATGGTGAAGGGAGGGTGGTGGTTAATGAGGTTGTACTGAATAGTGTGGGACCTGAGCATGATGTAAGGGGTATGAAATAAGAGGTGAAATGTGCTGGTTTTTGCTGTGGTAGTGTTAATTTTCTTCACAATGATGGCATGAGGCTGTGTTTTGGATTTGTGCTGAACACAGGGTTGATAATATGGGAATGTTTTTGTTATTGCTGAGCAGGGCTAACACAGAGCCAAGGCCTTTTCTGCTTTTTGTACTGCCACGCTGGGAAGGAGGTTGGGGGTGTGTGGGAGGTTGGGAGGAGACACAGCTAGGACAGGTGACCCAAACTGATCAAAGGGATATTCCAGACCATATGCCATCAGGTTCAGTGTATAAAGTGGGGGGAAGAAGGAGGAAGAGGGGAACATTTGAAGTGATAGTGTTTGTCTTCACAAGTAATGGCTGCACGTGAAGGTGCCCTGTTCTCCTGGAGATGGCCAAACACCTGCCTGTACATGGGAAATAGTGAATTAATTTCATGTTTTGCTTGGGTGTGTAGCCTTTGCTTTGCCTATTAAGCTGTCTTTATCACAACCCATGAGTTTTCTAGCTTTTACCCTTCCCGTTGTCTCCCCCATCCTGCTGGTGGGGGAATGAGTGAGCAGGTGGGGTTGCTGATTTGCTGGCTGGGGTTAACCCATGACGCTGTACAGCTAAATCCTCCCCTCACTGAGCAGTGTGGCTGCATCCTGCCTGCCTGTGTGATTCTTGGGCCACGCCTGCAGAGTGCAGGACCATGCAGGGAATAAGCTAACCATGTGTTTTTGTGTATATATGGCCAGCCAGGATGGTTTGCTTTCCTTGGACTGTATCAGAACCTCAAATGTTATCTGCCTAGTGGTAGGACTAGGTATCCATTCCATGGTTCCAAGCAACCAGTAATTCTGTCAAAGTGGCTAGTTAATATTAACAGGCTGTTAGAGAAGTGTTGCCCACCATGTGCCCTGTACCCATCAGTCAGGTTATAAGACATGATTGAGAAGGTAGTTGGGGCATGAGAAAAAGCAAGTAGATGTAGATTAATACATAACTTGAGTAGTTAGGGAGAAGGATATGATTGACTTCGTTCACCTAGAGCAGGGTCATGGAGCAAAACAGTTGAAAATGCTCCTGCATAGCAAAGTCAGTAGGGAACAGCTAGGCTTTCCTTACATCCTGCTTAGTAAAGGCTGTGAGAGAGGTAGTCCTGTGAGAGCTCTGATTCATCTCAAGAGACAAAGCACCTACCTGTCCAGTGTGACTGCTGAGCGGGCTGGGCAAGCTTCATCCTTCTGTCAGGGAACAGAGTAACATAGCTGCATCTGACCTAGTTGTCTCCTGTGCAATGCTACCGTGTTGGGAGGGCTCACCCAGAAAGCTGAAGACTAATTCAGGTGCATGCTCAGCCACTGACAGCCACCATGGGAGTAGCCACTACGCATGGGCAAGGCTCCTGCCATAGAAGGGCATGTGCATGCTGGTGATTGGGAGTTTATCTGCTAGGGGACCAATCCTGAGTAGCCCACATTCTCTTCTTCTGTATTCTACTAGTGACTGCTTGAATTCTGATCCAGCTCCCAAAGCCCAGGATTCCTAACCCAATGCCTACCTGCTAGACTGAAGTCTATCCTTTCTCCTGTGCCTGCTTCCCAAATAACACTGAATTTTGTAAGAACATAACTCAGACCACAAAACCTGGCAGATGTGGTTGCTTAGGGAAAGAACACAAGAAAGAACCCACACAAAATGCTCCTTCCCTGACATATTTACCATGTTCCAGCATCCTCTGTTTGTGGATTTCCTTGGACAGAGATTGAACCAGACAATGATAACCAGAACACTGAATATTAAAACAGATAATAACAATAATACTAATGAAAATTAGGATGATGATGCCACTATCCTAGATATTGTAGCCACATATTTTCCATTAATTTGGTTGATCACCTGGAAAACCCTTTCACAATTTGGCCTCATCTTACAATGATCAAGTCCACAGTTTGCTTAGATGATTTGTACCCCTATCATGCTTACCCCCCCAGAGACCTATTTTCCAGGACAACAATTTCTAACTTACTTTGTCTCCCTGATTATGAAAAACCTTCTATTTTTGTGAAAATTCCCTTTTGGCCTTGGCCATCTCTTGTTCTGTTTCATGTATTTTGAGATTAGGCAGGAAGAAGTGAAGTTACAGTGGTGAAAATGTACAATGTGGGAAAAAATGTCAACATAAACGCATTTTTATCACTCTCAATCTAGCTAAAAAATTGCTGTAAGCCTGCAAAAGCCTATGTTCCTGTTAGGATCACTGCCACAAGCAGTGTAAAGCTTCGCCTGCTGTCCCGTGGCTGCAGGACACAGCCATCAGCACAGTGCTGTGTTTATCCTGTTGGACCCAGCTGCTTCCCAGACTCCCTATGAGAAGCACCAAGTCCTGACATTTCCACTGAGGCCATTCCTGTTTTACCTCAGAATGCTTCATTCTTTTTTTGGTTTCTATCTGCCACACAGAAAGAAAGAGAGGGAGGATGGAAACACCAGCTTTTCTTTGAAAAGAAGGAATTGCTAGGCTCTTTTAGCCTAGATAAGAGTTGCCAGTTGCATACCCCAAACCGGTTCCACAGTAGCCAGACACAGAGAAGTCCCTGCCTACTTCACTGCATGCCAAAGTTAACGAGCTAAGAATATGAAAGCATTCCTTGGCAATCACTTGATGATGTCTAAACTGGAAGAAGTGGCTCAAAATTAGAGAAGCTTTTTTTTTTTTTTAATTTTCTTTTGAAGATAAAATTCTGCAAACACAAAAAGGCCTTCCATCCCAAATTACATGCCAGCCTTATATCCCTTGAACCATCAGGCTTCACAGACACTGCCAAACTCTCCCTACTGTCTACATCCTCTCTGGCTTTCTCCTCTTTTGCCCACTCTTGGGTTGCCTCCTGGTTATCTCCTTGATTTATCAGCTGGGTTAACCCTTGGGTGGATTATCCTCATCTTCTCACCACTCCTGCATGTCATGTGGGTCTCCATTTCAGCTGTCTATTCTCCTTTCTCTGAATAAAAGCAGAATTTACTTTGCAAGGCAATGTACAGCTCACTCACTCTTTAGGCCAGACTTACCTTCTTCTGTGCACACTGAAATCTGAGGTGCCAGATAAACTGAGCTTGGACAAACTGGAGCTCTTCAGCACCTCCCTCTTCTCAACTATGTTTAAATTTGCTTCTTGAAGCAGGCAGAGCTCATGGGAGCGCTAGAACAGAGTAGCTGGAATATGATGGGTACGTGTGATCCAGATTTTTTTCTCATTCCTATCCCCACAGAAATAATCAGGCCCGTCACAGAACTGGGAACTTGGTGTTATGTCAGTGTTTCCTGCCCCATTGAAAATGTTTTTGAAAGTAGCTGCTAAATCACCAGCTTCTCTTGTAGGGCCTGTCATAGCAGCTGATCTCCAGCTGGAGATATGCCATGAAGACACAGCACTAGAATTTAGTGATTTCAGTATTGTCTATAATGACCTCTGGGAGGTACATGCCACCTGTAGTGTCCCAGGACAGAGCCCATAGATATCTTTTCATGACAGGTATCAGAGGAACACAAATCTGGCTGAATTTGAGTAAGTGGACTTCACCAGTAAAAATTATTTACAAGGAGGTAGCTAGTACAGACCAAGTTTATACATGCTCTGTGTTTGTTGATGATAAATGATAGGAAATGGGAATGCAAGGCTTTCACTACAACATCTCAAACTCTGGGCACAGCTGAGGAAAAATGGTAAAGACAGAGCAATTTGATGACAAAATCTATCAAAATTGCATTTTAATTGCAATTAGAGCATCAGACTCACCACATCACATCGTTCTGTGGGCACAGCTAGAACAGCATCGTGCCTTTGGTTGCCATATGTCAGCTGTGTAGTGTTGTAGTGTGTCATTGCAACAGCAAATTTGGCACCAAAGTTTTCACACTACAAAACTCTGTTGGTTGCATCAGGACAAAACTGAGATAAAACCTCCCTTTTGGGATGGAAGCAGAGCTGGAAAGAGAAAACTGTTCTGCTGATGTCGTGACTGCTGATGTGCCTGGCAGACGATTCCCTCTGGACAGCATGGTCCTGGAGGAAGTGTTTCTCTCCTCTGGAGTACAGCTTGCCCTGGTATGTCTTGAAAACTAGTACAGAACTTTGTACAAACATATAAGCACAGAAAGCACCCAGTGAGAAACATGGCAGCCTGCAGAGCTTTTCCCTGGATACTCTTTGTTGCGCAGTTGGAATCCTCGGAGTTTTCTTTCTATTCTTGTAGCTTTTACTTTTGCAAGGTAGGATGAGAAATGTTTCATTCTAGAGCTAGGTTGGGATTCAGAGCAAGCATCGCACTTTATCAGCTCAAGGCAAGGCCAAACATGCCACGTTGCTGGAAGCTGGAGTCACAGCTGGAGGGACTGAAGCGGGTGCATGGCTGTCTTCTCCCCTCCTGGCCATGCCACCTCTTTGAACCCCTGTGGCCTGTGTGGGAATGGTCAGACTCTGATGACAGCACATGTGCTGGGTTGAGTGGGAGGTGGAAAGTCAGTGACATGTGGGCACTCCCTTCTGGAGCTCTGCTCTTCACATGCATCTCTGGAAAGGGCTGCATCCCTCCCCAGCAGAAGTTTTGGGACGTGTGCCAGTCAGGCTGCACTGTAAGTAAAGGGAAAAGGACAAAAATCTGAATTATGCTGGCTTGTGTCTCTCTCTGAGGAGGCCAGAGCAGATTTTTTAAAACAGTGGAGTTTGTTGTCTAGAATCGATTAAGAGAAAGAGTGAACTGCTTTTAAAAAAGGGGGAATTCTCCCCTCCACCTCACCTGGTTGTTCAGGATGTGTCATGTCTGGAAGCACTGGGATGTTACATGTTTTAACTTGGGCCGTGGTGGTTTTGCTCTCAGCAGTGCAATTGCGTGGCTGAAACCAATGTTGGAAAGGGACAGGCTGGTCTGTTTTCCAGCCTGTGCCACACGGGGTGGCTTTAAACACACACAGAGGGTCTACCCTGCTCGGAGGGCATCCACACAGCACCCGGCTGGGGCGTCCCCGGGCAGCCTCACCACGAGCTCCAGCTCCCTTTCAGCCCTTCCCGGTGGGAATGCAGCAGGCGAGGGTTGCGGGGTCACCGTGGCTGCTCTGCTGAGTGACCCCACCGGGATGTGAGGAGTTTGCACGGGATGAGGAGCAACCTGCGCATAAATCCACAGAGGATTTTGCCCTGGAATACCGCTGTGGCTCTGGTTCCTTTCCCCCTTTATTCCTCCGAGAACAGCTATTTTGTTTCCCAGCTCACAGCACTGCCTCTTACCTTAGGAGGACACCTAGGGCTGGCCCTGGGCTTAGCAAGGAACTTCGTCCAACCTCATCCCCGCGCTACGAGCACACCCCAGTGAGGACCCTGCCTGGCTTTCTGCTCTCTGTGCCCAGGCTTTTCACTTTGCTGGCGATGTTCACAGTGCCAAAGCTCAGGGATCACATGGGAGTTTATATTGCGTTGCTCTGGTTCACCCTGCCGGGGTGAGAAATTACAGGCAGAAGTGGTCTCTGCTCAGTGGTCCAGTCTGTGTGCAGCCCCATCTCCTGCTCTCCACAGTCTGGGGCAGGGTCTGGAATGCTGGCTGCCGGCTTGGCCTACCTGCAGTAACATCCCATGCTGTCCTCTGTCCTTCTGCTCTTTAATATCAGACGCCCTGTAGCTGATACCAGAGGGATGAGTAACGCACAGGAATGCTGCAGGGTGGGATGAATGCTGCAGGGAGGAAATGTGGGTGATACCAAGTCTTGCTTCTCCTCAGCAGAGAGGTGTGTTGGGGTTTTTTCTTTTCTGGAAGGCTTTCCTGTTTTCCACTAAGCAGTTGTGTGATGGTCTCTGGGCAAGGAGTCCTGTTCCCTTACACTGCCAAGAAAAACACTGCAAGTTCTTGGCCTCTGAATGCCCATGTTGTGAGTAAGCTGGCAAGGATTAAATGTCCAGCTCTGCCCGTGCAAGCATGGATGGGAACAGACAGGAAGGCATATAGTCCAGCCTAGAGAATGGTTGAAAGGAAGGAAGAAACCTAACTGAGAAACGTTGGAGAATTTGAGGTCATCCTGGCACAGATGCTTCCCCAGCGCAAATCAAGGAGTGGGGAGAAAACGGGACATCTCAGAGATGGTAACAGGCTTCTTGCCTTCATTCTTTCCTTCTCGCTGCCCCCAGCCACCTCTTCTGAACATGCCTGAACATGCACCTGCCAGAGCAACACACAGCAAGCGACTCCTTGCTGCCAGGCACCCTGGCAGCAGTCAGAGAGCAAGGCACTCTTTCAGATCTTCCATCAAAATCTGTCCCATCATCCTGTACTATCAGATAAAAATCTGCTTACTTTTGATCCAATTGCATTTAATAGGAGCTTGGACTTTTTCCAGAGTAAGAACAGTTGTTGTTGCTTAAATATTTTATAAACTAGGGTTTTTCAAGCTAGAACACAAACTCTTAGAAGTCAACAATGAGGAGCCATCATGTACCAACATTTTTTTGAGCACAATGTGTCTCTGGGTATTACCTTCACTTTCCTTCACTGGGAAGTGCAGGAAAATTCACTTTTTACTTTCTCACTGTCAGCATGATTTTTAGATTTCCCTTCAGCTCATGTCACAGGGGTAGTTTTTTTGAGTAACTTTGAGATACGTAACTAAATTCAAGGGCTAAATTAACAGATTTTTTATTTTTTTTTTTAAGACTGAGAAAGTATAGCCACTTCTTAACATAAGCCATAGTATCTCATCTATCAATTTTTAGCTAGCACCTACAGACAGTTACATTTTTCTTCTGGAAAGACATCGGGTTGTTCAAAGGGAGATGAGGTGCTGCCACTCCCATCTCTAAGCCCTTGCAGCAAGGATGGCAGGGGCAGTGGTACAGGCAGCAGGACCCCACAGCTGCAGGGCGCTCTGTGGGGCTGCTGCCAGCGCCTGGAACCTGCCAGTGGCTCTGGCCAAGTATGGTGCTAGGGGAGGCCTCATTATTTCTGTTCAGGACAGTGGTATCTTAGTGAGAAGGATCCAGAAACACCCCAAAGTGGAGCGTGGCTCAGCAGTGCTGCCTGCAGCTCTGTGGGGTTCCCTAGTTGGGAAGGCATACTTTAAATAAATCAGGGACATTTTCAGGAAACAATTTCCAATATAATTTGCCAATATGGTCAGAATAAATATTTGATAAAGTCCTACCAGAAACCAGGTCGGCTTCTGTCTGGAAACATGCTTGCAGCTGGCGCACTAATGCCTGAGCAGTGCCGTAAGCTGCAGTGCAGCCACCTTGTTAATTTGGGCTGCAGGCAAAGCAGTGGGAGAAGACTATGTCTGAGAGTGTCTAAGTATGTCTAAGCAAGCTGTAGAAATTTGCATTTACTACTCCCACTGTACAGAGTGTATCCTCACACTTGAGAGGGAATGGACAGAATCCCGTAGCCTGCAAAGCCTTCCTGACTTCACCTGTCTAGGAGAACCTTACAAAAAGGAGTTTCCCACTTGTAGAAGAATCTCATTCCAGGGAACAGTGCATCAGGTTTGTGTGGTGATGTTTTGGTATTGGGGAGGCCACAGTGGTGGCTTCTGTGAGAAGCTGCTGGGAGCTTCCCCCTATATGTGACTGAGCCAATGGCAACTGGCTCCAATGCTGGCCAAGGCTGAGCCCATCAGTAATGGCAGTAGCACCTCTGGAATAATATATTTAATAAGGGAGAAAGCCGCACAACAGCACTGCAGCTGGAAGAGAGAAGTACATGTGAGAGGCACAGCTCTGCAGACACCAAGGTCAGAGAAGGAGGGGGAGGAGGTGCTTCAGGTGTGGAAGGAATCTTCCCTTGCAGTCTGTGGTGAAGACCACGGTGAAGCGGGCTGTGCTCCTGCAGTCCATGGAGGTCCACAGCGGTGCAGATGTCCACGTGCAGATACTGCAGGACCCCCCAGTGAAGCAGATGGATGCCCAAAGGAGCATCCATGGGAATGCTTCCCCATGGGAAGCCCACACCAGAGCAGGCTGCTGGCAGGACCTGTGGCCCCATGGAGAAAGGAGTTCACACTGGAACAGGTTTCCTGGCAGGACTTGTGACCCCACTGGGGACCCACACTGGAACACTCAGTTTTGAGATTTAGTTTATATTTCTCATTATCCTACTCTGCTTTGATTGGTAACAAATTAATTTTTAATGTGCTGCTACCTACAAGCTCATCATTTGGGCTTCTTAGTACCCACTCAAGTTCAGTGGAGCTCTACTGGCATTCTTACTGCTGTTCTACAGCTCAGAAGGATCCCAAGATTAATCAAGATAAACCAAGAGACAGCCACTGAGAGGAGGTGATGTAAGTTCACTGAGGCACAGGAGTACATTTATATTGCATGCAACTATATGTAGCAGTAAAGGAGGGAGATTTGGGGCCAAAAGTTTGGGACACTGCACCTTGCTTTTAATGCAAACATCATAATTCACATTAAACTTCAAGACCCTGGGAAAGAGCACAGTAGAGCAGAAGTCCGTGGGGTTGAGCCCCAGTGGCAGGGAGAGGTATGAGTTCTGCCACTGCCACCTCCAGGGCTTTGCTTGATGGCTGCAGGAACCACGACCAGCAGGCACCAGGGACAAATACCCACTTGCCAAAACCCAGAGAGATCTCCATACTGGCCAGCAGTCACCAAGAAAAGCTATGCTGTGGCACTCACAAGGATTTGAGGTTCACTGCGTTATTTTACTCAGTATACACAGGAATTGTTATGGCCTTTAAGAGAAAGCACAAATAACACTTCAAGTTTTTCCTCAATGAAGTTGATTGGAAAAAAGCCATGGAAATCCCTGTTGCAGTCATACCTATCCACAGGGAGCACGGCACGAGTAGGGAGAAGAAGCTGGACCAAAACAGAGAAATACTGAGGTTGGACGCTCTTATTGGGGATTACTGCCCTAAATTTGCCAGCTACAGACCTTGGAGCTCTAGCTCTGTCTAAGCTTTAAGCAGCCCTGGCTCTTATTTGCAGCCAGTCATCCAGCACCAAATTCTTGCACCACCTCTGCCAGAGCAAGGCCATAACTCCAGCATGTTTTCAGAAAAAACAAGATTTTCAGGAGTGTATGCAGAGGGATCTTCACTTCTTTGGTACTACATAACCTTAACAGAGCTGTTCAAGTTCTCTTTGCCTCATTGCCCCTTATTCCTCCCTGATTTCTTCTGTGGAATTCAGAAAGCACTTTGCTATCTCATGGTGCTATGGGGTGTTTTGATTATTTTACACCATTACAATATTTTGATTATACAATGTTTTACATAAGAAAAGGCTCAGGACCACTTTCCCCTCCCCTGAGGAGTGGGGGACACAGAACATGGCTGTCATGGGGGAATACGCAGGGCTGCCAGCATCCACTCCCACCTGACCTGTATGCCAAGGACACTGCAATTCAGTTCTTAATTTGCAGCTCACTGAATTCTCATAGAGAAAATATAAAGCATGGAAAACATAGAGGGGGAAAACCCAATATCCCACCCTCATGCCCACAGTGATGGCTGTGCAGGCTGCAGCAGTGCAGATGGACGAACTGGGAAGTGACCTAGCTGCAGAGGACAGCTGCTCCCTAGGATGCTCTTCCCTCGCAGCAGCTTGCGAGTGGCTCCGCTTCCCACTCACGGCTAAAATAGTGTTGGTGACCCACCGGGGCTGGGGCTGTTGCTCAGCAGGGCTTGCACAGCGGCAAGGCCATCGCTGCTTCCCACTCTGTTCCTGGCTCTTGGGAAAGAATTGCAGAAACCCTTTCCTGCTGAAACCCAGCTTATGCCATCCAGATAAATGCTGCAATAACCTCAGTTGTGACCAGCTTCCTGTAGCAGGAGATGTCTCTCCAATATGCTGCAAAATCGTATCAGCATATCAAATATAAGCCACTTAAAAACAGTAAACAAAATAACTGCAAACAAAAGATGAGGTAATTTTTCAAGAAACTTCAGTGCTGCTTCCACAAATTGCATGATGCTTATTTCAGAGATCAGACTGCTTTTACAGGACCCAAGTATTGCATGAAGCTCTTGCTGCACCACTCCCAGAAAGACAAGCTGCTTGCAGAGCTCTGTGCACACACAAAGAAGCCATGTTTTAAGGATTTAAGCCATAAAAGCATGGCTAAAATAATCCACAAATAAAGCCACTTGTACATAAGTGGTCTGACTCTCCAGAGAGAACTGGCAGCAGAGGACTGTTTATAGCATTGAAACTTCTGGAAATCAGAATAGGATCTTCTAGCTGAAAACTGAGTGGAATGCATGAAGCACATTACTGGGGCTGAACTGGGGCCAACACATTAGCAATCACAGGAAGTGCCATGACTGATGCATTCCTAAAGTATTTGGGCAAGGAATCAATCACAATTCACTTCAGCTACCTGATGCTTCTTCCCCTTCCTTTTGCTCAGGTGACTGTTGGAAAAGTCATTATTTCCAAGAAAGCACTTCATGACCGCAGGACGAAAAATCCGGAATTCACAGCCCAAGGGAGTTTCTCATGTTCTCTGCAAAAGGTCAGTCAGAGCTTGAGGCTTGCCCCAGGGTTTGCTTCACCACCTCACAGTGGGTGCAGATACCACAGAGCCACCTCCAAGGTATATTCAAAACTAGTAGCAAAGTTTGCCTCCCCTCCCTGCAGCAACTCTGGTTTGCCCTGGGAGGGCCTTCACCACACTGCACTGTAAAGAACAGGCTCGAGCACATACCTTAACTCTTCATCTAGTGAATGTAAGCTGCTTAGATACTGCAACCATGGATGTCTCAACAAACAGCAGCAGCTCTGTGTTTGATGCCCCTCATGCTTTCTGAAAACATGCATACAAAAAGTCATGAGGGAAATTTCCAGCCACAACATTCAGGGCATCATGACAAAATGTTCTCTCACTTACAGGATGAATAGTAGGCCAGAAGGGTAATTTAATGTCAACTGAAAGGGAATAAGAACATGTATTGATGCAGTACCAGCAGGAAAGCACTCTACCTATTTTTAGGGGTTTTCCAAGCATAGCAGCTCATGCTGTGCAATCAGACAGATGCTACGTTGACAAGGGCAAGGATTTCTCTGTTGCAGGGATAGCAGAGCATTTGCCATTAGTCCTGAGAACCTCTACTGTGAACAAAGTGAGTCTGGATGAGTTGTACTTGCCAGGTACACAATTCCTCTTTTTTAGAATCTAAAAACGTGGATTCAAGCCATGCAAGTGACCAACATATACTGCAAATTTTATTTTTATTTCCTTATTACAGAAACTAAATCAGCATATGCCTGTACCTTAATTAAAAGAAATTCACCACTGCAGAAAAAGAGCACTTTTTATTCTCTAAAGAACACCTGTGAACACAGAACAAACTCTAATTCAGTACATAAAAGCGTCTTCTTAGTGCACTTCTTCACTGCAGTTTTGCCGTTAGTTCTTTTAAAAAATCATTACACCTTAGGTATTTATATATGCTTACACTGAGCTTTGCATCATCTACCCATAATGCAATTCATGGCTAAAGTCAGTTAAGAAGCTAAATCAAAAAGGCCCCTTAAATTTGCTTTATGTACAGTTGCAATGGCTAAATTTTAAATACTTTACAGTCACTCCCAGCACCAGCTACCAATTCAAAAGATTAGTGTATTCCAAAATTTCTCTTTGTAACTGTTTTCTAGAGGGGATTAAATTGTCCATAACTACAACTATGGAGGTAGCCTCAGCTACCTACATAATGTACCTTATGGAAATAAACATGCTGACAAAAGTATTTATAATAATGAATAACAAAATGAGAAACTCAACCTTTAGGAAGAATGGACAGGAGTTTGGTTTTGTGCTGCAGTCATTGTCAACTATGGGAACATCAGCAATGTGAGAGAAACAGCAATCAAGGAATGCTGAAGTCCACAGTGGGCGTCTCTGGTTCCTTCGTGAAGAGAGCTTTATGTTCCGCTCTCATTTCCTCCTCTATTTCCCCACATCTCCCATTAAATTTTTTGTTAAATCATTGGGTAAATTTCTGAACTGTGATAACACACAGATTTATTTCAGAGGGGGAAAAAAACCAGTAATGCACCTGTAGGTAGGCTGACTTGCATTATCTGAATAAAGACAGACCTGGTCCTCTGAGTTTTAAAGTTTAGAAGTGGATGCAGGTCTTGTGGCAACCAAGAAACTGCTATAAAGATTAACAATTAGGATGCACATGCGTTTATCTGTTCTTACATACTTTCAAAACCCAAATGGGAAGGAAGAAGTATCGGTGATTCAGGTAGATCCAGAAGAATTGTTTTTTTCTTACACAATAAGGTAAATTACTTAGCACATTCCAGGTTAAAAAAATTACAGTAAACATTCGGTAACTGGAATGCATATAATATACAAGTGCCATTACAATTACAAAGCTGTTCAGGGCAATTTTTCTTTCTAGAATAAGCATAAAAAAGTTACAAGCTAATTCACAATAACTTTAGTTACAATGTTATTAAAATACATTGATGTTAATCATAAAAATATTTTACTATTTACATGTATATTGTATAAACCTTAACAATAAGAATATGCCTATTTCAGGATGCCTTAAACGAATATTTAGGCAGATCGGCCCATTTTATAGTGCAGTAACCCTGTTTTGGTCTTCACACCATGAAACTGTACCAGATTCACAGTATCTTTGCTAGTGCTCTGCTAAAAGGCTTAAACTTTTTATTATTTAAGAAGCATTCATTTATTACGAAGAGTCAGTTTTGTTTCCACTTTGTTTCTTATTAAATCCTACCCCCAAGAGTTCAGGACACTCGGCCTGGCCTTGTGCGATTTGGTTGCATTTCCAAATAAGGCTGTAATTCATGTCATCAGTTATCACACTGTCTTGCTTGTAGGCTGGATGCTGTGCGATAAATTCCCTCATCCATCGAGCAACTGTCATTAATTCTCCTGTGGGCAAGGGGAAGTCAAATGTTACAGTTTATGTATCTAACTTAGCACCTGGAGTTCTGTGCATTATATACACAATTAAAGACTAGTCCATGCTTTCATGAGAAACACATTCCTATACTTTTTGTTTTTCAAACATGGCTAAACTGCAGGCATAATTAAGCTGACATCTCACTGATGGTCCAAAAGCTATTCATCTGGTGTGATCTTCAAACTTTAAACGTTGCAATGACATAGTGCAGAGAGAAGTAGCTACTGGAACAGGTGTTACCAACAGATTGTATAGCAAGATGCCTCAAACATTTCATTTAACAGAGAATCTGGCTGAAATGGACCAACAGACACCTCTACACAACTACATCTATACAAAATAATGTTGTAGTTCATCCATCCAAGTCAGCTGCTAGTTTTGATCTGTCCACCTTGGCTTTCTATTTCTTTCTCCCTCTGGCAGCTACTCTAGCAAATAATAAGCAGGTTCCCAATTATACCAACTTCTGGTTTGCTCAACACTGCCTCTGCTTCACTACAGTCTTGGGGTGGTCAGTAGGTGCCTAAAGGTCCCCAACACTTCTATACAAAGCAACAGGACACTTGACTTGCAGGAGAGTGACATCCACAGAAAGTAGCAGCTGGAGGCCAACTGGACAACAGTGTCCAGGCTGCTGAATCTTGTTCCTGACTGCAGCATATGCAAGCAAACCTTAACTACTACAAGTTTAAGGTAACTCTGACAGCAAGACATTAAGATAGGCTGGTGGGATGCTCAAAGGCCTATCAAAACTTTCATGGCTAGCTACTGGAACATCACTTTTCTCCTGAGAGTGGAAAGAATCATGGGCTTCCACTACAGAAGTTTAAGAATATTATAAAAAGAAAGAGGAATCATGTTAGAGAAAGCACAGAGGAACACACAAATAAAAAACCCATCCAAGACTGTTTAAAGATATGCTAGCAGTGGTTTTGAACAGAGGTACAAGAACACAAATAAGAAAAATTGCAAATAATACAGGAAAGAAAAGCAGAATAAAAAACATAATTAGAAATTAAAATGTCCTTCAAAAACAAGAAGTAATGTTTTAAAGAAATGAGGCCAGAATTTATACTTCTATAGAAGCGGAGGGTAGAAAAAAACAATACTCAAGAAGCATTATTTATTGAAGGTACTAAAAACTCACAGGAAAACTTCCTCACACCAACAAGAAGCAGGGGGCCTGCAAGAAAATCAGTGGATCCAGGAGACGAGCAGAGCAAGGCATAAAACAGAGACACATTCCTGGACTGAAAGCCGTGCAGGCTGTCCATGCAGGAGGAGCCGGGGAGCAGCCCAGAGCACACCAACACAGACACCTAGTGGTCAGGCAGCCCAGGCACTCCCCATCCTTGCCACGGTGTAAGCCTGCAGCACAGCATCCTCACTATGAGCACAGCCTGCGGCTCTCAAAGAACATACACGGGTAAGGCACAAGACTGACAAAAGGTGTGAGACAACTTCCAAGCAAGCAGAGACAAGACAAAGGGAATTGCAAGCTCAGAAGCAAAGGAAGTTCTTCCAGAAGTACTGGAAAAGTCTGCACAATTATGAACGCTGATGAGAAGCAAGCAGAAAAATATGATTCTACCAACACAAGAACTAGACAGCATATCATGGATTAACTGGGAAGAGCATTTAAAGAATCAAAACTAGAGGAATTACATTTTTTGAAGAGGATATAACAGAACTGCAGCATTTCTCATTGTATGGCTTTATGGGGACCAAAAGTGTAACTGGTTCAAAAAGGGTAAGGCAAAGATCATGGAAATCATGCTTGTGAAAGGGTCATGTAGCACTCTGATAACTGCAGCAGCACTGGCCGAGAGAGCTCCTACGCCGCAGGCAGCTGGGAGAGCACACCAGGACAAGGATCCGTCAATGCCACTATCTCAATACTGACTGCTCTCATTAACATCTGGTGGCGGTCAGCACCCGCTGCCTGCCTAGCAAACATGTAGTCTCACGGCGTGGTGGCAGTCACACACCAGCTAGACAGAGACCAGGAGGGCAATACCCAGCTGTGCTTCAAGAGAAGACGTGACTGAAGCTCGGATGGATGACATCAGGGCAAGGTTACAGCCACAGCAGCTAAGGTGTCAGTGTTTAACTCATGAGTGCTGTGCTCACTGTTTGAGGAGAAAAAATCTGAAAAATGGCCACTCTCTATGGACATGACTCATGCCAGACTGGATGCAGATCAGGAACATTTAAGACTGAGAGTAAACTGGAATAATCTAAAGCTCAGAGCTGAGAAACATCATGGCACAGTAGTACAATACCTAATGCTTTTTGTTCTGTGAATTCTGGCTCTTAAGCATATTTTAAAAGTCATTTCAGTTCATCAGAGCTAAACTATAAACTCTACGCTCTTACCTACCTTAGTCCCACACATTTTAGGTCTGTGTAAATACACAAACTGACTTTTGCAATAACTGCAATCTTGCATACCAGGTAGCAAAGTTGTTCTTTGGAGGGAACACCTGCCACTGGGGGCTGGACCCAGGTCACTAGGTTTTGGGAAAAAAACTCTTTAAGACTCATGCATTCCTTCTTTTTCCAATGGTATTTCTCTGAAGGGAAAAACCCAACAGAAAAGGGAATATTTAAAAACTTGTTGCCATTCTGAAGTACTGCTAAAGTACTGAATAAACAGGTGAAAGGAAGTCCCCATTTCCAGCTCAGCTTTAAAAAAGTCTTTACCTGGAAGTTTCTACAGCAATTTTCAAGAATTAAAAAGGATTGCAACACTTTAGTTTAATGTTACAGG
This sequence comes from Grallaria varia, assembly GCA_013396735.1. Taxonomy (NCBI): domain Eukaryota; kingdom Metazoa; phylum Chordata; class Aves; order Passeriformes; family Formicariidae; genus Grallaria; species Grallaria varia. The sequence continues at coordinate 109,869 of VWZG01012246.1, forward strand.
GGGAGGAAGGGAATTGAATTATGAGACTAAAATTATCTAGCTAAATTTACAGCAAGGCAGGTGTTCAAGGGATTTGCACAAAAAAAGTTAAAAAGCTGCTGCAGACTGTCCTAAGCACCCAGTTTGAATTAAAGTTTAGCCTGCATCTTTTATTGACCATACTGCTGCATTTTAAGAAGGAACATTAAAAGTCTTTATACCACATGTCTTGAAAAACATTGCAACATGAGAAGGACAGTGGAAGAATCTGCTTGCTTTGCTCTGCCTTGAAGGAGTTTTGCTCCATGAAAAAGGGCTTTCTTATCAGGAAGCTAAAGCCTAGGTCCCAAGCTCTAGCACACCCAAGTTTAGACTTCTGAATGCTTTAGAGCAGCATGCTTTGGAGTCACACCAGTAACATCAGGCAGGCTACCAGACCCAGCCTCAGATACTCTTACATCTCCCAGCTGACAGGCCAAAGTGGATTAGTATGTGTACAAATACTACAAAGTGGGCAATACACTGGCAAGAGCAGTGTGAGTGGTGCTGAAAAGAGAAAACTTGGATTGGACATATACTACCCTCTAAACTAGGTTTGTTACTTTATCAGTTACTGCTAATTTAAGTTCTAAATCGGATCACTACCCATTAATAATCAAAATTATACAGGAACAGATTAAAGCCAGAGAACACACTCCAGCCCTTTGCTCTTATGATTCAACACTTAACCAGACAGTCACAGCTGACATCAGTTTTACCCAGCTGAAAGTAGAAAAACGCAAGGAAGATCAATGTCCAAAAATGTCAAACATACCAGAGGCTCTCTTTTTTATTAGCTTCAGGTAGTTTAGGATGGTGCACCTTGTGTCCACATCCACTTCCATGTTTTCAAGATAGGAATTCAAAATTGGGATCAAGCCAGGAAAGACTCCTTCCTGTGTAAGAGAACAGAATCAGCACAAAACACACTCAAGCTAATTCCTGGGAGAGCAGAATAGTGTTCCAGGTAGAAGATGTTCTGACCTTCCCATTGATAATTGTATCAATGCTCATCAAGGTGTACTCTTCTGTGTTGGTGCCTGTCCCATTCTGTGCAGAGCCACATCCATCCACAACAGCATTTCCTCCTTTCATGGGTGACAAAGGAAAAGGAACAAATGGTTAGAAGGCTAGAGATGCACTAAACAGCCACCACAGTGTTAGTCAGATTGCTTGTTGTGATACCTTTGCATATATCTTTTCTGAAGTAAAACATTCCCTGTCGGACAGCATCTCTTTTCTGGGCCACCTTCATGTTTTCATCCACCTGGCAAAAGAAGTATTTCAGAGATGTGTGACATTTCAGAACAGTAGGATTCTCCCAAATTCTGACATTTTGGTTTCATAAGTTGAAACATCTACTATGCTTCTTACTATTTCATCACACAGGTCAAGCTGTGGCAATAAGTCATATTTCATTCTTCAGTGTCCAGGACAAACCCACAAAGAGATGACATTTTATGAAACCTCCAAGGGAAAAGGTCATGGTATCACGTTAGAACATGCTTTGCTAACTTAAGTTTGGATGAAGGATGAAAGATGAAAATATAGGAACATTTGTGACTAACAGGTTGCATCCCATCTGGCAGACTTCTTTCCATATTTAGATGCAATTCAAATGAGTATGGAAGAAGAAAATTACAATTTCCCTAGCCATAGTTTGCTGCTTTTATTAACAAAATCATCACTGCCTTTAGAAGAGTTATCACTGTATTAAACAAACTTTCGGAAACAGCATTCAAGTAACTTTGTACAGGAATTGTATTTAAACTTTTACATGTCAGGTAAAAAGTTCTGAATTGCAGACTTCTTGAAAAATCTGCAAATTACAAAGTACATGTGCTCTGAAGTTTACATAACCATTGCTCTGCCTTTCTGGATGGAAGATTTTGCCCAAGTTATTTGGTTGGTATGTTTTCAGGGAATTAACATCATTCAGCTTTTGGACATTAGCTTTACTGCACTGTCCTCAGAAGAAGGGGTATGATCTGCTGAATTCTTTGTCTGACCTTTAATTAAAGGCAATGCAAAATCTTTCCTTCTTACCTTTTCAAAGCTTTGTTTTCCAAAGTCCATTTTTATTCATTTTGTATTATGAAATCTATTTACACATCAGGCTGTTTTGAAAGTTTGAAACAACTCCAGTCCCAGCTGATGAGCGTTCAACCACATTCAATCAGACAGCAAAGATTAGTGTGAGATTACCCCGTAACCCCCTATTATTTTACTTGAAAGAGGCAGGCTTACCAATGGTTGTGCAATTCCATGTTGCGTTACCTGCCAAACTACTTGGCAAGTTCAAGCAATTTTAAGTCCCTGAGTCTCCCAGTTCTGTTCAGGTTCTTTCAGCACCTGATCTCTTTTCACTTTTAACTGGCAGTTAAAAATTTTGTGCTTTTGAGACACTTCAAATAACAATGTAATTATGTAATATAAATGCTAAATCACTGCATTATTTATCAAGTCTGTACTCCTTGACATCTCCTTTTAGAAGTCATACCAAATGTATGTGATCATCACTGTAAATTTACAACTTCAGTACTTTTCTCCATCTTAATTTAAAAAAGCTATGAAAAGCCACAGGATACTGTGGCTTATCCTGTAGCCAGTGCATGAAGGATTTTCCAGTACAGAGTTTGTCAAAAGCCTTCTGCACTAAAAGACCTTTTTTTTTTGAAGTTACCTATAACATTTTAGATGCATATTCCTGCAAAGACATTTTTGGGTCAAGGGGCTCAGAAAGAGGACGTGCAAGGACAGTTTCACACAAAACATTTCAGCACTTGTGAGGACAAGATTAAGGAAAAAGCACATTTTTCATGGCTGATCTGTTTATATACAAGTCACAGATGTGACCAGAATCAGAAGTATTTGTTTCCACTCAAATACTGTGCAACACTAAGCATGCCGAAATTCTCCTTTCCCTCTCCACCAGATACAAACAAAACAGAGAATAATGTCATGTCAAAATAAGTATCTGAAGTTTTTATTTTGACCTCCTCAGGTTATTTGTGGGCCCCTCCCCCTAGTGTAAAAAGGTGCACACATGCCTTTTTCCCAGCCTCCAAACAGCCTTGTGACAATGGTATTTCTCGATATTTCTGCAGTAATCAGACAGTGCTAGGCACCACAGAAATTCCTACAGCGTTTGTCTGTAAGTTTAATTCCATGACACAGCAGCAAAATATTTGTTTAATACCACAGAACTGAAATCAATTCAGAGTACTGGTATAGATGAAAACAGACTGAAAGATAAAAGTGACTGTTCTGTAAGTACACAAATACTATTTCCTAACTTGCATTTAGTTCTAATGGATCTGATCTTTCACACCTACCTTGGACAAAGGAATGAGAAAATCCAGTTTATATGACAGAATCACTCTGGTTAGCAATACCACAAACACAACATATGCAGAGTTTTCAAAGTCTGTTAACTGGACCTAGACATGAAGGAATTAGAGATTCAATTACTTTAGTGGGAACACACTCATGCAAGTAGTAAAATATCGAGGGCAGTTTAAAACAGTTTGACTTGAATGTTCATGTTGGCACTTGTATTCGCACACTCCACTCACCGAGACGTGACGCACACACAGCAATCATCAGCAGTGACTTGAAATGCGCAACGCACACACATGCTTCCACAAAATCAACCCTTTAATTCAATGCCAAAACACACTTGTGTTTCAAAAAACTATCTAATAACCTGCACCTTCTGGCTCTAATTACAGATGTATAGTAGCTTTTAAATTTCTACTCTAAGAGGATTAAATTCAGAGAGCTCAGAAAGAGACAGCAATAGAATAAAAGCACTTGTGAAAAACAAAACAGTGACAGTAGAATTGTTCAGTACCAGGAAATGTACTGGAAAAATACAGTCTCTAGAAGCTAAATGGGGCTTTGTTTACTGCTGCTTTAATACAAGCCTAATTCCTTTCCCCATCACCCCAAATCCATTAGCATGCGTTGCTGTGCTGCAGTGGATTCACCTGTCAGTTACATTCCCACAGTTCATGTCTGATTAAACACTGCTGTCCACTTCACTTGCATCTAGCAATTCAGAGGGGAGAAAACACAGCACGAGTAATAAGAGTTTGATACCGGATGGCAGAATGCCTGGTACTTTTCCACTTAAAAGGAAATGTGCTCTTGTGCATACTGACGTCTTTCTTACCTCCATAGGTCTGAATTCCACTCTCCATCCAATATCTGAATTGGGAGGTGGTGGCTTAAACCTCATTGTTTGCCAGTTTGTAGACTGAATATTCTGCAAAGGACATGAAAAAAATCTGTCACAATCAATATATACATAATTGTATAATCAAAGAAAAATAAGCAGATAACTAGAGTCCTGATATTTTCCTTGGAACAGCCTATTAAGTTACAGAAGTGCTTCCAAAGTAAGTGGCATGACCTCCTAAAACGCAGACTACAAGTACCCATCCTAGGAGCAAGTCAGGCTATTTAAGTTGAGTATTATGTACAAGATACTAGGGGACTGACTAGCTGACTTCTTTTTTATGAGGGGTTGACGCATTCCAAACTAAAAATACTTAATATTACCATAGCTATTATCTCACAAAACTCTAAAAGAGAGACATTTCTACATAACTAAAATACAAATCAGTTTTTAGGAAGTCATAAAAACAGGCAGTTCCCCTTAACACTTACATACATACCTATAATTAGGACTCTTCATATTTTATTTGATTTACAATATAAGCCACACATTCTAAATATAATACAAAGAAATAAATGTATTTATAACTGCAAAGTCATGTTAAAGAACTAGTTGAAGTGAAAGTGCAATGAAAAAATTCTTGGCTAATACATCAATCCTCCAATTAAGCANATCAGACATAACCTCAAAATGGTCGGATTCATTTGCATCATCTAGATGTATTCTCTCCTCAAACAAAGTCAATGGGTCTCGAATGAACAAGTGTGCAATATGCTGCGCCAAAAGGTGGTCAATACCTACAAAACGAAAATTCAAACAAACAATTCACACATTTCAAAACAGGCTCTAGGAAATTATCTGTTTTACAAGACATCCAACTCTGCAATACTACCTTCAACCCCCCACATCCTGTTAAAGTTTAAATGACGACTTCAGGAAGGAAGGAAATGATTAAAGAGAGAACAAAAAAAAAAACCCAAAAAAAACAGGTTCTTGTTTGAAAATGGCAGCTGAATACTTGTGTGGCTGCCATTCTTTCTGTTTACTGATGCACTCTGTGCCATGTTTCCTAAAGTAGTTCTGCTCTCTCCATAAAGATAAAACATTAATTTCAGCTTGAGAAACTCTGTTTGATGCATTAGGGACAGTTTGTGTTACAAATGAATCCTCTTAAAAAAAAACTCTCAAGACCACGCTACACAGATACTTCCTGAGTAGGAGTCACTCTGAGGGCTGCACAAAGATTGCAATAAACAAGAACAAAAACACAAGATATCCCCACACACTGCAAACATCATTCTTAACCTGCTCATAATGAAGCAAGCACTTACCTTCCTTTATTAGGTGCTCGTAGATATCTTTGTCTATTGTCAAATCAATGTCATTGTATTTCTCACCACATTCAGATAGATAACTGTCTATGGAATCATATCTGGATTTACTGATTCTATAATGGTTGTTCTTCAGTGGCTATATAATTTAAGAATACAATATTTTAACAGCTTATTAACAATGTTACCTAAGTTTTGCTCACTAATGACACTTATGTGAGAATTATTATCCTGTTTAAAAAAGCCCTACAGCCTCAATTAAAATGATTAAAACCACGAGTCTTAAATAGGCTCAATAGAAAGCAATCCTGGAGTTACGACTAATTTGTTTGCAGATGTATGAATCTGAGTGAAAAAACAGTCATCACATATTGACTAGAATTCTCTAGAAGTGGAAGCCTTTTCCTGATGCAATATATCATTATCCCAAGTACATGGAAAGCATTTTTACACCTATTGCAACACATACCAACACAGTTTCACTATGTGCACATTGTTAGAGACATTCTTAAAATGGGTAGTTCAAGAAATATTTCAAGTAGATTTTTAAAACTATTTATTTTATATAACTTAGTGTCTTGAATGCAAATTCCTGCTTAGAGAAACCCTTTAAGTTCAAGTTCTGACATCTGGCTATCTTCACAGTTTATACTACTCAGCAGCACTTGCTATTTAATCCAGAGCAATTTTTGCCTTTTGGGCTCAAACACAAACTGGAAAGTTTCATTACAGGGGTACTTTCTCAGCAAGCTGTGAATGACTGGGATTCCATACCTAATTCAAAACATATATTCTCTAAGACAAACTGTACAACCAAGGTGAATGTTTACACCACCATCTCTCCTACATTTACCAAAAAACCCATCAAGTTCACTCATTAGGGATTCTGATGAGCACAAGCAGATTTTGATGCTAAAAGAGATTTAACTTTTTTGCCTGAAAAAACCCAGGCATCTGCTACCTAACATTACTTACCTCTAGCCCTCTCTCTTCCCGTGTTCGATCATCTACAGATGCAGAGATTACTCCCCAGCGACAGTCAATATCAGACACATAGCCTCTGTAGAATGGAGATGCAGCACTCAATGCCATCTAAGATGAAACAACCTCATATGAAAACAAAGGACAGGCCAAGGAACCAAAACCAAAATACAGCCCCACCGGAAAGGGAAACATACTGGTCTGGAAGTAAATCAAGTATATACTTCAGTTCAATGGACAGCCAAAGCCTGCATAACCAAAAATCTCTCAACTTTCTGCTACCTCCAGAAAACACCTAGATGGAGGGTTAACATTATTGAAGTGGCATCTGACACTCTCCAAATGTTTTACCTCTATAGATTAGTATTTAAGGAACTCAAAAACTATACAGGCAGAAGCACTTTGGTGACAAATCAGCATGTATTCTGCTTCTTCCAAAGTTGAACAGACAGTAATTTTATTTTGTTTATTTTTGTTTGGCCAAGCACCTTAGCAACACAGCTGAACATACTGACTCAGGGCAGGATCTGCTCGTAACCCAGACCAGACAGATACTTTACTTTTATAACACCTGTTCTAAACAGCTGTTTATGACCACATGCTTACAAAAGAGACAGATTTAAACAACTTAAGCTGAAATTATCTGTAACACCAGGCCAGAGTAGAAAAATTAATAATTGTTTTAAGGAGTGAATTTATCTTGTTTCCAAGAAAAATTGCCCCAAATATATTTCTAGAACTACTCAACAGGAGTCTCCTGCATGTGGGAGGGTAGAGGGGAAGAAACAGATACGAGGGCTGGGAAAGAACAGGTATCATCTGTTTTGCGGTGTCATTAGCACATTAACTAGATAATACAATTCATATGACAACTAGAAATAGTCTGACACTTCTTCCAGAGTACCAAATTGGTAATTTAAAGTTTTTTTGGTTTTTTTTCTCATGTAGTGGCTTTTGCCACTAAGGATGAGTTCATCTGACAGATGTCCATTACTTACCACAATGGGACAAATAGTGGCTAGCTGATCATAGAGATACCTTGCTTCAGAAATGCTGCAAGCCTGGAATGTTACCTGTTGGAAGAAGTACAACTGTAATCACCATTTCTATAATCATACTACGAGTAGAGTCTTCCTAGATTTAAAATCAATGATAAAATAAAATTATTTAAATACCAAAATTTGTAGGTTTTTTTGGTTGGTTGGTTGGTTTTGGGTGGAGTTTTTTGTGTGGATTCCACCCCCTACATCTTGGACACATTCTGGCCCCACCTATCAGTAGCATTTACATTACAAGCTTCTTTCCATACAGTTTCCATGTTCATGAAAAGATTTCAGAACATAACACTTCCAAGGTGAGGCTAAATATACAAACACTTGCCACAATCAAAGAAGACTGAGTTAACAACTACAATACGCATGGGTCGGTAATGCAGGTCCAGGAAATAAGCCAGGAACCTACTTACTTAGAACAACAGCCAGACTTCATTGTAGATCTAACATTTGTTTTATGTAATGCTAATCCTGTTTTAAAGAACATTTCAAGATGCCTTTGATCGTGCAAAAATGTGAAAAAATAAATATCTGTGTCTACTGTAACTTTCATTAAAAAAAAAAAAAAGTCTAGCTTTGCCTGTATTAGAGGCCAGAACACAGCAAAAGATGGAAAAGAAATGTTACTTGCAGAAGCCATTAATACTAGGCCACTGAAAAAGGTAATCTTTTTGTGAAATTTGCTCAGAGAAGCAAACACAAGACATTTCTAGTAGCAGACTTCTCAAATCAACACTTTATGCATTTTAAAAATGCAGAGTGATTCAATCACCTCAAAACTCTCTTCATATTCACAGATCAGAGGATAACTCAGTTGGGAGTGTACCCCCGTACCACTACCATAACATTAAACAACAAGCTTCAGCTCTACACCACCATCACTGCCAACTGAATACAGACTTTCCTCTTCCACAGATAATACTTAAGAGTTTGACAAAACATAAATGTTCTTCTCAGCTTGCCACTGAAAGCCAATACCACCTCAAGTTAAGACTTAAAAAAAACCACCCAAAAAAACCCACCAAACAACCAGGAAATCCCCCCAAAACTCCTGAGTTCACTGGTCCCTCAGTGGTGGAATTTCTGGAGGGGTGTTGGTGATGGTGGTGTAGGACAAATATGAGATTTGTTTGTATTTGTTTTGTTTGTCTTTTTAAATCTGCAGGCAACATTCAGTAAAACATTCTAAGTTAGAAAATGGTCCTGCTGTAGAGAAAATATTTCTTCTTTGTCTATCCTTCAAGTGGTTATCAGAAAAAAACCCAAGCAAGCAAACCCCCACACTTTGAAAGGACAAGATTATTCAATTCTCTTGCAAAGAAGCAGCTAAGTATGATTTATTATCACTAACTCTGGACATTCAGCACTACGGAGCTAGCCTTGGAGTGGAGGTGGGTTGACAGGACACCTACACCCTCTTCTCAGACACTGATATTTGCCACTCCTTCCCTTTTATGTTTATTCCAAACCACAATAAACCTGAGATTCAACATAATTTCTAGACAAACATCCCATTACAGATAAAAAGGGCATGGCTGTCTTCTCCAGAGAAGGGCTATAGGCACTGCAGGGGCAGCACCCCTCACCCCACTGCCAGCAAAGGCTGTCCCAGTGGAGCTCATCAGGACATTATTTTTAACCCTGGAAATACATCAAACCAAGTTCTGGCTTGGTACACAGTAAGAAAAAAAGGAACACAACAAAAAACAAACCAACAAAGCCATTCCCGAAACACAAAAGGAAATACACATACTGCAAACTACCTTATAAAAAATAGGTGATGAATACATGTTTTCTTCTAGTCAGTTATCAAGAATTAATACTTGTTACAGAATCAGGTGCCATCATTTTCATTCTCCCTTTGATCATAATAGGACTACTGAATTTGAACTTGGCCACTGATTACAAGAATGGGGACTAGTAAAATGGTATTCCTTAAACAGGAATTTACTACTTTTTTAAGTTCATACAATGACTGAATGATAAGGCTGGATTTCTTTTATTGTTCTTAAATAAGAAATGGTACAAAACAGACCATACCAAATTTAACACCTTGTAAAACCACACTGTATTATGCACACTTCACTACTTCATCAGATTCTCCCTAACTTGCCCTTACTGTCAAGAAACCATACTTAGCAGCTGTCAAAAACTTCTATTTATTCAGCTTTTGCAGTTTCTCAGTCTCAAAGGCAAGTGCTTTTTACAGTGTTATTTCTCCCACTGCTACAAAAAAAGTGGAGCTTGGAGAATTTCCTTTAATCCCATAGAGACTTAACACTAGCCTCTTCCTAGCTCTGCTTCCGAGATGGTGGTGGCAACAGGCACATTTTATCAATAGTCAAATACACCACGACTACCTAAGCATCACGTTACTATGACAGAGAAACATTTAAAACAAACAGAAGTTGAAAGGATTAAAGCACTCCCAATATTCAGCACCTGGGTTTAAAGGGAAGGTACTGTAAGATAGGAGTAACTCAGGCCATCAATGAAAACAATAGGAAAACAGAACCAATAATGTCTCCCAGTACACAGTAACAGAAGACAGCTACACGAGGGTATCATAGGTTCATGGTATAAGCAATGAGAAAACAACTCTTTAGCAGGTATTTAAGAATGAGAAACTTTATACAGAAGTTCATGATGTTTGTAAATAAAATAAAATTATAAGAAAGCAGAAAGCTACTTATTTTTAAAAATACTTCCATGACCTCTTGCCACTCTGTTTTGCTGCTCTAAGAATACAGAAAAGGGAAAATACTCAAAATGAATAACCAAAAAACCCCTCACATTCCTACAAGACAGCTCAGTTTCCATCTCCACAGTGTTCTTTGGTCAAGCAGGTGCTTGATCAAATGTGGTTTCACCAGTTTAAGAAACCCTTCCAGCAAGTCTTCCAGTCACATTTGAGAATTAGCAGAAAATAAATATTATGCAAACAAATAAACCTGATGTATTGGAGTGTCTCTGGCTGGATGCCAGGTGCCCACCAAAGCCACTATTTCTCCTCAGCTGGACAGGGAAGAGAAAATGTAATGAAAGGCTCATGAATAGAGATAAAGACAGGGAGAGATCACAGAATCAATCAGGTTGGAGATCACTGAGTCCAGCCTATGACTGAATACCACCAAATCAACTAGATCACGGCACTAAGTGCCACATCCGCTCTTTCCTTTAAACACCTCCAGGGACGGTGACTACACCACTTCCCTGGGCAGCCCATGCCAATGTCTAGTCACTGTGTAAAGAATTTTTTCCTAAACCTCCCCTGCTGCAGCTTAAGACTCTTGTCCTGTCACTAGCTGGCTGGCAGAAGAGTCTGACCCCCACACAGCTACAACTGCCTTGCAGGTAGTTGTTGAGAGCAATAAGGTCTCCTCTGAGCCTCCCCTTCTCCAGGCTGAACACCCCTCGCTCCCTCAGCCACTCCTCATTGAACATACACTCCAGACCCATGACCAGCTCCGTTGCCCTTCTGTGGACACGCTCAAGCACCTTAACATCCTTCCTGAACTGAAGGGCCCAGAACTGAACAAAGTACTTGAGATGCAGCCTCACCAGTGCCAAGTACATGGCAAGAATCACTTCCCCAGTAACTACTGGTGACACTATTGCTGATGCAGCCCAGGATTCCCACTGGCCTTCTTGGCCACCTGGACACACTGCTGGCTCATGTTCAGCCACCTGTCAATCAGCAATCTGAAGTCCCTTTCTCCTGGGCAGCTCTCCAGCCACTCTGTCCCCAGCCTGTAGCATTGCATGGCGTTGTTGTGGCCGAAGTGTGGGACCCAGTACTTGGCTTTGTTCAGGCTCATGCTGTTGGGCTCAGCCTACAGATCCAGTCTATCCAGATCCCTCTGCAGGGCCTTCCTACCCTTCAGCAGATCAACACTGACCCAATTTGGTGAGATGGAGATCACTCACCAGCTACTGTCAAAGGCAAAACAGGCTTGACTTTGGGAAATTAACTGAATTTATTACTCGTCAAATCAGAGTAGAATAATGACAAATAAAAACTAAATCTTAAAAACACCTTTCCCCCACTCCTCTTTTCTTCCCAGGCTCAACTTCACTCCCAAATTCTCTACCTCTTCCCATCCCAGCAGTACAGGAGGACAGAGAACAGGAACAGGGGTCAGTTCACTACACATTGTCTCTGCTGCTCCTTCCTCCTCAGTGGGAGGACTTCTCACACTCTTTCCCTGCTCCAGCATGGGGTGCCTCCCATGGGACAGGTCCTCCAAAAACTCCTCCAACATGAGTCCTTGTCCTGGCTTCAGCCAGGACAGTTGATTTTGTTCCAAATGCCTGGTACAGTGATGTGTTTTGGATTGTATGAGAATAATGTTGACAACACATTGGTATTTCAGTTGTTACTGAGCAGGGCTTACGCTAAATCAAGGACTTCTCAGATTCCCATGCTCTGCCAGTGAGCAGGTGCAACAAGAAGCCAGGAGGGAGCAGAGCCAGGACCGAAACTGGCCAAAGGGATATCCCATACTATATGACATCATGCTCAGAACACAAACCGGGGGGAGTTGGCTGGGAAGACTGAGCCTTGCTCAGAGACTGGCTGGGCATTTGGCAGCAGGTTGTGAGCAATAGCACCACTGAGCATCACTTTTTTCCTGAGTTTCATTCCCCTCCCTCTCATTTTCATTACTATTATATTTTACTTTATTTCAATTATTAAGCTGTTCTTATCCCTACCCACGAGTTTCACCTTTTCCCTATTCTCCTACTCATGCCACCAGGGGCAGGGGGGGAATATGTGTATGAGGGAGCGTGGTATTTATTTGCTGGCTGGGTTTCAACCATGACAGCCCTTCCCATGGGCTACACTTCATGAACTGCTCCAGCACAGGTCCCTTCCACAGGGTGCAGTCCTTCAGGACTGCTTCAGCATGGGTGCTTCATGGAGTGACAGGTCCTGCCAGGAGCCTGCTACATTGCAGGCTTCCCACAGGCCTCCTTTGCGCATCCATTGTTTTGGTGTGGGGTCCTCTACTGGCTGCAGGTGGCCTTCTGCTCCACTGTCAACCTCCTGCCTCACCATGGTCTTCACTGCAGCCTCTCGGTGACACAGCTGAGATTCCCCTGGAGCACCTCCTCCCCCTCCTTCTTCACTGACCTTGGTGCCTGCACAGCTATTCCTCTCACATATTCTCACTCCTATCTTCGGCTGCAGTGCCGTTGTGCAGTTTGAATTCATTCTGAACATATTTATGCCATAGGTGCTACCACTGTTGCTGACAGGCTTGGCTTTGGCCAGCAGTGGGTCTGCTTTGGAGCCAGCTGGCATTGGACATGGGGAAAGCTTCCAGCCTCTTCTCACAGCAGCCACCCCTCCAGTCCCTCTGCTACCAAATCCTGGCCACTCAAACTCAATACACTTGGGATTTTAAAACTAGATTAGGAAACAACATTACATTTGTTCTTCTACCTGACCTTTTGCCACACTAAGGGAAAATGCACCAGTTGAATTAAGAAAAAGAAAGCAGACATAAGACAAGTCTTAAAAAGGGAAGCATTTAGGGAAAGCATGCGGTAACATCTTAAAAGCAGATGCACTTTACCTGGAGACAACAGTTTCCCATTCCAAAACCCATAGCATCCATGTATATATAGTCTGGCTTAGCTGCCTTTGCTGCTTCTCCATCATCATTAGGAAATGTTTCGATAAATGGTGATGGTGTGTTCTTATCTTTAAATACTGTGTGGAAAATACAGGTACTCAGTAACACAGAGCATGAGACCGAACAATTATTTTGAAAAAGAAAAAAAAGATTGAATTTACTCACTTGGTACATTTATCACAACCTTCTCTCCCCTTCTGTGTCGAATGTTTCTGGTCAGTGTACTACAACAAAAAGAAGTTTGTTGAAAGTATCTGAAATTCTCTCTTTAAGCAGATGTTTTTGCAGCTCGTTTGTTAATAATTCTCAGGGTTTCAGAATGTCAAGTTTCTATTTATTTAGAGCATTTTCCTTCAGAATGCTTTTTTTCCTGGTTTAAGATAGACAACACTGATTTTTTTCTTCAGTAAAGTCAGTCTTATTTTGATGGACTTCACAGTACTATGCTGGTAAAATAGTCAGAAGTAAAAGGCTACAGACCCGAAGAATACAAGGACAAGTTAAAAGATATGCTTAGTTTTTGAATAGAATGATTTTCATTCTCCAAAGTCTCACCTTACAGTGAAAATCCCTCTCAGACTACAGAAGTACAACAGAGTCCCTTTCAGAGTAACTACGACAAACTACTGCATCCACAGAGATGTCGCTGTGACATTCTGAAGTGAGAGGCTGGATTAACTGCAATGGAAGCATTTAGCCATGGGATTTCAAAATGGAAATAATTTTGCAGTAGCAAAATCAACACCTTTCACCTCCTAATAGTGTGAGCTATTGTACAGTTACTTAAACTTAATGATTTACTTTCTTAAGTCACTTTGAAAAGAAAAAACATGTCATCACAACCATTTCTGTCCAAGTCCCTGTGATATCTGCAGCAACTAGCCACAATGCTCTCTATTCCAGTAATGTAAAGAATTTGCATTTATGTCTAAGATATTTAGGCAAAGAAAAAATATCCAACTTCTCAGAGTCCCCAGATACTCTTACCTAAATCTAGGATGTTTATTGATGGCTTCATCTGGAAAAAAGAGGGATTTTGAAGCTCCTCCTTCTATTGGTGTTGGCTGATATTCCGGCAGCGTAAACCCAGGACACCCTAACCTATGCAACACAACAATGAGATCCAAGCTGTAATGAAAACACTGTGATTTTAAAGTGGTCAGATGATCAGAAACTAGGATTCTAGTAGACAACCAGCCAACAACCAGCTTCGTGGTGGTTACGACAGCTTTTTTTTTTTTTAAACCACTAGTCTGTCTTTATGGACATTTTCAGTGGCCAAAGCAGGAGACTTCACAGTATTACGCAGCATATACACACACATGTTAGAGCGTGTTAGCGCTTGTCATTAATACTGACATGCAACTGCATTCTGTGCCTTAAAGAGTTTCTCTAGAGGATATAGGTTAATGCTGACTGTTGAAGTCATTTATCCAGCTCCCAACAATCTACTCCCGTTAAAACACATACCTAACCAACTCTGTAAGAATTAGAGGTACATCATACACACATCTCGAGTCTCAGCAGTTTGTAACTTGAGAACTCTGAAAATCCCTATGAGAGGAATGTAATAACTAAAAAAACTTGCAGCTAATTAGGTGTAAAATATTGAAAGATATGCAAGCTAATGAGAACACAACCCTCCTCTTTGGGAAACTCTGTTTAAGTTTCAGAGTCACCTGAAACGAGACTAAGCTTTCAGTACAGCTTAGACAAAGGAACATTTGGCAAAGTGGAGATTAAGTAGCAGATGATTAATTTTTCCATGCTGCACAGTAAAAAGGGCAAATATTGTGTAATCTTGAGGGGCTCTAGTATATGGATGGATTAAAAAAGGTTAGCTGATAAAGCTACGAATAAACTACACAACATACCAGGAAATACATTTCTGAAAATACTGTTTATGCTCAATTTGTATTTCACTATTGTTTTCTTCCTGGTTTAAGTACACAAGTTGTCCTGCAGCTTCATCACTTATGTAAGTGCTACACTGTGAACTGCATCCATCCAGTCCTCAAGAAAGAAAACAACTTTCTGGGCCAGTAGCAAGGGTTCATGAATTTAAGAACTAGGGACACTTACTCAGCACCTAAGTTAGAGTTTTGTAATATTTAAACATTTTCAAATTGATCATTTTTAACTGAGTTGAATGAACTTACTTCTTTACCTTTCTTCTCTCAGCACTCTAACTTTTTTGTTATTTCAAATGCATAGATTTTTTTTAATTATACACACATGTACATGCACAGAGGCATACGTGCATGTCATTACAGAGAGAATGTGGCATAAAACTCCAAATCCATGAAACCTCAGAAATACATGTTAGCAAGACTCCAGCCAAACCAACAGGACTTGAATGGCAAGATAGTTGAAAGTCTGAAAAAATAAACTAAATTAGGCTAGCCTAGGGAGAGCCATCTCTGAGGGATGAAACTATGTCTGGGATGATTCATAAGTCATAAACAAACTGCATTTTTATTATTTATCGGCTTTCACTGAAGTCCAATGTATTGTTCCTACAGTGATGTAAATAGTATTTATCTGTACCTACAAAGCAATGAAGAACTCTCCCTTTAGTCCCTGCAAGACTAGATCCAAAATGTTTGTATATAAAATTTATTTAATGACATAATGTATTTGTAAGGTTGCAGGGGGAAAAAACAATTCTGTAATACACTGAGAATTATTTAATCACTGAACTTTAAATAAGCTCTTATTATGCCTAATACAGCTCTGATAAAGAGAAAGTATATTTTGTCAACAGGGCGTTCTTAAAACAGCATTCATGGGGCATAATGCGAGCGTTTTGGCAACTGAACTTTGCTAAGTCATATTTTGTACTGTTCCTGCTCTTAGCAAGAATTTAGGGCCGCTGCATTCTGTATTACACAAGAAACTAGCCAGAAAGGCCAGCTGCTTCTCTTCCACTGCAGAGCAACTTTACTATTACAAACTATCTTAGTTCACTTCACTGACCAGGCTAGTTAGAATAAATCCCTGTCTAGAATTATGTTTGAAAGGAATGTCATAAAGTACAGTTTCTCCTAAACAGTGAAGTGCGTCTTGAATTTAATTTCTTCAAGAATCTCTTAACAACAATAAAAAGGAGGAAATTTACCCCCAGTAAGGGTGTTATCAACGCAGGATAGATGCTCTCCTTTCTAGACTCAGTTAGTACAGTATTGTATTACAGAAGTCTTAAGTCCGTGCGTTCCAAACTACCAGAAGCTCACATGCACTTAGTGAAAAAGTAGTGTTAAAAAATAGATCAGGTTAGTCATGTTTTGCAAAACTGCTATTTACAAAGATTAAAGTTTGCAAAACAGGTAAAGAGAAACCTTTTATATATGATTTGCAGTATCAACTCAAGATGGCAAACTACTCTATATACAACACTTTATGTTATGAATACTCAGGTATTCTCTCCGAATACAAAATCATCACAGGTTATAAGCAAGCTAAAAATATAGAAGATGCTTATTTGCTCATCTCATTGCAATAAAAATTTTAGGAAACATGACTGGAACATCAAGTCACAGTACTTCAATTGAATCATATTCTTCTCTATTTCATTGTACTTTTTAGCTATATGCAGCAAGGAGAAAAACTGTGTAAGGAGGACAGGAAACATGGCATTACAGTTCAACAACCATCTCACCTTGGAAATGATGTCACAGTGCAAACAGCCTCATTTTCTTTGAGTACAGAAGCAGCCTCTTGACGTCTTTTCCTCATGTTGTCTTGCACAGTGTTGAATTCAGACATTGTTCCCCCATACGGCTGCCCAGGTGTCCCTTCAATCATGTAACTTCCATATTCTGGTCTCCAGAGTGTTGGGTGGCTATAATAAAAGAATAGCCTCATTTAAAAATTTCTGCAACTTCAAAAAAGATGAATTGTCAGAACTTCAGAAATTAATACCACTTCCAAGAAAAATCCCCTAATAGAGGCACAGCCACTCCTCTCCTGCCGTTCTCTTGACAGTAGAAGTTTCAATGCTAAAGCAAAGGGGTTCTTTGTTGTGGGCTTTCACTAGTCCCTCTACCTCAACAGACAGATATGGAAGCCTTAGTGGAAGAGGAGGTTAAGGTAGATAGGCAGAAGCTGATAGGCTCAGGGTACAAAAGCCTTCCATCTCTACCCTTCTGTAAGATGTAATCTGCTTGTGGCTCTCTTCAGCCAAAACACTTCGCTGTCTCTGGTCTCATTTCTTTGAGCCCATCAATTAGAAGGTACTTCACAGTTCTCTGCATAGCTGAAATAGGGAAATAATCCAATTATTCCTCAAAACGCCACAGGGGAGGTTAGGGAAAAACTTCCCTTTGTTAAGGGTGTTATCAACCCAGGAGAGATCCTTACATCTACATTCCTCATTATTACAATAATGGGGGAGTGCTCCTACAGAAGACAGGCTCCACCCCATATGGCCCTCACTTGCTCCTGTAGTCAGAGATACAGGAGCAAGTGCACACACATGTATGCTCTATGGGGCAGGGATTACTGTGTACACAAAATCAAAGCAAGACAAAAAAATACGTTAACTACAACTTCTGTGGGCTCACCATTACATCCTCCTTTTTTTTCAAAGCATAATACAAAAAGCACATGGACTGCCTGCAAGTGTGCTCAAAATCTTTGACTTCCTGAACTCCAGATTTATCTGAAAACATCACTATCTGTGGTTTACAGTTTTATCAACAGCAGTAGTGAATGTTAAGCCATGTTTACAAAATTCTGTACAGTATCATTACAGGAGGAATAAAAAAAAAAAAAAAAAAGAAACCAGAAACAGCTACTCACTTCGGGTTTACCTTCTCCCCCTTGTCTTGCAGTGTTTGAAGAACTTCCTCACCACAGAGTGCCAGGCGCACTTTTTTGTTCTCATGGTCAAATTTTACTAACATATATTCCACCTTGTAAATAATAAAAACAAAACAAACAATGAAACAGTAAGGTTTTGTTCAGACAAGCACACTGGCACACAGCGCTAAGCATCTAGTGGAAAAAAAAAAAGGTGGCACACAATTTTACATAAGCTCAAAAACCATCACTACCTACGAAGGCGGTAAGCAGTACTGACGAACATGTCTGCAGGCTTATTTCATCTTGAATAAAGAATTGAAATTCCTTGACATTCTTTCCCTCCATTTCTAATTTGGGATATTTCACCAAAAAAATTCCTGAATTCGTATTTGCCTCCACACTATTTTTAGACAAGAAAAAATTAAAACCCCATGCAAGCTATTACCCACAAACATTCACTGTCATCCCATGAGTTACAGACTCTGCTGCCAATAAAAAAAACAACCAACCAACCAAAGGAGTCGTTCTACAAGACATCCACTCACACCTATCACTTGTTGGAGCTATTAAAGACTAGCACAATGCCTCATTTTAAACCACAGAAAGCCCACAGCTGCTAAAAGACAGCGTCAGTCCTGCCATTATGGCACCCCAGCTCTGGGCACAGGACAGGGGTTTCCACCCCCCCTTGGTTCAGCTTTGGTGCCACATTTTCTTCTCCTCCTGCCCAGGGGTGCACCTTTCCCTTAGACATCTGTCTCCTTGCTCCTGTCCCCCACCCTCATGGAGAAACCCACACTCATTCCAACAAGCCACTACCGACAGCAGTGCTGTGTCCCAGCACTAGAGAATATTGTTTCTCTAACAGAGATTATCTGACTGCAGCCAAACTTGGAACACTCTCATCTCAGACTTTCAAATCTCCATGCATACTTGCTTTCAAAGCTCCCATAAAGACTTCTGAAGTGCTACCCAACACAGCAATCTAACCACTGCCTGGACCTTACAGCCTTTAAATACTTACTGATACACCCTATTTCCTAACATCAATTTGGCAGGGGATGCTTTGCAATGTTCTGGGGAGTATGAAAGACAAACCAGTGCCCAGGCACAATGCATTGCCTACTATGTAAAAACAGCAAGTCATACACAGCAGTGATAGGCAGTGCCTTTTGTTGGAGACTCTCAAACGTCAAGCCTCCAAGACTTCCATAAATCATCTAGTTCAAACACCAATTTACAGTTAAAAATTCAGGCTGCAATTTCACAGTTAGAACTTGTCAGAGGTTTTGCAATGTGATTCTCAGTTTCATTTTCCAATACCATCCAGAGCCTCATCCCTCTATACTTAAACATGCTCCAGCCCCAAAAGTTCAGGTTCACGCAAAATGCTGATGTTAAAGTTGCAGCATACCAACTCATGGCAACTCCTATTTTGTACAGATGTCTGATGTATACAGGAAAGCAGCTTGCCAAAACACAGGGAGGTTTTGCCATGTTTTCCAACACACTCTAAGTGGATTTTGTGAGCTTCGCATCTTTGGTTGCTTCAGTGTCCATGGAAGTGTATTGTTTGCTACTGTGATAAAAAATACAATCCACCATTCAGATTTGCAATTAAATCACAAGCAGCAGTATCCAGGAGTGTTTGTAATTCTACAGAATATGATCAGACACAAACTCTGGAGGGACTCATTCAGCAATTATACACATTTGCTGTCTGTTTTTTAACAGCAGATTTTAATCCCCTGAAGATAAATAATGATTTCTAGTTTCTGTGCAAGACAGCACTTCTTTGTGAGGTGTATTTTGTGGTTTGTATGTGTTATGCCACAATAATCTACCTGAGAGAGTTACAGACTATAGTCAACCAGAACACATTACAGCACTGATTTAATTATTACCTAGTAGTACCAGTCACTCCAGTAACACTTAACCCTGAATACTGGAAGAAAAAGGGACTTTCACACCTTCCAGTTTCCTACCATGTTCAACATCACCTCCTGCTTTATAAAAGCATCATTCTCAGTAGCAGCCGGCCTAACCTAGAGGGGGTGAATCCACTGGTGTGAGCCATACATATGGAGACACAAACGGGCATCAAGGACACTGCATGCCTGGCCTCCCCCCACACTGCCTGTAGGGGCAAGTAGCAGAAGGGAGGGCAAAGGAACGGCAGCTGCCTTTGAGAGAACCCGAAGTTGAACATTTATCCACCTTTACAGGAATATGCTGCTATGATTAGCCTCCCCTCTTAGAAATCCCCCTCCAAATGTAGCTGTAATGAGCTGCTGGTGAGAACACTGTACTTCTCTATAAACCAAATTACAAGTCTCACAAAAGAAAATACACCAAAAGTGTAAAGAAACATTAAGCCAAGGCAAACCCAAAGAAATCAAAGTGTCTCATATTCCAAGAACAGTAGTGAATATATTGTACTTATGCATCTAGCTTTAGAAACAATTATTACTCTTGCCTCCGGAAACATTAACTAAATCTTCAAAGCTGTCTTAACATACAGAAGATCTGCCATTAATTTTAATGAGAAAAGAAAAAAAACTTCAGACTGCTGCCAGCAGTTTCAAGTAACTCACAGAGTATCTTGACAACAGAGGGACTGACTGAATGGGCATCCTTAAGGAATGTAATTTAGGCTCATCAAAAGATTTACCCTAGAGCTACAAAGAAACAAATGCAGAGTTCACACATTTTTACATTCAGTTTCAGCTCATCATTCACAGCCTTCCCACGTTTTCGATCCACAATAAAGTTCAAAAAAACATGGCCAAGCTGAGAGAATCAGCATGCCTGGCAGAAACTCAAGTCCAAGGGCCACCAAGTATGTGAAGTTTCACCCAACATTCATGAGTTTGTCAAGTTCTTCAGAGTTCACTATTCTTTCTAATTTTAACTAGGCTCCTTAGCAAGCAGCGAAAGACACATCAGGTCAAACTACTGATGCAGATGGCTGACTTACAACCAGCTAGGACAGCGCAGATTGCCATGGTAAAGAAGGCGGCCACTTTGGACACAAGCTCCCAGTCGGTGCCCTCACCCTGCAGCAAACCCTACAGATTCTCTATTCTCTGGGCAGCACCTGCTGCAAGGCTGCTGAAGACAAGATGTTGGAAAGCAGTGCCATGGAAAGAGACCTGGAGGTCCTGGTTGATGGCAAGCTGAACATGAGTCAGCAGCCAGGAGGGCCAACAGTGTCCTGGAGGTATCAGGCAAAGCATCACCAGCCGAGCAAGGGAGGGGATTGCTCTGCTCTGCACTGGGGCAGCCTCACCTTAAATACTGTGTGCAGTCTGGGGCACCACAATATAGGAAAGACATTAAGCTCTTAGAGAGCGTCTAAAGGGTTGGTGAAGGGCCTGAGGAGAAGCAATATGAGGAGTGGCTGGGCTCTGTTCAGCCTGGAGAAGAGGAGACTGAGGGGAGACCTCACTGCAGTTCCTTGTGAGGGGAAGAGGAGGGGCAGGCATTGATCTCTTCTCTGTGGTGACCAGTGACAGGACCCGAGGCAATGGCCTGAAGTTGTCTCAGGGGAGGTTTAGGTTGAATATTAGAAAATAAAGTTCTTCACTCAGAGGGTGGCTGGGTACTGGAACAGGCTGCCCAGGGAAGTGGCCATAGCACCAAGCCTGACAGAGTTCAAGAGACATTTGGATGATATTCTCAAGGACATGGTGTGACTCTTGGGGATGGTCCTGCACTCGATGATCCTTGTAGGTCCCTTCCAACTTGGCATATTCTGTGCGTGATTTCATGTGAAGATGTGGCCTCCCAGCTTGTCCCTGCAGACAGACAGGCTCAGTGCAGCCTCAGTGGAAGAACCTCTCTGACAAGCCCAGGTCTGTCTGGCTCTCAAAAGTGCCTTACCAGGCAAAGGAACAAAAGTTTGGCCAGCAAAGCTGCAAAGGGAAAGCTGTAAATACACACACACATATACAGCAAGCCTAAAAAAAAATTACTGTTCATAGTTAAATGCATTAAAAAAGCAAATAAATTCTTTGTTAATGCAAATACTCTAATAGAACTATCCATGAGCCAGCATAAAGAAAAACTGTTCTTTACAGGTTTCCTTTCTTCCAGCTTGCAATGTACTGCATCTACAAAGTGCTTCCATGCCAGCTCCACTCCACCACTCAATCTTCTCGGGAAGTATCATGCACCATTTGCTAGCAGAACAGCACCCAGAATGGCATTACTTAACTTACTATGATTATTTCTCCAAGTTTGCTACCAAGAAAATTTTTGTCTTTTGAAAATTCTTTGATGTTGCCTCTGTAAATACAACTACAAGTGAGACCTTGAAGCCTCTCAACTCCAGAGAACCACAATCACTCTCCATTCATTAAGTCAAATAGTTGTGATGGACTTGCCTGGTGGCAAAGCGAGAGATGACAGTTCTATGGAAATAGGTAAGCATGTCTGAAATTGTGTTTGAATGCCTGAGTTATTTAACCATAATTACACATTTTTTCTGTATAAAGCACACCTCTTAAAAATGAAGGTGCTATCCATCAAGCAACCTTTTAGTACAAATTCTAATGAACAAGGAGAACCGAAGCTGCCACACATGCTACACTGTTGTACAGAATGCAGGCTCACTGCCCTGTGTGTAGCGCCAATTTACACAAGAAGACAAGGTATTTCTATTTAGTCATAGAATTGTCAAGGTTGAAAGAGACTTTTAAGATCATCCAGTCCAATCACCAGCCCAGCACTATCACTGTAACCCCTAAACCATATCATGCACCGTCAGATCCAGATGCCTCTTTAGCACCTCCCAGGATGGTGACTCCACCACCTCCCTGGGCATCCTATTCCAATGCCTGACCACTTTAACAGCGAACAAAATTCTTCTAATATCTAATCTGAATCTCCCTTGCCTCAGTGTAAGGCCAAGTATTCCTTTATTCTTAATTTGTACAAAGTACGGAGCTAGGCAGTAACCCACAGAAAGCTAGCTCCCTGATCATCAAAACTTTACAGCGTTTTACATTTTAGCAAAGAAATCACAGTTCATTGACTACAAGTTACATAGTTCTCTTATTAATTAGTATTCTACCTTCTATTGGTTAAATGATTCTCTTTCTTCTCATGCTAATTAGTCTGCATGCTCAGTCTTTCTCTTCTTTTGGGTCAGTGGATTTCTTGAGTTGGTGGGCTGTGAGACAGTGCTGGGAACCTCTCACTGCCAGAATTACCTTTTATTCAGTTGGAACCAATCTCAGCACAGTTGCTGCGTTGGCTTTGTTAGTTTCTTCCTTATCTTGGGAGTTCTGCCAAATGTCCTTGTGGCCTGTAAATTCTATGTTCTTTGTGCCCACTATCAGCAGTACATCCTCCTCCCTAAGCTGTATTGGCCTCTCCCTCTGGATCTGAGATCACTGAAGCATGTAAAAAACTTACCAAGGGAATTCTACCACCAAGTAATTTATCATTCTAACACCTGGACATCAACATTGTATCACTGTCCAAATACTTGCCTTGGCAGTAGTCTGCTTCCCAGTATCAAAACCCCTCCACCTACACTCAATTTAATACCAGCATGCTAAGTACACAGGGAACAAAACCTATGTAACAGCTGAGAGTAACACCTCTGCTCCAGACTAAATGTTAAAACTCTTTTAACAAGTCACGAGGTACTTCTGCCTATGAGAACATAGGTAAGCACAGAGTCTGGACTTCAGTAAGCTCAAAAGTAAGGTGCCGAGAAGATCATGTAATGGAGCAAAATGATTTAGAAGAATGATCTGAAGAGAAGCTTTTTTAGGGAGAAAAGCAACGAAAGTTTGCATGCTCTCTACCTGTGGAAAACAGTACCTTGTATTAGCCTTGTACCACGCTCCTGACCATCCATCTCAGATGTGGATTCCCCATCCCTAAAGTCCTCAAGGCCAGTCTGAATTGGGCTTTGAGCAACCTGGTGTAATGGAAGAAGTCCTGGCCCACGGCACAGAGTACAAGCAGATGATCTTCACCATTTCATGATTCTAAAAAAACCTCATCACAGGGGACTCACAGACCACTGCTGTTGCTCAAGGGCAGTTTCAGTGACAGCTTCTTTCTTCCACTGGCAGCTATTGTCACACATACCTGGAGCAATTCCTGGCAATCGCTTCATACAAACCTTCCCTCGGGCCTGCAGCTTTAAGAGGAATGGAAATTTTTTCCTAAACATCCAATGAGGTCTCATGGCTTTTGTTTGCTACTACCAACACTTAAGTTTTTTCATGCAGTATGCCTTGTATATTTTTGCATACAGCAGAAAATAAAAATTGAGGTATACTTTCTTCTCAAGAGCATTAAAGAAATCAACCCCTTTACCCTAGTTATTAAGCTCACTTATGGAAAAAAAAAGTAGTTCCTTCATACATTTATTGGTCAGTTAATGCATCACTAAAATATCATTACCATTACACGACAGTCTAGAGGAAAACAAACTTTTAGTAACCTGACTGTTCATTAAAGAACCTCTGCCACAGTGTTAGATGGAAAAAGCAGGTATTTTCTTTCGGTACTATAATACTTCTGATGGATGTACAACATAACACTCAAATGTTTTTTTAATGCAGTTATTTTCTTACTACTGCTGCAATAAAACACAGAGCCACAGAAATAACCAGCTGCTAATGTACCTTTAATGAAAGGTTTACAGCCTTACAAAGGTGAGTCTAAGCCCCGAGGGAGCAAATTTCAGAGGAAAACAAGTCTGGAAGTGCCACAGAGGCTGGTTACCCTGTTTCTAGCCAGTATGCCCTGAAACTGCATACTGGCATGAGGTAAAGGAGTTTCCACACTCATGAGATTACCATGGATGTTCTCTGCCACAGAAATAATTTCAAAAAACCTGGCACTAACAGCTGAACCAAGATTCAAATATAATTCCCAAAATGCTTATTTTTTTTATCGAAGAAGATTGGAAGTGCCCAATCCAATGAACAAAGCACCATCACGAGCTCTATACCACCAACTTGCAGAAAGCATGTCCCAGAAACACAGCACAACTCGTGTTTTACATTACATTGACAACAATAAAAAAAATTAAGAACTTCTATGCCACAATAAAGATGATCATAGATAAAAGCGAAGAGGATGCAGGGGCTCTCATTTCAGTAAACAGAGCCAGCCCAAGCTAAGTGCTCTTGCCTGCCTGTTTCCCCTTCCATGTGCCAGCATCAGGGCTGCAGATTTTCTACTGCACATGACAACCTGACTAGAGAATGTTCTGTGCTGCACACACTACAAACCAAGAAGTTGGGTTACTGAAAATTAAAATAGAGATGTTATAATCATTTGCATGATTCTAAAGTAAGATGTGGTGCATTACAGAAAAAAGTGTCTTCTTTGACTGCTGTACTATGTAACACCTGAGGTTAATACTGTTGAAAGGACTAGGATAATGTTAATTTTAAATTTCTGCACCAAAGACAATTTTATTTATTTATTCACCAATGAAACAAGATGCTGCAAGCTTCTAAGTTTCCTTTTGCATCATAAAGCAGAATAAAAAAAGCATTCTGCAAATATGCAACATCAACAACAAAATCTTTCTTGTACTCATCCTTCTAACTCACCCTTTCTCATACTATAAACTAAAATAAGGCATCTGCACAGCAAGAATAGGTCCTGTGAGTAAAGAGGAATTACAATACAAAATGTCCCATGATAAAGCCACAGCAATCCACTTGACATCCCCAGAAGGAAGTCCACTGTGAACAGAATATTTCATTATCAGCAATATAAACACAGTAGGTAAGTTAAGCTTCTCTTATTAAAATCTGAGACTGAGAAAGAGGAAATCAACATTCACCATGGGAGCTGGTACCTATTCATGTGAAACTACAGCCTGCTTTGGGGAAAAAAAAAAAAAGACAAAAGCCTCATAACAAAAAAACAAGCAAACAACAACAAAAAAAATCCAATCAAAACTGCCAATCTGGTTTTCATTAATTACAAAATTAACTTTCCAAGTAGCATCTCAGTGTGAACTGCAGTGAGTCTTGTACTGTCACATGCACAATTCACCCTGCACCAAAGCTCTCAGGTAGGTCACTAGTGCTGCACTACAACCAATACATATGTTGCCATCCAGCCATGGAAGAACTGAGCAGGAGGGAGATGAAGCAAAATTATCAGCCATCTGGGGGTCAACACATTGTGCATGGTTTGAGAGCTAAAGGGTTTAGTTTAGGTGTTCCCTGACCTGAGGATTAAAGCCAGGCAGAAAAAGTAGTTTCACAATCATCAGTTCAAGCATCTATCCTGTTCAAGTGAAGATTTAAAGACTTATACTAACGTGCATTTGTGTATTCATTTTAGAGGTTGCATACATACACTCACAGCTGTCAAGCAGTGTGAGCTGATGCACTAACATTGTACCTTCAGACCCCACCCCAGAAACGCTCCTATTTTAAACAGCAGGTATCCATACAAAAGGTATCAAGGAAGCACTAAATCTATTTGTAAACTAATAATTCCACTGTCCCTTTATTTAGCCAAATAAAGCTCAGAGAAAGGATGAGCAAGCAGACATGTGACAAATAACCAAATCGTTCGAGTGCTGCTTCCCCCCAAGCGGCCAGCAGGTGAGCACATGGACTAAGACAGCTCCCATTGAGATGCATCCACACATGCCACATTTGGCTGGGGCCATCATGAGGAATTTCTACATGAAAGACATTCAAAAATGCATTCTGCTTGGGGAATTTTGCTGGGAGAGGGCAAGACTAAAAGCGTTCATCTTAAAATGAAAAACTCAAATTAAAAAAATAAAAAAGAATCATAAGGCTTCAGGCTATGTTAGCTTTATTATAAGCACAAGATTCCCAGGCAAAGCTTTAAAACAAAGCGATTTCTGCACATTGGTATATTGCAGCAGTTCGTATGAAGTGAGAATGTGAGATCATCATGATCATGATGATGAATCTATATGATGACTTGGCTGAATTTTTTTTCCAAGATGCCCTATTGCTGACATTCAGGAAAATACAACAACTCTTTTTTGAGATTCTATTTTATTTATAACATATACAACAAAGAGCTAGTCAGAAAGTTTCAGATAAACATTAAAGATACTCCATAAGTGTCTCTACAATTATTTAAGTGGTTTGGATAAACGGACAAACATCTTGCAGCACATGAGGTTTAAAGAAACCATAATAAACAGTCTATTCTTCTTGTTCATGTAACTGTCTATCTCAATCTCAAAGCTAGTACGTGGCATCTTGTTCCACAGGACGTCTAGGCTTTGTGAAGTAAATAATTATCTTAAAAGGACATCATCTGCTTTTCTGTTCCATCAGGTTAGCCAAATTTCTTGCAAATGAGAAAAGACCACCTGTCCTTCACACTGTGATGTTCTCTGAACCCACTCCTTTCCCTATCAGCTCTGGTTCTTGCTTATTTCTTTTGGAACATTTTTGTGCACCTGTCTCTCACCAAGACTCACTGTTGTCTTTTAGCAACAAAATGATCAAAACTTCAACTGCGTATTTTAGAATAGTAGCTGTACTTATTTTATGCAGCTGGTGAGCTAGATTCACCGTTGCTAAAAAAATGCCCTAGATTTTCTTCCTAGTTTTAAATGGGTGACAGACAAACAGGAACCTCAAATTGTGTGTGCATTTGAACCCAAATCCATTTCCTTAAGATGCAGCAACAGTTTTAGCAGTCTGCAGTTCTGCAGACTAAAGTCACATCTCTTATCAAATCATTTACACATCGCTTCTGCCCTGAAAAAAACCCAAAAACATAACTGTAGCAAGACATAAATGCAACTCCTAGTTAGCTAGGAATAATCACTGAAAAGGAAATGCAGCTCTTTTCACAGCCCAGCCTCTCATTAGGAAAAAGCTTTAAAGAGAGTCATGCATCTTCTTATCAGAAACAATACCTTTGGGACATCCTGGTAAGAAACCTCTGGTCTCTTGTAGCACCTGAGAAAGGCTGCTTTGCTTTTCACACGAGGAGGAAGTGCTGATCAGCAAATGTTCTTTTAGTTTTCATTTAACTTATTTACAAGGTATAATTAAAAAATTAAACGATAAAAGGGGAATAAATTGAATGTACAGGAAAAAGACCAAAGGAAGCTTAAAAAGGGCTGAGAAAGAAGTGACAGGAAAAAAAGAAAATAAACAGCCAAAACCAAACTAGTAACTCAAAAGCAGTGCAGAGGCACGTTTTTCATGGTGCCTCTTACACATCATTATTAAACCTATTTAAAGGTCTCTAAATTTTACTTCAAGTTTACATTAAGAAAACTTTTTAAAAGCTGAAGATGCTTATTGCGTGCTAGGTCTCAACACCGATGGGAACACGACTCATACAAAACAAAAGGGTCATTATGTCCAATTTCACTAAGTAAGGCTGAACAAGTCAGATTCCCATTTCATTCACATATACTTTAAAACAAACTGCCATGTTTTGTCCATGCTTGCTTTTTACACCCCTCCCTTTTTATATCTCCCTCCAGCACACCTTTCTCGAAATTTTCATATGCTGAAGCAGTTCCTCCTTAGTCTTTGCAGACCATGGAAGACAAGTATTATGCACACGTAGGAATACACATGTATATGTAGTTAAGTGTGAGCTGCTGTGACTCGTACACTTGTGTGCATGCTCAGCACAAAGCAGCAGCAGTGAGCCCAGTCAGGGGCCAGCCATTCCACTTGACTGATCAGGGTGTCTGCATAAAGCCACAAAGTGAAATTTAAGCAATGCACATCACTTACAGTAATGCAATCATAATGCAGGAGGCACTGAACAGCACAGAAGACTAATAATGCACTGGCATAGAAGAAAGCTTTCAGGTACAAAACCTGGGAAGCAGCAGAATAGGCTTTGCCTTACTGTCAAAAACCCTTTAAACCAAGCTGCACAAACTAAGCATTTCACATAGTATCGGCTAACTCTACTGCAGTTCTAAAACACAGTACTGAAAAGTTGCAAGGTTTTGATTCTGAAACAAAAAATAAAACAAAACTTAATGATCACAACTCTGCAAACCCAAAGTTTAGCATACATTATTGGATGGAAGAGGAAGATGAAAACACAAGGAGATAGTACTTGTTAGTGTGACAGGGTCTCATCAGCAGATCTAATTGTTGCCCAACTTTTGTAAGCATTAAGGCAAGGATAGTAAGGTGGGATTTGATGTGGGATAATGAGATAGTTCAATGTTTTGTATTCCCCACAGTCAGGAGAAGTCAAGCATGAACAGGGAGGCCAACTGTCAAGTTTTAAATGAGGCAAAAGGATGATTATGAGGCAAAGGACCTTTACCTGCAAATGCAGATTCAAGGAGACCTTTAGAAAGTTTTTCTTAAAGCAAGTCTTATTCTGCTACACTCACATTTTGTAGCCTCTTTTATTTTAACATTGCAAAGATTTCATGGTTGCAGAAAACAGAGTCAAAAAGAACTTACCTAAAAAAGGTAACAGCTCTTGGTTCTACTAACCCTGCAAGGAATAAAAGAACTGACTTTTAAGAGGCAGCAGAACCAGTGTATTGATCTTTCCAGCTCTTTACTCAGGAGAAAATGCGGGTGCTAGGGAACACTATACTGCAATACAAGTTGTGATGCTGTCTTGCTCCCTTCAAAACAGATGCCACCAGCCTGCTCCGTTAGCACTTAGCCTCAACACTTTTGCCTGGCACCCAAGAAACAGAGCATACATGACAATTCTCCATAGTTTCACTCCTTTGGGACTGCACAGGATGGAGGCCCCAGGAGCCTTGAGATTAGCTCAGCTGATTGGAGCATGGTGTTTATAACACCGAGGTTGTGGGTTTGATCCCTGTAAGGGTCATTCACTTAAGAGCTGGTCTTGAAGATCCTTGTGGGTCTCTTCCAACTCAGAATATTCTGTGATCCCAAAGGACCACCACAGTTCTACAATGAGTTTTATAACACACACTGAAAAGTGGAGTCCTCTTGAAAACAAAACCAAAGCAAAGGCTAGTTCTATACTAGTGAGCAAACACAGTATTTCCTTTCCGCAATGACATCACCTAGACAGGGACAACAGTATTCACACATATGCCCTGAAAGACACACTCAAGAATATGCCAACAAAGTTGGGTTTTTTCCCTCGTGAGAACTCCTTAAAAAAAATTTAAAAAATACATTTTTCACCACACACAGTCTCAGAAACATCCCTTGAACACAAAAGTAATTTTGCTTATTCTGATTTTATCTCCACTATTACACGAGGGCTGTCATCTTCATTCTTGATTTCTATCTTCAAGAAGTTCTTAAAACAATTAAACACCCTCAGGCTATGATTTTATACATGAAGGTCAAAGTGCACAGGAGGCTTTTTATGAAAGCTGTCCAATTAGCCAGTTGATTCATCTAAGCTGCATATAAATGTGGTGCCACTTTCTAATCACTAGATATTTGAGAGGAAAACTGGAAAACATATTTACTCTTTTCTGCACTAGTCTATCTATAGTACAGCCCAAATAAGTTATGGACAGAGGTATGGTTTTGTGTTTGCACAACAAGAGTAGACTGGCTACAAGTACCTGGTCCATTAACACACTACTAAATGCTGTATTACATAAAAATATATAATTGCATAACACAGTAGAACAAAGGTAAGTTGCCACACCTGAGTTTATTACCATTTGCTATAATGAACAGGTAGTCGACGAACTGGGTTGCCTGACCTCTGAATGTTCACGGGCATTTTAAAAACAGCTCTTACCTCTTATCAAAGTCATTGCTCTTAAAATTCTGCCTCTTGCCACACTGGGCATGACAGAAGAACACCGTGAATCTCCTTAAACATAATGCAACACTATTTACTGGGCATAAATACTTTGTTCAGTATAGCCCCCAGGCCAAAGAAAGAGGCTCCCAGAGTCCAGTCTCACTATACAGCTAAGATTATCAAGTGATCAGCTGCGGGTGCTGCAGGGGCCAGTTCTGCATGACCCTCTCCACATGCTCCTGCTACTTTTCTCACATTAAGCAGAACTTGTTAGATCTAGCAGTGAAACAGCTGAAGCTCTGCTGAGAAAACAAACCACTGTAGAAAACTGAACGGAATAAGAGTTTTCTGCTGGGTTAACTTCTTGAACTCAGATGGCCAGTACAAACACAAGGCAGGCAGCAGAAACAGAAGCCTGGAGCACAAGGGAGGGAAGCTGAACTACCTTGCTAGTAGATGAACTTTAGCTATCTCGTGAAATCTCACTCTGAGAAAGCAAGGACATCTAAAATCTAATACCCATTGAAAAATGAGTACCCTATCTTAAAGATTAATGAGAAAACTCTCAAGCTAAGTCTCAGAAATAGGGAGCCTGTCTATATTCCTGGACTCAAGGCTGTGAGGCTCTTTCGTCAGCATAATTTCAGTCATGTAAGACATGTGGGAACACAGATGTCAGACAGGGACAGATAAAAGTATATTTAAATTTCCAGAGTCCACACCACTCTGGCTGCAAAACCCTGTAGTATAGACTACACATACTTTCACTGAACAGATTTTAATAGCCAAGCCCCCACTCACTCATGGAAGCAGTTTCTGTGGGCTGATTCTTGCCCTGCTGGTATATGAACTGGGACAGACATTCCTTAAAATAAGTACAAACTTTAGGAGACAAGCTGTCTTGAGCAGCACATGGCGAACAGCATTTTCCTCTGGTAAAGAGCATCTGTGAACAGCTAGTATTACCACCTAGATAAAGTTTTCTCACAAATGCATTTGCCATTCAGAAAGCAAACTGTGCATGACACAAATACGATGGCCACTGTTTGGTATTACCCCACTCTTCCAGCCTTCCTGCAGTCACATCGCAGACACCTTCAAGTGACCAACGCTGGACCCCACTAACACCACGATCAAGGATAGCTTCTAGGGCAGCACACCTGAAGCTGTTCCCTATCTCCAGAGGAAGCTGGGTCCCGCAGGAAATCCTACGGATCAAGAGACAGTCTCTGCTCCTTGCAGAGTGCTGTCAGACTGTGGCACAATTCAGCACACGTTTAACAAGGCAACACGCCTAAGACCTGGGGCTAGTTACGGTACTCGGGCAAAAAGCACCTGTAACACGGTTTCAGATCGTGACCCAAGTAATGATCCTGATCCTTGTTCAGGAGACAGGCTGGCACGTCCCGGACGCCCGGGAGACTCTCGGGGAGCGCAAGGCTGGGCAGGTCTCTTTCCACGGGGATGCAGGAGCGACACAGTGCGCGGTGAGAACTGCCACTGCAGAGCCACTCACTCGGTCCTGCTCCCCTCGCTCCCCTCCCAAGAACTGAATCAGAGGCCGAGCTGGTACTGCCTTGGAGTCAAGGCACACATGCTTCGCCCAGACCTCGCTCCAGAGAGCATAAACCCCGGGGAAGCAGCGAGTCCTGCCGAGCATCACCGACCCGGCAATACACCAGCCGAGGGGCTGCCCGGGTCAGCCGACCGGCGCCCGGCGGAAACGCTCCGAGCAGTTTCAGCAAGGCGGGCAGCGCCGGGACAGCCGTGCTGCGCAACGACGGGCGGCGGGCGCGTGTGTCTCTGTGTGTGTGCCTGTGGGGTAAACAAAGCCCGCCGGGCGGTCCGCACCGTCCCCGCCC
>VWZG01012246.1:142735-217391 GCA_013396735.1 Grallaria varia
CACGTGACGGCGGCCGCACGTCAGGCCGTGACTCAGCACTTTCCGGCGGCAGGCGCCGCCCCCGGGGCTGAGCGCGGCGCTG
The DNA here is from genome assembly GCA_013396735.1 of Grallaria varia. Lineage (NCBI taxonomy): Eukaryota > Metazoa > Chordata > Aves > Passeriformes > Formicariidae > Grallaria > Grallaria varia. The sequence goes on from VWZG01012246.1 coordinate 142,818, forward strand.
AGCGCGGCCTGGCGGCTCCGGGTGCCCGCGGTGCGGGGCTGTGCGGGAGCGAACCGGGGCGGGCAGGGAGGGACGGGACGGCCCCGGGAAAGCGAACGCGGGGAGGGGGAGCGGTGGCCCCGGCTGCGCCCCCGAGCGCCGCTGCCCCCGCTCTCCGCGCACGCCCCGCGCGAGGCGCCGTGGAGGCCGGACCGTGTGCCGGGGCAGGACGCGGCACCGCTCGCCGCGCTGGTGTTCGCAGTGGAAAGAGGCTCTTGTGGGACTGCAAGCGCCCAAATAAAGGTCCCGGCCGAAAGGTGACGGTGTGTGAACGCTGCCGTGTATTTATTATAGATCGGAGCACACATCGCAAAGAAAACGATGCTCGCGGTGGGTGGGGTGAGCTCCAGGAAGGTCGCCCCTCGACTCTCGGGACCTCCCTGCATCTCCTCGCTCGCAGAGCCGCCGTTCTGTGGGGCCAGGTACAGGCCCAGCGCCTGCAGAGGCTGAAAATCAGTTTGTTACCCGGGAATTGTACTGTCAGGAATGGAAACAGCATTGTCGCAGGAAAGGGGATGCGGGGGCACGTCCAGGCGTTGACACAAAATAGAAGGAAGGCTTGTCAGTCTTTACGAAATGAAGAGACAAAAAGCACCGAACATTAACGGGAAGGAAAATGCTCTCACTGCTGAGCAGCAGAAATTCATTACGCCTGGACCCGCGTTTTTGTTACATTCACAGAGCGGTTCAGAGGCGTCAGGGACAAGCACAGCTGGGATGCAGTAGGATAAGCTACGGCTCTGAGAATTAGTAAGGTATTTAACTTGTGGTATAGCCCACTAATGGATGAACTGTATCATTAGATATTTCATTAATTGAATGACTACACTGACAAGAACTGCCTAATTGTCCTTCTTCCAGGATATGAGATGCCTCAGGGCTAGGATAAGCTCCCAACACATTAGAATAATAAATCTCAAATGCATTAGTGGAAGATATCAAATATTACAGTAAAACCTCTCAAAAGTATTTTTTTAATTATCTAAGTTTCTACAGGAAGGGCAGCATTGACAGAACAGGAACAAGCAGTGGCCATTAAAATTACAAATGTTTAATTTAGAATGTGCTCTTTTTAGGGGCTCATGGCTTTTTTAAAACTCATGTTTTTGGGTGAAATTGTGAAGCCTGATCTAATTGAAAGCAATGGTGTTCTTGATGCTATTGGAGATAGGAGATGGCTGGTTGGGTTAGTTTGAGGGAGAAGAAAACTATTTTTTCTTCTAGTTAAAAAAATCCCACAGCCTTTTTTCGTTTCGAAAAATCAGGTAGTCAAAAGTCTTACACTTGGCAACAGAGTCTGATGAGGTGTTTCACTCATGCGAAAAATAAGTTGTACTTTATTTCAGATCTGAGGGGTCAAAGAGACTGCATGCACCGCCCTGCATGTTTGAGAGCAGTTGCACCAAAAGTTCAAGATTTCAGGTTGGTGTCACCCAGCCTCAAGTTTTCCACAGCTTAAAGTTACAGCTGAAGCGCCTGAGGAGCCCCATCAGCGATAGGTAGCCATGTTAGCCCCTTTCCTGCTCTTCAGGCCGTGAACCTGGTTTTGGAGCAAACCTTATTGTACCAGATCAAACTTAACATTGTCATCTTATGAATCCCGGTAAAGCTGTCTGGATCATTTAGGGTCCATGCTCCCAGTTCACTTGGCTGATAGTGAGAGCACTGTGTTGCTGAGAAAGTTTTTTGAAAGAGTTGGGTATTTAGTATAATCCCAGCTGCTTTGGGTGTGCTGCTGTGTATAATGCGTATAATACACATTTCTGGCAACATACACAAAATCCGAAACTAAGATCTAAACTAAGGTCAGGTTTATTATAATGCAGGCTGCTAATATGCAGTCTGCATTCTTTAGCTGACTACTGAGGCTACTCTTTGACCTGAAATTCAAGAGCACATTTGCAGTGTCTGTCTTTCTCAGCATTTAAACTCTGCTTATTTTTGTGTTATTTTAGTGTCAATATCTGCTCTGTTTCCACTCCTGTGTACTTAGTCTAATCAACTATAGAGCTAACACATTGTTTATAACAGAACTCCAAGATATTTTCCTTCTGCACCAGTAAAACTGACAGATATAAACTCTTTTCTCACACTGTAGTCTCTAGCATAACAATGCAACAAGTTAGCTCTATTTATGAGGTGTTCACCACCTTCAGGTGAAGCTTTTTTCCCTTCAATTCCAATTAATGTGTTCTGGCTGTGCTGGGCAATCTGTAGTCTTCTTCTTTTGCAACAGAGTGTGGCACAGGGGAGCACTAAGCCATTCCAAGGCTGACAGCATCACATGCAGAAGTGTTCATTTGCACATCACCCAAAATATGACTTCAAGGCAAAACCACCATTGTATAATACCTGCCTACAAGCATAATATTGTAAATTATTTCCAGTACACTATCATGTGCAATTACTTCCAATACACTTAATATGAAAAAAACCTTTTCTAAACATACAGGCAATACTTTGGATAATATCATTACTTTACTCCATACACACATTCCCAGCCCCAACACTTGACTAGTCTCTCTGTACTGTCCAAAGGAAAATTCAGCTTTTCTTTTTTGTTCTCCTCCCTTGTCTGTTTTAGAATAGAAACTTAATGGAGAAGTCTTGCCTTGTATGAAAAAAAAAAACACAAATTGTCTGCAGCAAGTCATAAAAAGCAGATATTATTTATTGTTTACAAAGATAGAAAAAATGTTTCCAGGTGAGTTTCAGCTATTGGTTATGATAGTGCTGATGCAGCATGACAGTGCCCAGAAATGTCTGTGCTAGAAAACAAAAGTACTCTAAGAAATAAAGATGTACTAAAATCACTGAAGTTACAAAATCACAGATGTTACTTATCCTTGGCTTGAAAACCATTAGAAAGACACCAGCTATTAGAGTTTAGATGAAGATCAGTAGGGATCTGGAAGTGCTTTACAGTGGCAATAATCAAGGGAAAAGGCTGATGTACTTTTAATTTAGAGACAGTAAATTGGTGGGAGGAGAATATGTGACTTGGAACCTGCACAGCGAGGAGCTGTTTCACATGTTCCTGCCTTTCTCCACAGAGGATAACTCACTTTGTGTTTTGTGTAGCTGCAAAGCTATTCAAATCAGCTGTCATTAATCTAAATAGAGTAGCTTGGCACTTTGATAATATACCCACTAGGAGAGATGAAAGATATGTAGACTCATAGGTGAGGCCACTCTACCGAATTCTTTCTTTTACTGGCTGTCATTAAATGTAATAAGTAAAAAGAGGCTGTTATTACAAGCAAAAAAGAAAGATTTTTTTTAATTCATGAATCATCTGCAAAAAAACCCAGTTTAAAGCAGCTTTGTTTGAGGTGATTGTTGAGCCGGCGTTGCTGAATATTGCGTTACTCTCTGAGAAAAATGAAAAGACTTCAGATGAAACAGTCCACTTTCAAAGCTTTGGAATGGTATGTTTGGTAGAAAAAAAGATAATTCTATTTTTTTATTAAATTTTTATGCTTTCGGGTCTATAATTTATGATGTGCACTTGTGCCCAGTATAATTGACTCAGGTGAGCAGCAGATGCCCTAACTGCTTCCTTGTGAGTGAGGAGGCCTCCAGGCAGTTCCTGAGGCACTGGATATATCTGTGCTCAGGGAATTATTTCTTGATGCTGAAGGTCTTGCTGACTAGAAGGTTGCATTTAATAATCTATTTGAGGGAAGAAGGAAGTCAGGACACTGCAAAGATTCAAGTGAAGGATCAAGTGATGTATCTTCAAGTCAAAGTCTTCCTGCTTTGCAGTGAGGAACATGACTAACAGAGATTTACTCCAGTCTGAGTCATAATGCTGATTCCTCTGTAAGATAACTTCTCAATTAGTGTATGAAGGACACTGTTGTGGCTTGTCAGTATTGCTCTAAAATTTCTTTTTCTTGCTGTCATGTGATGTAGAAATGACTGTAGTAGAATTAAGGTTTGTCATGAGTCTGAGTGCTGCATTTCTAGGATTTTTTTAGTGTGACTTTCTCATTGATAATTGGTTTTGAGGGTTGTAGTTGTCTACTTCAGTAAGGATAAATTGTGCATTTCAGTCTATAAAATTTCAAGTGTTTATGTAAAAAGTGAATGTCATCACATTTTTCACCACTTTGGTCTGTATTAACATGTTTCTTTTGCAAAAAACTAGAATTTCTCATTTATTAGTAGCCCACATATTCTTTTGCTGTGTCTGCGGGCCTGATTACAGTGCCTTGATTGAGTTTGGCACATCTAATCATGTCATGAATGCTGCTGGAGGTAACAGCAAGGTTGTAGTGTGTGAGTTATTCTGTGTGCAAATTGCTGAGCTGCTGTCTCTCAGAGTGGTCTGGTGTTGTGACTGATGCCCACTGCATCCTCTTCACCTTGTCTCCTGCCACTACCAGTTCCCTTGGAGGTGCCCTCTCCTACGAATTTGCTTGTCACTGTGTCCGAATCTCTCCTAAAGAGTCTCTTTGATGATGTTCAGAAGATAAAAGGTACTTCCAAAGAAAGAACTTCCAGATTATTTTCTGGTTTATTTTCTTTCCAGCATCTTCTAAGATGGAGAGCCTTTATTATAGGATTATCTTTATATTCTTTTCCACAGGCTGGCCTGTGGGTTGTTTTTTCTTAGTAGATAACAACTGTGTAATATAACTAAAAGAATGCCAGGTGCTCAGTATTGAAACAGAAGACTGACAACCTTTTCATCCTCTCTGCATGCTGAGTTGTTTTCTTTAATGCATCATTGTGGGTATCAGAAGCAGTGAAATTCCTTTTTAGACATAAGAGAAACAACAGAGACACTACCTTAAACAGGGGCTGTGTGCAAAGTCCTTCCAAAGACTTTATTGATGACTAGGCTTTACGAAGGCCTGAATTCAGACGTGTGTGCAGCTTAAAGAAGGGACTGAATTCTTTAGTTACTTGAATCCCCACTACAGGCAGGAGTGTAGGTGTGTGTGCCTTTCTTGCACTGAAAGGACACACCAAAAAGTCCTAACTCCATTGTCAATATCTCCTGAAAAGAATCCACAACTCCCCAAATATTAGTTGAATATTGGTTGGAGCATTCAAAAAATTTGAAAAGCAGAATAAATAAATTGTGGTTTTAGCAACTGCCTCATCTTTCTTGCCACACTCAAGCTGTAGCATATTTTTTTTACATAGAGAAGTTTATCAGCTAAGGCTAAAGTATGGATCCTAAGTGAAAAAATAGCAAAATTCCTAAGTAAGATGCATTAGTAACAGATTTTGTACCCGTTTTTACACTGGTTTTCAGCCATAAGTGCTTTCCAGACTGGGAAATAAAAACGGAGCCAGTGAGCTGCTGTGCCAGGTACACCCCAGGCCACTGAAAGGCAGCGGAGCTGTAGCACTGTCCTGTGCTCCTGCCTTGGGGGAGACCAGGGCAGGTGGCCTGGGCTCAGTGGTCCCACTTGGAGGCATATTCCTCTCCTGGGCACCTGAAGCCATAAGCTTTTCCCATCCTGGGAGTGCTTTGCTGTGCCATAACCTCTCCCTGTCAGAGAAAGCAGATGTCTGAGAGCTGTCAGGGAGCATTCCCAATATGAATTTGATTCTTCCATACTCACATGCCTTCAGGTCAGGTCCAGCTCAAGATACTAAACTGCCACAGTATTAAATCTGCAAAGCTGGGAATAGCACAAATTTCCAAAGACAGAATCTATTTTCCCTCACCTTGGTATATTTGTTCATTGCCTGGCAGCTTTTTGTGTGTTGCAGTTCTGTCTCCTTTCATTCTTCAATATTGTTACTGCAGTGTAAGTTATAGTTTCTGGTGGGAGTAGTCAATATTTACAAGATTGCTCAATGTGTAGGCTTTTGGTCAGGTAACAATGGCCCAAATGGGAGTAATCCTACTGCGTTTTAAAGGTCCATACATACAGGCACTTGTACATCAGATAAAACCGTAGCAGCTAACAACCTAACCTTCAGGAAGAAAATGAGATAGCAGAGTAGGATTTGATAAAAGCTTTTCAATCCCCTAAGTAAATCCAGAGTCTCAAAAACTTGCCTATTTGAACACCTAATCTTTTTGTCAATTTAAAGCAAGGATGGTCACAAAAAGATTACATATAGGTTTCCTTATATAAAAGTTTTGGTCCAAAATACAAAGTCCCAGGCAGTAGCTTAGTCCCAAGAACTGTACCTTGAAAGAGAAAACAAAGGTAAGATACTGAAATTGTCTCTTGCGAAATTTCTCTAAGTGAACTAGTTGATACAATTTTAAAAGTTGGCCTGGTACTTAAGAGTTACAGCAGTTTTTAATGTTATTTATAGCACTGCTGAGGAACTGGCAAGACGTCTTGTGGACAGGTAGGCAAGCAGAGGATCAGAGGCGTCAGACTGCTTTGGGTAGGATACAGAAAGCTTAAGTACCTGAAATAGTTATTGCTGACCTTACCTACAGGCCCCCAGCTCTAGGGATTGATGCAGTTATCTTTGAGTAAGAGCCTCAGTTTCCCATAAAGGCTGCCATGGAATTACTGCATAACAAAGAGTAGTGACAGCCTTGCCATGGATGCCGGCAGTGGGGAGTGACAAACCTGCCTGCGAGGGGCAACAGCCTGTGGGATGCAGAGCTCTTTGGAGGCAGGGCACACAGCTCCCCTCCATGCTGTGCCTTGCTGCCTGCCCCCTCTTCCAGCAGGGACCCTCAGGCAGTGAACTGGGCAGTGGTTCAGCAGACACATTGTCTTGTCCTGATCTCTCTCATCCCTCTCTGTGCATCCATGTAGCTAACAGGAGCCGGGAACTGGTTAGTGGCATCCCTGTCCTATGCCAGCCTTTAAGCACTCCTGAAACTGCTTCCTTGGTGGGCACAGAAGCACCAGTGACTGAGAAGTGGAGGGAAGAGCACTGGCTCAAAGAGGACTGTTGTGAAAAAGTCAGGATTACTGAGGGACACATTGGTCTGAGCTGTATATTCCCTGGCAAACCCATGATGTCAGACTCAGAGAGGGATGGTGAGCTACTTGTCTCACTCTGCAGAAGGTCAGAGGAGGTGTAGATGAAGTGTATATTGTGTCCTCACCTCTTCTTAGACTTGTTCCCTGGGCAGTGTTGACAAACCGTAACTGCCCGGCCCTTCAACAACTGATACTAAAGCTATAATGATAAAATAAGAATATACGCAAAAATTTTTTAAAACAGTGATACCCCCTCATGTAATTGAGCATGTATTTATAACCTTGCTTTGCACAAGGTTCATGTTTCAGTTGTTTATATTCCATGTTTCTGCTTGGTTTCTATATATTTATATGCCTTTCAGTTGGCATTCAGGAAGACTTCAAGTATGAAGAAATAGTTAAACCCGAGCAGATGAGGTAAGAGTTGGAACCCAAACCATGCTTTGCAGTACCAAATTCCCCAAAGCTCCATTGTTCAAGTATTTGAGGTTTATAGAAAATAACTGCCTCGTTTCTCTCCTATGCCTGTAAATGATTATATGCATCACATTTCTAACTTCTTGCTACTGCCACTAATAGCAATACAACCTCCATGTGGTAACCCAGTTGTTCACATCCGTAACTTCTTTAATCTTCGTCCAAATTCCCACTTCTGCCAAAGAATGTATCAGGCACCAAGATAAGACCCAGGGAAATCTAACCCTTGCCCCAAATAACCTGTAATGAACTGTAATGTTTTATCACAAGGACTGTACTTTGCACAGCTGTGTAAAAGAGTAACCATCTGCCTGCCAAAACTGCAGTGCTCTCAATCCGTGGCACTAACACCAGGATTCCCATGTTTTGCCTGTGGGATTAGCTGCTGCCTGCTGGTTCTTTCCAAAGCTGTGGCTGTTGAGTAGCAGTGCCAAGGCAATGTTGTTGGGTTTGTGCCCTGCACGAATCCATGCATAGTGTAGCGGGGCAGAGAAGGCTGCAAGGTTCCCTTAGTGCAGGCTGTTCTAGGCATACACAGCAGAGCTAGAAGGAAGCACGGCAAATACACCCAAAGACTCCATGCTTAAAATAATTTTGTCTAATGCTAGTTATTGTCTTCTTGGGTTTTGAAACAGGAATTATGGCACCTTATACCCTCCCTTTTAGTGTATGTATGTGTGCAGGTTTTGGTCATATGGATTGCCCACTGAGAAACCTTTGTTACTCTCCAATGTCTCGACTCCAGTTCCACCAGTCTGCTCTAATCATCCTTTTCATAAGAGCTGTATAATTCTATGGCACTCCACCAAGGAAAAGGCTTAAACTATATCATGAAATAGTTGTTCAAAATCCCAAGTAGAAACCTGTTTAATACTATATATAACAGAAGATTAAATTTATTAATAAGCCTAAACATGTTCCAGGCATCTCAAGTAAAACACACGGTTAGCTAGCTCAGCAAATGCTAGTGAAGTTGAAATGCCAATTTGCAAAGAGACCAACTATATCAAAAAAGGAAACATTGACCTTCCATTGAGTAGTTCAGGTATTTGAATAATTTTACATCCCACTTGTATCTTTCTTTGGCAACTTGTATTTCTGGATAGAGCTTCAGGTCCAGAAAAACAGGTGGAATATGAGCTCAATAGCTCTGCTTTCTCCCTGTGAGAAACTGTGTTATGTGGGGGAACAGCTCCCAGCTGCTTCTCACTGCTGCTCCCACACACTGTATAAACACCACTGTTGAAAGTAACTATGGATCTTGGGCTGCAGCATTTTGGTAGTGTTACCACCCTTGTTACTCAGCCTGTGCTGTATGAAGCAAAACACAATTCTAAATGACCATGGAGGTTGTTGAGAGGCAAGGACAGGCTCTCAAAGACAAAGATAAACTAAAAAGATATATGCAGCTGTCAAGCTAAATGCTTTGGAAACACTTCAGCAGATGCTACTCAACACTTCAGACCTCTAAACACATTTAATATCTGGTCTCCAAAATAGTTTTTTCTTGGAGTTCTTTTTTTTGACCTTATCACGCTATTGCTCAATCCTCTGAGCCAGGCTTCATAATTACAGACAAGCCTGCAGGGCACATAACAAAGAAATAACAAAGCTACACAGGTGAAGTTGCATGTTTAGGCTTGAGATTATCTAACAGCTCCTTTCCACATAGAGAAGTTCTGTGCTTTTCTCCCTGTCCTGCTTCTGCCTTGGCCCTCCTTCCTTTACATGCACTGGCTTGTGTTTTCTGACCCTGCACCAAACCAATTCAATTTACTGGAACTGAGAAGAATATTAAACTGGAAAAAAGGTGAATTGTTTGTGACAGCATATGGAGTTGGCTCAAAGCATTAATGTACTGAAGAGCACCAAAGCTAATGCAAAAGATGGGACAGGACTGTGTGACTGGTCTGGAAAAGGACTCTATAGCAGTGGCAAGCTGGTTAGTGTGCTTTTTGGTAAAGTGCCACTACCCCTGAATAACAGATGGCCAAATTGTGTTCATGCGCAGTGCACCTCCGGCATCATCCTGCATAAACACGTTATCTTTGTTTGTCATTATGGATTTATCTTTCACAGAGTGGGTATAAGTGGATAGAGCTGGGACTGTAATATGACAGATCAGCCAGTGAGACACCAGCAACAAGGCTTTGCTCTGAGGGAAGATGGTCAATAATATTGGCATATTTTGTAAGCTTGTCTCTCAGATCCCTCCAGGACATAACAATAATCTCTCTTGCCATCTCCATGGGATCTACATAGGCTTTCTTTCTCCTATTTTTTTTTAATTTATTTTTGTTTCACTGTTTTTTTTCCCCTATCATAAATTCTGGAAACAGATCAGCTTTTCATCTTCCTCTCAAAAATCTGTAGAGAAGCAAGACAGCAAATAAATAAATGGCAATGAAATGTACTGCCCATGAAGGATTAAACTCATGTAGTTGGAGGAAAAGGAGAAAAGCTAATGATTGGCAGCAACTAGTAATCCCTTCAGCATTTCAAAGTTTTTTCCAGATTAACTGAAGACATTTTCTGTTTCTATTGAGGTCAAAGACAATATTTCTGTTGGCTGTAGTCAGAGCAGTTTTAATCCCATAAGTTTTGAACAGTCCTGTTTTTGAATCTAAAATAATAAAGCATAATATTCTTTCAAACTGGGTCAGTTATCTTATGTATGGATTCATCGTTCATTTTGACATTTATCTGATTGTATCCTCATTCTTCTCTTGAGGTTAGTTTAAAAGAAAAGGCACCTCCCAAGCTATCCTCCCTTGAAATGTCATCTGAGGTTTTCTTTTCCACTTTTTAAGCTCTGTGGGAAGTACAGCTTCAGCCCTATTAAAAACATAACACAGCAAGAACAACTCATGTTCCTCACGCAACAGTGTCTTGGGGTGAACACCGCAGTGACTCATTGTTGCCCTTGGCACCCTGCTTTGGCCAGGCAGGTGCAGCTGGCAGGTATGTGGGAGCATCCAGTGTATGACAGCGATACATGTCAAAACAATGACACCCCCAGTTGTCAGGGAGCAAGGCAGATGCTTGGACGTAAACTGCAGAGGGTAGCCAAGATATCCACACAGGCCTGAAGATACAGCATAGGACCTATTGGATTCTCATGGCCTCTGTGCTGGTGGCTGGGGGCTGGTGGGATATGCTAGAATACTCAAGAGGGTGTCTACATCTGTAAACTTGCATCTTTGTTGAAGATCCCTAGGGCTGGTATGTTAAGCAGTCATGGATGAAAGAGCTAACCCACACAGAGAGCATACCGGCTGGTTTTCCTGTTTTCCTGAACAGATTCTCCTCTGAAACCTTTCAATGGATGATGGTTTACACTTTAATGTTTTGTTTTGGTTTGGGTTTTTTTTTTTGAGAAACAGGCTATATTTTCTTTGGAATACCATACTGGTCCTCTTGACAGCTTGAAGGTCAAGGTTCCCATGTTGCATTTGCCACTGCCTAACAAGTAGCTCTCTCAGCCCAGTTTTTCTGGTCCCACAAATTGCCTCCTGGGAAGGTGGAGGAATGGTTCACCTTCAAGTGGACAGATAACCAAAACTCAAGGACAAATCTGTCCTTCAGGTGGACAGATCACCTTTGAAGAGAGGAGCCTGTCCTCTGTGTGTGCATGTAGGAATTGGATACATTGATCAGAGGGAATTTCAGGCTTTCAACTTCATGTTTTCCTATAATACCTTCAGGTATTCTGTACTTTGTAGTATTCTGTACTGTACTGTACATATCCTACAGTCAGTCAGTCTGAGGACACTGGTGTAACTGTGCCCAGCGAGAGTAAAAGTGTTCTGTGGTTGAGCTGAAATATACTGCTCTCTGAAAGATTGGCTTTTAGGGTTGAGTGAGGACCTTTCAGGGAGGGTGGGAGTACTATCATAGTAAATGCAGCTGGACATGGCTCTGTTGCACAGCCTGGAGACACAAGACCTGAAAACTAGGTTTTCACAGCTTACTTAGTCTGCAATTTTTAGTTTACTATCTTGGATTACTGAGTCATGAAATTCAGCTGCAGTTGAGTTGAACTTTGAGAATAATTACATAAAATATTACATTTTTAAGTTCCTATTCAGAGCTGTACTGGGAATGAGTTCAGTAAACAAAAGAGGATGCAAAAGATCAGTAGTAATAAAAATCCTGCCTAGAAGCTCATTAAGAAATCTCACTGTTCCTGTGAACTGAATGAAGTAAGGATTTCTTGAAAGGAGTATAATGCAGTTGTAACATTAAACAAGTGTATCATAATATACACACAACAGGAGATATATATATGTATCATAATATATACACACACATTAAAGACAACCTCAATTCTGGCATTTCATGATATTAAAGGGATTTAATTTGCTATAATAATTTTCTTTCAGCGCAGGGCCATTTTTGCTTGGGTGGTGTGTGCGAATAACCTCCCAGGCTTACAAAAAAGGGAAGGTGAAAATGCAGGCCTTCTATGTACACACCACTCATGTTGCCATTTATGCATTCATCAGCAAGTTAAGACATTCTTGATTCATAGCACCATCCTCTGCCCTTTGAACTTCTGCACTCAGAGACAGGATACCCTCTCCAGAGAGTCAGTCCCAAAAAGATGCTAAGACACCTGTGTTCCCACTGCTTTTCACACATTATATGCTGATAAAAGAAACTTGTTTATTCCCAGCTCCAGAAGAAGTTGAGATGAACAGAGAACAGAACTGTCTGGCCATTTTTTTCTGTAATTTCTTTGTGATAATTGTGTATCTGGTGTTGATCCATTGGCTTGATGTGCTGATCCTTGCCTTGGAGCCTTCACAACAGCATGAGGCTGGCCCAGCCAGAGCAGCTGCAGCATCACTGCGTGGGGATGGCACATCTGTCAGACCCTGCTTGGTTCAGAAACCTCCACTGACTGGAGGAGCAAGGCCTCCTGAGAACTTCCAACCCATTTTTCCTGTCCTTGGAATTTGAGGAGTTTGTTATATAGTGCAATTCTCACCTCTCCAAATGGTCTTCATCAAATTCACAGCTACTGAAGAGCTTCCTGAAGAAACAACTGTAGTTTTGTCAACCTAGGAAACATGGCACGTCTTCCACCTGTTCATGTTCTCAACAGTGACTGAACTGCTCCCACCTCCCCAAAGAAGACATATTTCATGTCTTTTTTATTCTCAGCAATGACAACCATTTTTGTCGACATTTTCCAATGACAGGCACTCTTAGTGATAGGAAGGGTGAAAAATTTCAGCTGTATGAAACTCTTGCAAAGTCATATGAAGAACGTCAGGTGGGAGCTGCTGGACACTCTTTTCTGTAAATGCTACTGCCAGTTATGTATATGGTACCAGTCAGAAAACACTAAACTGAACTCAGTCAGAAATTATTTGTTACTGTCCTGATTTTATAATTGAAATATTCTTTTTCCTTAAGGAATATAACTTCATTTCCCCCCCTAGAAAATAAAGCCATTAGCGGCTATTCAGTAGCATATTGCACTTGCATTTATGAAGGAAGCAAGTTTCTGCATCTCAGGTTTCTGCATTTGATAAGTTGTCCCACTTGCACACCAAGTTCTTCAAGATCTACAGAGCCACTCCGTAGCAGAATTCAAAATAGAATTAAACTTGAGAGAGGAATCAGAAGATAGAAATTGTCCTAGTTGTTGGGGAAATGTTTGATTGACTGCACTAAGGATGTAGTTTATTTTAAATATTTTAATCCTTTAGGAATACTAAGAGATCTAAAAGTAGAAACTGCAGCTTTGAAATGGAACATTGTCATTTGTGGGGATGATACCAAATGTAACTGTAATTGCCAAATAGAGGAGCTCTCCTGGATCAGGCTATACATTAATTACTGACCCGTCAGTAGGGTCTGTGTTTCTGAAAGTTTAACACCGCTATTTTATAACAAACCCAGAAGCTCCTATATTTCAGCAAATATTGACTACATTCCCTCTCCTCCTGTCAGCCTGGCCAATTCCATCTGAACTAAGTAGCTGTTCTCATGCTCCCCTGAAATCTCTGCTTTCTGCTTCAATCTCAGGCTGCTTGGAAATCGTTACAATTTGTGGATGTGCTTCTTTGTAGCTGTTGTTTGGTCATACTCTGGTTATATATAATCAATATGGTATGTTTATCATGGTAAGCTACAGCAATACGTGGCAACACTGCTGCAAAAATCAGGTCTCCAATTCCTTTTTAGTCAGAGACCCAATGTGATGCTATTTGGAATCATCTAAAGGATCAAATATTCTTTAAGGAAATGAGTAGATCCTTTTTATCTGTTCTTTTTGGTTTTCTGTTTATGTATCACCAGAGGAAGACAGAAAGATAAGGAATTCTTTTTTTTTCCAGAGAAAATTCATCCCTTTCTTATCTCTGTAAAACTTTGGCTGGTCTCCACCTTTGAGCAATGTCATGTTATTTATCTGAGCTAATAAAAAGATCAGTGACTCAGCATCTGTAGCTTGTAATTCAAAATCAGGTGAAAAGTTTGGACAGCATGCCAGCATTTCATCCTAATGTTAATGTATTATCTTAAGGAGAGACCAAAGGGCAGCCTTCTGGAATGCAAATTAATGAACATATTTAGCCTTAATTGTTTTTAAGTTCTCTGCGTGTTTTCCAGATGGCACCTGTTCTTCCTAAATTACTTTAATTCCTCATCTGGATTGACAGATCAAATTTGCCACAAACTTTGCCACTTTTCTACCAAAACTGGTAGGAAACATTCTAAAACAGGAAAAGGGATAATTGTGACAAGTAGTATTTTCACTTCTGGCAGGTGATTTGGTTTATTTTAATCCTCTGCCCTATAAATTATTTCCAGAAGCTTCAAGTGGAAACTGCAGATGTAAATAGAATTTTGGTACTCCAGAGAGCACAGCTTGCACAGGAATTTCAGGACAATAAAATAGTGTCAGGAATTAAACTCAAGTGACTTTCTTTTAAGTGCACTTATCTTTGCGGAGACAAGGGGAGAGCCAGAGGTGGCAGCCTCAAAGTGTTTGTGGGGACGATACTTTGCATTGTTCCATGAGTTCACTGCACAGGGCCAGGCTGGTCCAGGAACCCTCTTGGAAGAAGAACACCATGTCTGGGTCTGTCTTGCCCGTGTCAATGAGCAGCACACATGGAAGTGCCTTTTACATTTGTCATGGTCTGATATGACTCAAATTACTAATTCATTTGTCAAGGTCCTTAGTCACTATCAACTTGAAGCATAATTAAAATAATGACACAAAAAGCTTGAAGCATAAATAAAATAATGACACAAAATTCTCTGTATACTGTTATTTGTGTAACATAATGAAAACATAATTTGTTTGTAATATGTTTCTACATTTGCTGAATGTCCCTGGTCTCAGCCTGTGCTGTGTCTCATGTGTGCTTCTATAATCTGAAAGGTCTCTGTACTTTCTGTCCAGTCATAGATTCATAGAATCATAGAATATGCTGAGTTGGAAGGGACCCATCAGGATCATTGAGTCCAACTCCTGGCCCTGTGCAGGACACCTCGAGAATCACACCCTGTACCTGAGAGCATCGTCCAAATGCTACTTGAACTCAGACAGGCCTGGTGCTGTGACCACTTCCTTGGAGAGTCTGTTCCAGTACTCAGCTACCCTCTGGGTGTAAAACTTTTTCTTGATACCTAACCTAAACCTCCCCTGACTCAGCTTTACTGTCACTGTCACTGGTCACAAGAGTGAAGAGATCAGAATTTGCCGCTCTGCTTCTCCTCATGAGGATGATCTGTTGGCTCCAGTTCACATGAGTAAACTTGCCAGCAAACCAGTAACTTTGTATTAGCATGATATATTAAGCATGAAACATCTACAGCCACGAGGCACAGCTCTGCTATGCTGTCATCAGAAGGAAGCTGATGCTCTTTCACCAGGCTAATAAGAAACACTATCAAAGACATTGGAGAAAGTCTTCATTTTATTAAACTCCATGCCTTTGTAACTCATTATATGGTATATACCAATTTTTTTCCGTGTTTTTTCTGTTTGTAATCTTAATTACCACAAAATAATGGTTTTCTATGACTCTCAGTGGACCCTGCAACCTGGACCTGTGAGCCAATTCCCCAAGATTTAGAAGATGCTCCTTTGCCAGTGTGACTCTCTGATGCTTCTAACCCCATCCAATTCATTCATGCATAAAAGAAACCCTGCCCAGTGGGCTGGGGCTCTGGGAAAATTTGCTGAAAGATTGATCTTTCATGAGAAACTGCCAGATTCGTTGGAAATGATTTGTAGGCACACACCAGTTTTGACCACTGAGACAAACCAGAGGGGTCCCCCTGGAATGTGGCAGCTCAGGGGGTGAGCGGGACACAGTCTTGCCATACCCACTGCCCATAAGCTGGCAGCTTAGGCTTTCTGCAGCAGAGCTGGAAGAGTGCAAAGTGTGAGATCCTCTGCTTTGTGTGAAGATCCGGCAGGTCTGTGGCTGGACCCAGAGGGGCCAGCCCACGAACCCGTCTGCTTCAGCTCACCCTGCCAGTCCCACCAAAGAACAGGCAGTGTGCCCTGAGGGCTGCCACGAGGCTCCCATGCAATGTGGGCAGCTGACTGCTTCGTTTAGCTTTTCAAAATCTGGTGACTTTTCTGAAGTGAATACTTTCAGGGCCTCCTCTCCTGGCATTTTCAGTCTGCAATCCAGTTCAAAATGACGGCTGCTCTTTGCAGACCCTGTGACTTGTGTGGCCCAGTTGCAGAAGCAGGCATGTGCTCTCCACGTTCCTGGAGAAAAGGCTGAAAAGGACTGTTCTGCTAGGGCTGAGAAGTTTGGTCAGGGTTAAGAATTGTATTTTTGAGCTGTCAGCCAGAATTAGTGCTAACAGATGTAGTGTTGCCTCTCTCACCTGCTCATTTCTACCCTCTCCCTTGAGTTTGCTCAAGCCTGGTTTGAACAGTAGAGGGATTAATCCTAGTGAAATCTTAGACAATGAAAACAAAAACATAAGCTGCAATCTGGCTTGGGGTTGTGGTGTGGTGTTCCACGCAGCCACGTGAACATGTGTGCCCGCGGGAGGCTGGAGGGGAGGGAGAGAGCTGTCTCTGCAGGGAACTGGGGAGGTGGTCTCTGGGAGCCTGGGCTTCCTCACAGGGGGAGGTTGTGTGGGATGGCTGAGCCTGGGGGTGGCTGTTACCTGGGGACAATGACAGCCACCTCAAGCAGAGCTTTGAGAGCCTTGGCAAAATTTTTCTGATCCCTACTTCCCTATGCTGGGATGGCACACACATGAGCACCAAGCCCCCCACCGCAGTGTGCCACAAGCAGGATGGAGGTGCTGGAGCGGCCACCTCTGAGCAGGAGCCCTCAGACAAGATTCTCTGTGCAGACACCAAAATTGCAGTGATGGGCATGTGGCAGCCTGGGCTGAGTATAGGAAATGGTGTGTAGGAGATATTGGGAGGTGTCCCCAGCCCAGCTGTCCTGGGATTTCACTCATGAGGTAAGTCATGAGCATTTATTGTACAATTATGTGTTTAGGGCACCTTTTCACAATGAAGTTGCATAAAATAGACTTTTCTTTGTATGTTGAGAAATCAGTTCAGAGTTGTGGACCACTCCTACATAGGCACAGCAGCCCTTAATAGAGATTTTGCTGCCTAGCTCCAGACTTAGAGAAACAGAGGCATGTTTTTTTGGGCTGTCCTCAAAAGAGGGCATGTGAGAAAAAGTTTCAAGGTCTTTTACTAGTTAATGGTTGCTTTTTCTGTTTTGCAATACAGAACAACTAAATATTCTCTTCTTGTTGGAACCACTATATCTTATTTGACTTCTCTTTCATCTTCTTTCTTTCATCACCTTTTTTTTTTTTTTTAATCTGTGACTGAAAAAAATATACATTAATTCTTGAAAAAGCTTGCGAAACCCAAAAAGGTAAGTCAATTGATTTCACCTTTGTAGAACAGGTCAGCTTGTTGGCACTTGTTCTCAGTGTGCGGTAGTTGTATCTGCAGGAAGATGGTGGTGACACCAGCATTGACGTGCTTTGCTCTAACCACTCACACATGTATAGAGGCTGTTGAGCAGACGGAGAGAGCTCAAAAGTGACAGAGAATGGCTTGGAGAATAAAAAACCTGCTGTATAGAAACTCACATTATTGTAAAGCTATTATGGGGATAAGTGGAATTTTCTGAATTTATTTTTTCAAAGAAAAAAAAAGGTGTCTCAATTTGAGACTTCTGTCTTTTTGCATATATTCTCTACTTTAATGAGCAGGAACTATTTGGTGCAGCTTTAGGTGGTTTCTTAGGTGGGAGATCAGACCTTAAATATTTAAACCAGATTTACAGGTGTGGAAACTAGAACAGACTGGGTGAACACAACAAGTAATTTATTAATTGAATGTAGCATCTTCCTCTGTGGAAATATGCACAAATCTGTTTCTGTTTTCTCACTTTTCCCATTGGGAAGATTTTTTTGCTTTTTCAGCCTAACATCCAGATGAAGGAGAGCTTCAGTGGTCTCAATGTCCATTCATCTGTCCCACTCTGGAAATTTTTAAACCAACTGCCACACTTCAATATCATGCAGTAGTGTGACAATGCTCAAAAGCATTAGGGTAGGATTAATTAAGTTTAGACTTCTATAGTATCAATGTCTTCATCTCAGATAGTCACCTTAGGTTATCCTTACAGTTAGTGGAGACCAGCTGGCACATTCAACCATGATTCAAGTGACCTGATTTAGATGTCTATTTTGGGATAGGATGAATCATGGACTGAGTGACTTTCTGTCTTTTCCACTTAGTTAGGATGATCGGCTGAGATGAAGAACAGTGTAATAGTGAAATTTTCTGCACGACTGCTAAAGACTGGCTCTACTTAAGAAAGGAAATTTGATGAGGCAAAGCTGGAGTGTGTGTTCACCAGCAGTAGTGGGGCCAGTCACTGTGGCTATCAGGCTGCCAGCCAGCACATGCCCCTTGTCGGGGAGTGAAGGGGGTTCATGCTGCCCTTCACCTACATGGTATTTAGAGGTTATGAGAAGAAAATGAGTGTACAGCTGAGGTGAAGAGATAGTCATAAAGAGCTTTAGGGTCAGAAGAGGTTATTGTGTTGTGCAGGTAACAAAATATGACACTAGTTCAAATAAACAAGGCTTCACTGGGATTACTGCTCACAGAAGTAAATGCTTATTTCCAGGAACTTACCACAATTCTGCATACTGTGACAGCTCAGATAAAACAACTTCTAAAATAACCCTTCCAGTATTTAGAGGTCAAGCCCAACCTTTGATCAGCTTATGATGTAACTTCGTAATTTTCCATTTCCAACCTGAAACAAATTTTCAAACATGCACTTTTAGTTTTTTTTTCCCCAAAGCACTCCGTCTTCTCTAAAAAAGCAATCATAAACACCTCAAAGTAACCTAATTATCTTCTCTGAAAGTCCCCAAACCTGCTAAAGTCTTGATGATGATTGAGGGGTTGCTATACCAAAACTTCTGCCTAGGATCAATTTTTTCTGTTTCCTGTTACTTTCTACTTCATGGCTCCCTGTCCAAGTTTCTTTGTTCAGAGAAGTTCTTTGTTGTGCACAATAAAAGTCTTGGTCAAAACACCTGAGTCTGTAAAATTTATGGTAATACAGCTAAATAAATAAGAATACATTACTGTACTGATTCTGTCCTGAATGTGTGAATATTAGTGATGTTCCTTCTATACTGAAGGGTCTGGGAGTTGTTAGACAATGTCTCTCAAATACACTCTCCGCTGAGAAGTTGCCTGGTTAAGCTCAGTCACTCAGTTGTTCGTGGAAAGAGATTGAAAAGCAGGACTGAGCCATCCCTGCAGAAGCAGCAGCCACGGACAAGACCAAAAGGAGGAAACAAAACCCCAGAAAGGGCCACATCTTCTGCTGATTCCTGTGATACCACTGAATGAAAAGTGTCACCATCCCCTTAATAACTGTGGTAACAATTTGTGCTTTGTCACGATGACTCTCGGTGTTTCCTAGGGCAGGGCGTCATTCAAGACTGGGCTTAGTGAAAAAGCACTTGCTCCCACAAGCATATTCTCATCTTAAGAGCACTTGTTAGTGAATATTTGTTTAGTAATTTACTTTGGGGAAAAATTGCATTCACTTTTTCATTATCAGCAAAGCATAACTCATTAGCCTGGTTTTCAGAAGGCATAACTAAGATAGCAAGTGAGCATATTGCTTACTTAAAGCCATGGAGTGGGTCAGTGAGTCATCAGCAGAGCAGTTCCAATGTCAGGCAGGTTTTATTTGTGTTTCATTCCAGGAAAAACAAAACATGAATGCAGGCTGGGAGAAAAACTTCAAAACAAATGAACTGGAATAATCACTCCCAAGCTGATGCTGTCCAGAATGTGGTTCAGAGTCCTACACTGAATGATGAACACTGAATGCCAGGTTGATCCTCATTTCATCCTCAGAAGCTTGTCTCCATAAATCTCCAGCGAGATTACTGTCTGTTGTCCATGATACCTCTTTTTGGGTATCCTCATCTTTTTCACAGAACAGCAGAAGGAAGTGCAGAACATGTGATATCCTTGTTGCCATCCTCTTGCTGAGGGAACACAGGCCTTCTGGTCATGATACAAACAACTCATTCCTCAACATTTTCCAGTCTGACTGCTTCCATTCATGTCCTGGGTTAGCAATACTGACCATTCCTTTGTCCTCACTTTACTGCTTTTTCTGATGCAGTCACATACCTTCAATCTTGTGTCACCCATAACTAGCCTTAACTCCAATTTTTTGTCCCTGTACTCTGAAGGAGAGCCGTAGGGCTGCCTTCCAGGGACTTGCTCTCAAAACACAAGTAAACCAGAGTTAGGAAGGTTCAAATGCAGTTTCTAAATGCTGAGCTACCTGCGTACACATGTAGTTGTTCTGTACCAGCCTGTTAAGGCTTAAGAATGCGAACTGTTGACGGACAGCATTTCAGGTGAGTGACAGTCTCTACATGGAACTTCAAGCCAAGAAAATTTTCAAGCGCAGAGAAAAACAGGTAATATTTAGAATGAAATTCAGTTGAAGATGGAGGCCCTTAATGTGCCTACATGTTGGTATGGGTAAAAACATGCTTGCTGTATATTTTTTTTTTTGACTATGGAGATCAACGGATCAGTGGAGACCAGTGGCTTCGTTCAGTTGCCAAAATGTTGGTGCCTTTGGAAGTATTTCAGAAGTCTGAGATGTGTATGACTCTTGCAACACAAGGGAAATCCATGTCCTTTTGGGTTGGCTGGATGCCCGACAGAACACCCTCCCAGTGCTAAAACAGTGCTGGACATTTTTATGTGTAGAACCTTGTCTCTAGCCAATATAGTCAGTAAAGCCTACGGAGCAACTCGGGTCATCCTAAAATAAGACTTGTGGGTGACTGAATAAATCACTTTATGTGCCTCTATTGGCTGATATTGTACTTTTGGCTGTATCGCCTGTAACTGGAGGTTTAGCGTCTATTACATATATAGATGCCTAAATTTATGCTTCCTGACCTTGGGTTGCCCTGGGTGTTCCAAAGGAGCAGTGGCAGGTGTGAAAGCATTTAGGTTACACAGCAGCTAATGGCTGCAACTCCTCAGTTTCATAACTTGCATGACTGATCTGGCTTTTTTAAGTGGTCTGCTCTTCCAAAGAGATATGATCCTCTGGGAATTCTTTGAACACTCATTTCTTATATGAACAGATCCTGCTTCTGGTAGTGTGACCCAAACTGACATATCCTCCTGCTCTGCTTCTGCTGGATGAACCAGCCTCTTCTCTGTGACTCCCTGCAACAATTTCGGTCCAGGAGATAGGCATATTTTTTATTTCAAAGGGAGGTTTGATAAAGAAGAATTCAAGCTGCTGCTAACAGCTCAGGGTGTTAATTATTACTCACCCAACACCATAAAAGAGCTCTGCATTGAGTTTTAATACACGATTTATGAGATTCACTTTATTTTTTTTCAGCTTTGTAAAGATTCCTTTGGCGTCTAGGTGCTTTGCAGTTCACCTGGCCTACCACATCTGTTTCTCCTTCAGAAGAGCTGATCTGTTACTTCTGGCAATGTGGCCAAGACATCCTTTTGCCCGAACTTGTTTGACATCAGCAATGAAGCAAAGAAACCCTGAAATGTCACTGACAGCCACTTTGGCTGCTTCACTGCATTTGCTATTGTTCCTCTGAGTGTGATCTAATGGAAAGCAAAATATCCTTATTATAGCAAACCATAATTCACTGGCTGAACTCTCAAGTATAGGCAGTGACCAGCATCGCAGCTTCAGAGCAGCAGCTGGGCCAGGATTCTGTTGGCTGCACCACTCTCCCAGCAACATAGGAAATAACTGGTTTTCCCATCTGCTAAATGTCAGTAATTTAAAAAATGTGTTCATATTGCACTGGGATGAAAGCAAAATACGTTCTTGCAAGAAGTTGTCATGAGCTGAGATACCAGCATTTAGAGCACTGTTTTGGGAAGCTGAAAAGAAATGTATTCACATGCACACCCCTGCAAGGGTGGTAAATATTAAATTATGTTTTCAAACTGGAACAGCTCTGACAGAGGAGACTGAAAAACTTTCAGATAGGTTCATGGTGAGATGATGTATCTGAAACATGCAAACCAAGTTCCTGGCGTGAGCCAAAAAGATGAAAGACACATATCCACCCCAGACAAAGCTATGTCCTTTCCCCCTCAAAGAGGGATGGTACTCTCTTGTGGTAACAAAAAATTCATTCTGAAGCTGAGAGGCCTTTTCCTGTTGCTGCCAAGCCCCACGCACCGTTGCGCGCTTTGATTTTAGTGAATGTGAATTCTTCAGCTCATCCTCGTTGAATTACACTGCATTGTTCGAATCCTGGCACCAACCAGCCTGTTGGGATCCCCCAGAGGTACGAATCTTTCCTCCCAGGATGTTTGCGGACAGCCGATGGACACGCCGCGGCACGGCATCATGCCCACGCCGGCAGCGATGCTCCAGCCCCGGCCGCTGCCGCCGGGGACCGTCCCCGGCCGCCCCGCCCCGCTGCCCCTCCCGGCTCCTGCCCCGGGGACCGCCGGCTCCGGCCCTCTGCTGCCCTCCAGTGTCTCCCTCCCGAGACAACCTGGGAGAGCAAAGCCCAAAGGGAAGGTCCCGCGTGGAGTGATGCTCCATGGGGATGCGTGAGAGGCTGGCGCCCAGCTGAGGATGGAATTTAATTTGCTGGGCAAGCGGTGTGTCCTTGACTTAAGGCAAGACATCGAAGCGCTCAGCTGACATTACAGTAGGCTGAGAAAGGCAAGCTTTGCTACCTTCAGGAAAGCAACAGGGCACGCCTGGTTATCTGAGTAGCTCTCCGGAGTGCTGCCTTATCAAAGACATTCCCTGCATAACCATTTGCACCGTGGCATTAGGGTCGTGATTTGTGCTGTGGCCGATTTAAGACCACAAGTTACAGACTGCAAGACCTTTAATCTGAATTTATTCTCTTCCTTTAGGTAAGTAACTGCAACAAATTTCCTGTTTGGCTCAGAATAATCCCATACATAAATAAGACAAAGCAAAAGCAGCCTGTTCGATTTGGCTGTTTCTAATTAAATTCAACAGAACTCTGATTCTACTCAGCTGATCTCACATGACTACAGAATCCTGGAGTCTCAGAATGGGTAAGGTTAGAAAGGACAACAGTGGGTCATCTGGTCCAACTTCCCTGCCCAGTCAGGAGCATCCTGGAGCACATGGCACCGGATTGCATCCAGACACTTCTTGAATATCTTCAGTGAGGGAGACTCCACAACCTCCCTGGGCAATCTGTTTCAGTGCATGGTCACCCGCAGAAGTAAAGTTCTTCCTCATATTCAGGTGGAGCTTCCTGTGCTACATAGGGATTCTAATTAAAGAATGCATGGTGTCCTTTAAACGTAAAAAGAACATGTTACCATAGGCCTTGGTACCTTTTCCCTTGTAAAAATTTCACAGCACACCAATTTATAGGCCTCTACATACTGGGTTTAAATTACTATAATGGACACTATGCAAAACCTACAGCTCAATTATGGATGATTTACAGAAACCCAGCTTCCACTAAGTAAATACTTCACTCATTTAATTGTTTTTGAAGGAAAACTATGACATAATAAGCTCTGAAATTTGCAATACAGTTTCCTCAGACCCTTAAGAAACAAGGAAAATATTATATGAAAGAAAGGATCTGGATTCTACTTTAATCCATGCTTACTGCCAAGCATTTTGCATTTGTCAAGACTTGCTTAAAACATTTTTGCTTTTATATCACAGTCTAATTGTAAGTTGTCTTTCTAGAAGTTTTTACAGTACAGACTCATAGCTTGACTTCTCAAAATCATCCCTGAATTTTGAAGCAAAATCGCCCCTTTTGTTTCCTCGACATCATCATCACTGTAGGTACCCAAGGCAGCCAGGACTTGTGGCAATCTGTAATAAGGTAGAAAATTTTAGAGGATATTGTGTCTTAAGAATCCTAGGAACCCACAGTCACTATCTCTGCACTGCTGCAGACCGGGTAACCCTTCAGGTTGTGACATCTGCCAACTCTACAGAATCACACCTTGAACCAAGCCCTTGGTGTCAAAACACAGGGAATGATTTTTGGCATCTCAAATCCTCTCATCCATGGCACAACTTAATTGCTCTTCAGAATTCAAACTAATTTTTTCACTTGAAATTTAAATGTTTTTATTTTTGGTACTGTTAATCATACAATCCAAATCAAACCATGTTCAGTTGCTAATCAGACATCTGATTTATCATCACTTCTTGTTAGGCATTTTGATTATAACAAAAGATTGTGAAATTCATTGCTAAAAAGCAAGTTCTTGTCCTTGTAATAAAATGGAAAAGATACAAATGGCTCCAGTGTCACACAGTGCAGCTTATTGTGAAGGTGGTTTGACAGCCTGAGTGTATCAAACATTCCAGTTGGCTGATATGAAAGCAAGGATCAGCCCCGGGCTCAGAAAACAAAGCATATTTCAACTGCAACCAGGCGTTTGTCAGAAAGACAGTCTCGCAGTTTCCAACTGATTTTACAATAAGAATAATTTGTTTGCACCATGTGTCGACAGTTTTATTTAAAGCACACAATGAAAAATACCAACATGCTGTTTTCCTCTTAATGACAACTGCTGCACCACAAATTTTAATTTTTAAGTAGTAACATTCTCACATTACACTTACAGATTTTTTTCTGTTGAAATATGTTCCCTTGTGTTATCACAGTCCATCCTTAAAGTGTACAATTACAAAACCCTTCTGTGTAAGCAATATGTCTAACACTTATAAACCAGGAAAATGCTTTATACAAATAAGTTATATTTTTAACTTGTCTTGTTGACAAAACAACTGCCAAGGCTGCAACTAGCATAACATCCAGTGTATCTAAATGTGTGTGTTCCCATTCTACCAACAGAATTTGACTATGTATTCCTCATACGTTTATTGATTGCCTATATTGTTATTGAAAATTTTCATTGAGACAAGTATGTCCTTTGCACGGCAAAACATACCCAGTATGAACCAAATCTCTCATACCAGCTGTATAGAAATGCATATATTTTCCTTTATTCTTTAGGAAATTCCTGGGAACAAAGCTCTGAGCAGTGTCATGCAAATGAGCATCAGCAACTCATTTTTCACCATTTTTTTTAAGCAGGCATTTCAGAATGTGTCCTTTTCTTTATTGTGGCCTCTAGCAATGTGATTTTTAAATTCAGACGCACGGATGAGCTTTTATGTTCTGTTCCCATCTGTGCATCTTCTTTGGTACCCTGTTAGTCACTCAGTTACGGATAAGAAAAGAGAAACAAAAAGGGACAAGAGATCTTCCTCTTGCAAGGAGGAATCAAAGTATAAATCTGTGCATTACAATGTTTTTGAGTACTTATGCCAAGTAGGTCTTTAACAAAAAGATGAGAAGATTCATTGCAAAAAGCTGAAGGAACTATAGTAGGACTATTGGCTTCAATTGCATTCTCTGATCAGATGGATCCAGACATTGAAAAAGATCTCCCAGGTGGGGTAAACAAGTTAAAATGGATTGAAAATTCAGTTCAACTGAGAATTGAAGTTACAATTGAAAATTGAGCCTTGCTTTTCATCAGAAAAATCTCTGTTATGGATCCCATGTCAGTTATGGAACATAAGCAAAGCTGCTTATGGAAAGGTGTGTGTTGAAGTAGGTGCTTATTTCCAGCCCATTTTTTCTCAAATATCCTTGAGAATTGGGAACAAATTCTTAGTCTGCTGACTGTTTTAAGTGGCTCCACCTTCCCCTTTCCACTGACTGGAGCCTCTTACATCACTCCTCCTGTGTGTTGCACAAAAATCCATGGAGCATACATAGGATTTCATAGAGCAGCAATTCCCCGGGAAGTCATATCCTTACAGGGTAACTGAGTCTCAAAAAAATGTCATGTGCCTAAATGGTAAGTTAATGGTGTTGCTGAGTATCAGTCTAATACCTTCATGTTGGCTTTCACTAACACTGATGTTTGTCTACTCATGGACTCGGTTCTTGTATTTTAATTTTCCAAATATAAATCCATGAGAATAACTGTATATAGCAGAAGTCCCATTGAATTCAAGAAGGTACACATGCTCATAAAACTACTTGAATTACCAAACCCAGCTGCTACTAGGGAAAAATTGCCCTTAAAACACAGTATGGTTTGGGAAGAGTTACAGCTATGAGATAACCTAATCTAGGTTTCAGGATAATATAAACATCATCTTACTCAGTCATTTGATTCATCACATACTTTTTCCTACAAAAGCTGCCATTTAAAAATCTCAACACAAAGCACTTTCAAACACCTCATTTGGTTTGGTTGACGCCGATTTTGTCTGCTTCCCTCTTTGACCAGCTAGAAGCTGGCATTTAAGTTTACTGGACTATTGACTGATCCACAGATGATCTTGCATGTTCACTTTAAGAACAGATTAAATGATCATGATCTCATTTCAATTAAGAACTAAACACATCTTCCTTTCAGCACAACTTTACAACAGCACATTCCTCCCTCACCACCTTGTAACACACTCTCCCATGCACCTAAAATCATGAATAAACAAGCAAACAAACCTTAGCAAATTGCTTCACTCACAGACTGAAGAAAGCTTAGTTTTCAGATTTGAATTTGAAGCACAGATGTCAACTATAAAATGCATGGGCATTTTATAAGGAATTTTGAGGATAACAGCTTTTTTTTTTTTTTTTACTACTACCAGTAGAGCATTAAATAAGATCCCTGTAGTGTTTTAACAGTTTGCATCTCATACAGTTGGAAGTCCTCTGCTCTACTTAATATTACTGTATACAATACTTCCTAAACTGTATTTTAAAACTTCTTTTTGTGGTATACAATATTTCAAGTTCAACTGAGATGTTGTTATTAAAAATTTAGAGATTGAAAATGTGGTATTGGACAATGAAAGAACACTGTCCCATAAAACACAACATACAAATCATTTTCACAGTTCTAACAAAACAAGATCATACATAAAAATGTCACAAATAGCTCAGTACATGGTATGATCAACATAATATTAAGTCCAGCTAATAGTGTCACATATTAAGGGCCAAATTCTGGCTCAATGCACAGCTGAAGCCTAAACAGATGTTTAGAGAAAAAATACAAAGTCACCCTAAAATGTTATACTGATAACATTTGTTAATCTATGTAAGATTTTTGGCCTGAATTACATACCTAACTTGTGCTACAGAAGGAACATGTGGCCACTGGTATTTGGCTCCTGTCCTAGAACACGTCTTCATGGGTTTATTGTGGCCAAGGGCAGTAGAGGCAAAGGAGCAGTCTTTCTTCTGGGTATGACAGTTCTAGCAGGCATCTATAGCTACTATTCTGCCAGAATTTGACCAAGAGTTCAAAATCCTGTACATCTTATTCAGTAGTCCCACTGAAACCAATGGAACCTTTTTTGTGAGTAAGATGAAAAGGATTTGGCCCCCAAAATTTGTAACCCTTTAAGCAGTAAGAGAGTAGTTTCATTGCACTTAGCCCATCATTCACAAGTAACTTTCTACTCAAAACCAAAATGGTTGTTGAAGTACAGGAAGTGTTTGCTCACAATAGAAAAGTGTGCGGCAACATGTCACTATTCATAGCATTTTGGAACTGAATTCCGAAAGAGAAAAAGAGACACTTGCATATGACAATTTCATCCAATGTGAGTCTGAGGCCAGGATAGTTCTTTTTTCAATTCTAAATACCATCTTATGGATACCCTAGAAAAATTAAATAACTACACTATTTATAGAGTTATAATCAAATATGTGTACAGATGTCTCTATTGGACTGGATGCATAAACAACTTCATCTAGTAGCACTAGAATTTTACAAAAAATATTGGAGCAGATGGTTATTTCTAAAGAGCTTCCTGAATATGTTCATATGGAACACATGGTCATGACTTTGGGAAAAAGGAAATTTTGTTCTCATCTAGGAAAAACTTTTGGTGACTGTAGTGGAAAAGAACAGAATTTTCATACTTAAAGTAATCTTACTCTGTACACACTTCCATGTTTTGTTCTGTGATTGTTAATTTGAATTGTTACTAATTTGAATTAAGCAGGATAAAGGACAACTGTATACTAATTAAATTAATCAAAACTGTGTGACAGTGCTACTCTGACCACAAATCATTGCAATGCAGTATATTCTAATAAAATGCAGTACTCAAAAATACAATTTGAAATTTAAAATTGTGTACCCAGGATGCAAATATGAATGCTAAGTTAGAACTGGAAAACAGGACCGAGTACCATGGAGTTTAATCCCAACCAACAGAGTGAATTACTTCATCTCTAATACCATGTCATGCTCATGCTGATGCTCAATATGCAGCTTTAACAAAGCTACAAAGAGTAGAGCATGGGTCCTGAAAATGCTTGCCTCGACAACTTCTGCATTTCCAGACAATTTTATAGTGTTCCCCTTTTGCAAATGAGATAAAAATTTGTCTGTCTCATAAACATTGTTAAGACCATGGCTTCTCATTGGCACCGGAGCCTGGAAGTGTCAATGATAATCTGAGGAAATTGCATACGAAGCCTCTATGAATTAGTTAAGGTGAGAGACCTGCTGCCCTTTTGATTATATTAAATAATTTTAATTCTTTGTATTCCCTATTTCCTCCCCAAACAGAGGGATGTAGAAATTTTGTGCTGACAGCAGTCCTTTAATATCAAATCCTCAGGGGACATGATGGGCTGCATAGCTCTTTGGCTACGGGAATAGGATGAGGTTTCATGCTTAATTTCCCCACTTCATGCTGAAGTCAGGAAGAAAAGTTTTTGGAAGGTAATATGAGTTGAGTGAAGATTCCACTCTGCTCACAGGGAAAAATTCACAGACTTCAACACATGGAGAATTAATCTAGCCTTTGGAGTAACACGAATAAAACCTGACCATATATGACTTTCATTTTGGGTTCTGAAAGCATTTAAAGCTTAGTAAAAGCATTTAAAGCCTCATAACAATCCTCTACAGCAAGTTTATCTCAGTTTTACAGGTAAGCAAACCAAGGCATAAAGAAATGAAATTATTTGCCACAGACAGTAGAATAAGTAAGTGACAAAGTCAGGAAGAGAATGAAGTTCTGTGGTTATGGGTTAACTCTCTCTTCATGCTAAGAAGATTGACCTTATCCCTAATGTGCTGTTTCATACCACCTGTACTAAAGTTCATGAAAACTGACCAGTTTGCACTGTTAAAACATTTGCAAAACCAATGAATTTTTTCTCCATATAAGCACAAAAATTCTACTTAAAGGGTTAACTATACTGTGCTGGTAAACATTTTTCACTTATTGCTGGTTAGACCTGTCTTTAAATACTAACTGGGACTGAAGAGACTGAGCTGGCCCTGGACTCCCTTGTCTTGGTGTTGGGCATGGATATTGTACAACAGGACACACCTACAGTGGCCTCAGGCAGCTCATCTTCCTCGGTCCATTCATTGAGATCTGGGTTATAGCACTGAATGCATTTCTTGTACTTTTTCTCTATTTCATTCCAGCCACCCACTAAGTAAATTTTCCCATTAAGGGTGGAGGCGCCAGCCGTACTAACTCCGGTTTGAAGTGGTGCCACATAATTCCACTGCCCCGTGTAAGGACTGTAACACTCCACAGGGAGGACATCGACCCTTTCCGCTCGCGCCCCCAGCTGAGACCCACCCATGACGTAGACCCTCTCCAGAAGGGACACTGCGCAGTGCCAGCCCCTTGGGGTGCTGAGGCTGGCCTTATCCTGCCAGCTGTCTCTGCTGGGGTCGTACATGCACACTGAGCGAGAGTAAGCGTTATTGATGTAGCCTCCTGTGACCAGGATCTGACCATCCACCACTGCACTGGCATGGCAGCACCGGGGCACCTCCAGCGGTGCCTTCATCTGCCACTGGTTAGTTGAAGGCACATAGCATTCGACTGAGGAGAGACACCCCTCCGAGTTGCGACCACCCATGGCAAAAAGGAGGCCATTGAACACATTCAGGCTAAAATGGGTGCGCCGCTGATTCATGTTTGCCAGGTGAATCCAGCTGTTGAAACGAGGATCGTATCTGAAAGCATTAAAAAAAGGGTAACAGTCTCACATACTGCTCTGCTAAGATATACAGGATTTGGATGTCGCTGCTACAAGAGCAATGTTGCTAAAATTTTAGTTAGTTATTTCGCCTATCAAAAATCAGTGTAATGAAACTGGTATTCTTGGTTAAATTTCCAAATAAATTTAGGTTTTGTTTAAAGTCTGTATCATTCAAACCTATTATTTCAATGAAGTAAATAGGATTCTTTCATAATTTGATTTTGTACATAATCTCACTAGAATACAGGGAGGAGATACTTTCAAGATGCAATAGAAACTTTAGAAGTTTTTTTGCAATTTATGCCTACAGCAAAAATGCCTACATTTACTCAAAGAATTTTAAAAAACATTAGGTGGTGATTTATACTTGCATCTTTTTAGTACTTTCTTAATAGTGAGCATGCTTTCCCTGCCACTCATATGGAGTAAGGTTTACGTCGAAAGAGAACCTGTGCTTTCTAAGACCATTCCTATCTGAAATGACATTACTTGTCCGTGATATTTAAATGAGAAATTTTGAAATAGCAAATGTCAAATTATGACTCCTGAAGATGTTGAGTGAGGTACATTTGTGGACCCACATGCTTCTCCTGTTTCATGCTAAGGGGATCAGAGGATCACGTGAGAAAAAGACTATGGGAAAGTAAATACTAATTGTTAGCTGTCATTCAGCATTGTCATCTGCAAGTCCACAGACATACTGATGTGACTTGGCATGCTCAAGGTTAATGGTACAACAGGGAGCAGAGTCCATTCAGCCATGGACAATGAGGATTCCCCCGCCTTCTCCCCACAACCAAGGTGCATACTGAGCACACAGCTCCTTGTGAGAATGTGAGGCACAGTTTAAAGGCAGAAGGTCAGGAGAGCAACAGCATGATCTCTCTTATGTGAGATATTTTTCCGACTAAGTAGATTACACAATAGAACTGATCTAGAG
Source organism: Grallaria varia (assembly GCA_013396735.1). NCBI lineage: Eukaryota > Metazoa > Chordata > Aves > Passeriformes > Formicariidae > Grallaria > Grallaria varia. Next base: position 173,787 of record VWZG01012246.1, read on the forward strand.
AAGATTCCCCATTAATTAACTTTGTTGGTTGACGTCCTCAGGAGAAGTTGGCTGTCCCTTCTGAGAGCAGAAAAGGAAGCATTGGTAGGACTGTGGCTGTGTAATGTCATTACATGTCTCTAGAGTCTGTTAATAGATAAAAAGCTGAGTTTTCTCACCTACAGCCTTTGCCTCAAGCTACAGTGTGCTGTCAGCTTTCAGGCTGAACTATTTAAAAACTAGTACCACCCATTTAACTAACATGTCAGCCTATGCACTCTTATGACCTTGCTGTCCTCTGATGACTGAATATTTCAGAAGTGAGGTGTTATTTGGGGTACACTGTAGAAGAGAAATACAGACCTCAAGCAATGGTGCTGTTTCTAAACCCTTGATAATAAAAAAAATGCTAAGGGATATGAAATGCAGTATAAAAGCTGTTGAAAACATGGTAGATGATGCATAGAAAGTGAAAACTATAGTACCTAAAAGGTGTTTTTCACAACTTTCCATGAGATATCCAAAGCTTTCAAAAATTTCAAAACTCTCACCTTGCCTGATTTGCTGCATTTTAATGGTACCTTAGAACATCCCAGGACTTCCTATTTATGTTCCTATTTATTTTCTCTACTTGGAGTAAGTTTTCTCAGTTTTTCCTCACTTCTGATTGTGCATGTGCAATCATGGTGAAGTTTTTTGCATAGCTCCAGCTGCATATTTCTCTTCATTCAAACTTTGATTTAGAATAGCATCTATATCTCCCCCATGCTGTCCGCCTTCTCCGAGTGGTTCATGTTCCATGACATAAACCAGATTAGTCTATCTACCTGCCTTCTGTGGAATAGATACCTCCATTCCTTTTAAATAAATAACCAGTTACCTGCAGAAATTGCTGACTGCATGCTTGGCTTGGTTCCTGGCATCATTCTGGTCTTCCCCACCAGCCACATAGAGAAATCCATCCATCACTGTGACACACTGATTAAAACTTTTAGCAGGCATTTCACTAAGCTTCTTCCATCCATTTTCAGGATCTCTATATAAAATGTCTCTGCTAAGAGACTTTTCTGTTAGAGCAGGGCGTCCCCCAACAGTAACTAAGACTCTGAAACCTCCACGGATCCTTGTTCTTCTGGACTGAAGTGTATTCTGGTGATAGGGAAGCAAGTGATAGTTCATGGCATCCACCAGGAGCTTATGGCAGTCTGCATCTTGCATCATTCTTGGCACAGTTTGAACATAGCTGACAAGGTCTTGGGCCGAGATGGTACCAAAACGGACGTTACTTAAGAGATTGGCAGCAAACTTTACTCTTTTTTGGTCAAATTCCAGCCATTTTATTGCAATCTGGAATGCAACAATTTCAGAAGGCAACTGCAAGTCATCATCTGCAAGAAGTTCATTAATCTGATCAAAAGTAAGTTTTAGGAACTGATCAGTTTCTGAAAATTCAATGAAATTGTCTCTAATAAATTTGTGTGCTGCTTCCTTGGTTTGTTTTAGTCCGTATGTTTCTGCAATATTAGCAATGTACATACAGTTCTCAACACTGATTTCCTGGACTAGAAAATCACAACACATCTTTACAAGGGTGTGAATCTGTAGATAAATTGCTGTGGAAATAATGCTACCTATTGTATAAAGCGAGAGAGTAAGTTTTCCAGAGTAGGCATAGGTGATAACTGTAGCTAGACCCAATGGGGACACATCATTGAGGTCCACTCTTTGAGTGGATGGATCTTTCTTTAAGATGTTATGAAAGTATTCACTGCTTGAAGCCATCACCACCTTATGAACACTGAAGGATTTGGTTTTGGTACTGATAGTCAAATCACACAGAAAATTTTCTTGTCTCATTTTGCTAAGACCTTCCAGGAGATTTGGGCAATATGATGGGTCTGAAACTTCAGATGAGATGCAGGTGAAACCATTTCCTCCTTCCAAGAGTCCATTCAAGCCATTTAGTTTACTGAGAGGGCCATCTTCCACAATGATAGTTGTTTCATTGATATCTGCTTTGTTCTTTTTCACGTTCTTCTTCTTAGGGGCCATGACTGCAACAAAATGTTACAGCCAAGAGCTTGCTAAAAATAAAATTAAAACGTTTAGAGCTACACCACAGTTGTGAAATTTGATACCTGAGTGATTATGCAACAAATCTAACCTTCATCAATACATACTAATGCCAATGTGATTGCTTATTAATAATCAATACTCAAATTGTGAAGAATACATCAACAAGTAATTCAGTAATTTCTTTTTTATTTTTTAAAATAACAGGGTCATAAATTAACATTCACCTATTATCACCACATTCAAAGAATTAAATTCTCTAAATGAGTTTGCCAGAGTGTAAAATTTTGTAAATATGTACTCAAATCAGCCAGGGTCTAGACCTGAATTCATTAGCCTGAAGCATAGGAAAAATTTGGGCCTCCAACTTTGCTCATTTCCTCCAGGGCTAGTACAAACTTACAAGTGAGTTCAGAACTTGACCAGGAAATATTAAGACTGGAAGAAATTCTTAAAGACAAAAAAAGCAAAACGAGACATAAAGAGAAACTGGATTTTAGCATGATGTCATATTGATCTTAGATTTAGGGTCTGCCCCAAACTGCTTCCAGGTTTTTGCAACTTTTGATTTTATAGACTGATGATAGTCTGTTTCCAATGTCAGATGAGCAACTACTTTCTACCAATAGCACACTTTGCTTATTTTTCAGTCTTCAGTAACTCAGAATCTATAATCCCACTTTTAGGATTTTGTGGAGATTTAGGGAGAAGAGAAGATGTCTAACTTCTATTTGAAAAAGTCATGCAAACTCTATCGCAGTGTGTTATTTTCAACAAGTTCTGTATGTGCCAAGGTAAGAATCAGTCCCATACAGTTATATTAGAACACATCATTAAATTATACTTCAACTGTAGGCAAGTTTCAGCTCTTGCTGAAATGAAGAGACAAATGCAATGTGAGACAGCCCCTAAGTAGTTTTCAAAGGTGTCACTTCAAACAAATATATGTATGTGCAAATATACTTGAAGGAAAGCACTGATCTTCAATAACACAGTTTAAACAGAATTCTGGAGATCAGCATTCAAATAGATTCAAATATAGCATTTATCTCCAGAATATTCGTTGATTTTAAAACAATTTACACATGTTCATTTTCTTTGTGATCCTTGCAATCATAAAAACCAGAACATGAAGAAATGCTAATTAATGATAAATCAAATGACTGGTTTATTGTAGATAACTGAATAAAAAGATTTCAGTAATACTTCAGTCTAGAATCTCAGCACATCAATTCTTCCTTAAGCACACAGCATGCAACAAAATGGTAATTTAATTATAGAAAGGAATGGTTGCTGCCTGTGAGCACCGTGAGTTTTTTGGTGCTGCTGCTGCTGCTGCTGGGTGACGACCATGTGCAGAGCAGGCGCGGGAGAAGGCCATGTGTGCCCCAAGTGTCAGTGTCAGCCTGTGCTGACGTGAGCTGCGATCCCTGACATGTCAGTGTGCCAGCGCAGGGCTCAGCTGCTGCCCAGCTCCCCCTGCTCCGGCTGCATTCCAGGACCTGCATCTGTTGAGACCTATCAGAGTCACCTCCCAGAATAGCAACCTCCCAGCAGCTTGCCATTTTAAGACAGGTTCAGTTGAAGGTATAGCTGGTGTTTTAGTACATTTGGTTGTTTAACACAGCTTTTGTTGCAAAAACCCTGTAATGTTCCAAGTGTCATGTACATTTCTCAGCATGGAAAAAAAGAAAAACAAAACTTGTGGATATCTTTGTATGTTATACACATAGTTTTGCACATTAATAGCCACATCTTTAAAGTTGGCAAGGGCATATTCTTTTGGCAGTCATATCTGTTGGTCTAAGTATATTTAGAGACCTATAACTTAAAATTTTTAATACATGGAGCACTTAATATTTATTGCCTCACTGCATCATTGCAGAACTCATTTAAATACATGGCATTTTAAGCTCCCTGTTCAAAAGTGTTTACTATCCGAACTTTTTTCCTGAAAAACAATTTTCCATCAACAGAAATTTCATCAGCTGCTTCAGTGTAAACACACTGTAAGTGACAGAACATGCAAGCCTGGTGAAACAAATCAAATGATCCTGTAGTAAAATTAACTTGGAAAACCCTGGGTGATTTAGTTTTCTGTAGTTGTTTGCTTTCACCTAATTTATTTTAGCTTCAGAACAACTCATACCAAATACCATTTGGGGTCCCAAAACAATACATTCAACCAAACAACCTCCCCCCCCACCTTAAAATGCTACCATCTAAACACTATCAAACCGAGGATTTAAAAACCCCTTACCCTCCTAAGACAAACGTCCCAGAGCTGTCCAAGAAGGTGTCAGTGAAAATGCCTCTTCCTTGGAAAATGCAAACACAAAAAGAAAGAAATTGTGGTAAAAAAAGAGAGAGAAAGGTCACAGGCCACTTGGTAAGTCCCAGCTTGTGGTTTCCAGTGAGATGCTTTGCTGTCACAGTGAGCAAAGGAGACTGGAGCCTGCGCTCGGGTGCTCTTTAAAATGACCCCTCCTCTCCATGCCTTGCTCCCTGCCTCTGCCCAGCCTCAGGAGCTCAGCCTCCCTGGGCTGCCTGGCCACTGCAAATCGGGAGGACAAGCCGCGACCCTGCAAATGGTGAAGATGGTACTTTCACAGCAGGTAATAATTGTCCCAGGTAAGTGAAGGGTGAACCACTGGGTTCCCCAGCTCAAAGCTGCGAGCCTGGGTGAAAGCCAGTATGGTTAGGGAGAGGGACAGGTTTAGATTGAATATAAGGAAGATATTTTTTATTATGAAGATGGTGTGGCACTGGCACATCCACAGAGTCGTCGTGGATGCCCCATCCCTGGACGTGTTCAAGGCCAGGTTGGATGGGACTTTGAGCAACTTGGTCTAGCAGATGTCAGAGGGATTGGAGCTAGATAATCTTTGAAGGTCCCTTCAAAAAACATTCTATGATCATATTATTCTGTGACCTAAAATAACCAGCACGAAATGCCAAGGAAAAGCTGGCACTCAAGTTCACTTTCTAAGGTTTCCCATGCTTACCTGTGGGCAGAGGAAAGGAGACCAACTGATGGGGATTCACAGCCATGTCCTGTTTCATGGAGTGAGGTCACTGCTTCTGTAAAGACTTGCCTTGGCGTTCAAGGATACTGGCTCATGTTCCCTAATATATTTGCAGAGATGTGAACTTTGTTCTTCTGTCTCTCAACAAGGTAACTTCTGGGTTATGCTATGCACTGGAACAAGTTACCTCTACCTTCCTGCCAGTCAGCCTCAGGAATAATAAAAAGCCAAACCTCCACATCACAGGAGAATTTCATCCCACGTGAGAAATAAAAACGGTGCAAGTGACTGCATGGGAAGGGAAGGGTATTGGGAGAAGTGGAAGTCAGAGAACAGGAAGATGTTTTCTTGGCTGTACTTTGTATAATGCTTAATCTTGCAGATTTATTTCATTGCCTCCAGGATCAGCTTTTACAACCGCTGCAAATAACACTCATTTTGAATCAAAGGGCATCAGTGTGTGGTGCAATTACAAAATGTTACAAGATAAAAATTAAAACACAGAATAGGGAATAGAGGCAGTCAAATGTGTGAAATGAGGGAGAAGGAGAGAGACATAAAGCCAAGCCCTTCCAATAGCAAAAGGCTTTCCTTTTGAAAAACAGGGCCATACTTGTGAAAAATTAAGGACAATGCCTTATTTTCATAGAATCATGGAACACCAGGTTGGAAGAAACCCCAAGGATTATGTGGTCAACCTTCCTTGGCAAAAGCATGGTCTAGAGAAGATGGCCCAGCACACTCTTCAGGCGAATCTTAAAAGTGCCTGATGTTGGGGAATCCACCACTTACTTCCCTGGGGAGATTATTTCAGTGAGTGGTTGTTCTCATTGTGAAAAATTTTCCTCTTGTGATCATAATCACCCCAGGAATAACTTGCACCCACCTCCCTCCCCCCTCTTTTCCTTGTGACTCCTTGTAAAAAGGGAGTCTCCATCTACTATGTCTTTTTTAACCCTCACATATGGATTCCTACTGCCTCAAAAATACAACTAACTATAACATTAATTTAATATGAAGGATGACATCTATCATCATCTTAACACATCACAATATATTTTAATTTACCAGTTCAATCTAACTATAAAATTCCTTACATGGACAATTATTCTTAAGATTTTCGAAGCTCTGCCTTAATAGGACCAGCTATAATGATTTTTATACAAAGAATATAAATCATATGTGTGTGTTAAAAGAATTTGTAAAAAATTAGGTTTTGTAGGTAGAACAGGCCTATTTCTAGGGCAACATTCCCAAACATACCAGTGAACCTGAGTTACTCAGTGTTCCCTTTTCTAATAGCTCATGTCCAGATTTTTATCAATTTTTGTAATTTTAAAATTTCTTTAAAAGCCAATATTTTTCAGAGAAAGAATGTATTTTTTCTTTTGTTATTTTTCAGTTAGGTTTTTTTTGTGGGTTTTCTTGTTTTGTTTTGTTTTTTTTTTTCTGTAAAGGGAACACTTTTCCTCCAGAATGAATACACAATGGTGATATGTAGAAAATAAAATATCACTCTAATTTTCATATCATATCTTTAAAGTTTACTAGTACATTGTAAAATAAATTTAGGTCTTATGAAGTTTCTACAAATGTGTTTCCAACATCCTTATATGATTCACTGTTGAAAAAAACAACAGAAAGGACAATGGGAAAGTATTGTCACTGAAAAGATAAATCTAATTTCTAACTTCTAGAAAATACTGACCATACTTTGAGCTGGGCAGTATAGAGGTAACCTTCCTGTGGGGCATGAATCAATATCTCAGTGTACCAAAACTGACAAAATCAAACATCTCACATAGTTCTGATACTTTGGTTATATGTTAGGGCAAGACCTACAAAACTTTTAGTTACTTGGTCTTCAAAGGACAACTGATAGTGTACTTAGATATTGCGTGGCATGAAAGCTGGTCTTGGGACTAGTCATTCTTATTTTCCATTAATTAGCACACAATATAGTATTTTAAAAATAACTAGTATCAGGAACAGAAACAATTATACATTTGCATAAAATATATAAACAATACATAATACGTTACATATATATATACATACACATTCACATAATACAAATCATGCAGTTTTTTAAACCAAGCTTTGATTTAATACGCTTTTTAATTTTCAGATAATCTTACCATTGTTTCCCTTATATCTTGAAAATAACATGCTGTCTTTCTGCTTATCTTCTTTCAAATGGCATAGAAACTAATTACTATAAAATATTTTTATATTAATTGAAGTCCTTGCAATCAGGTTATTAACTGTCTTCTAACTTAAAGAAAGGCTAGTACATTTTTTGACAATAACTTGAGCCTCTCAAGATGCATCCTTTTAGGTATGAGTGAATCTTGGGGAAAAAATATTTAATTTTCTTCATAATGAACTGGTCTATATGAGTGACTAAGGACAATGCTATCAATCCATGCAGCAGCAGTGAGTCAAGTAATAATGTTTTGACATTTTAGAGGTAAAAAGTGAAAACATTTCAAGGGATTTGTTCTCAACCCGATGAACAAGAACAATTGCTATTATTTGCTCCATGTGCATGATTCAGAATCTACAATAGAGAAAGTTCTTGTATCAGCAAAGGCAGGCCTTAAGGCAATTATAACCATCTTTTCTAATCCACACACAACCACTACTGCACTCTTTCTGAAAATGTAAAGCCTTTTCTTTGAAGTCACCATGCTCTGATTTGTTAGTGGAACAGAAGCGTCACAGCCAAGGCCATGTGCAGATCTACCTTAGCCAACTAAAGATGTTAACAAAACTCAGGCTTAGCTCTAGATCATGACTGTTTTGTTTGCTCTGAGCACTTTATGTATGCTCAGCTAAATACCACATGCCCTCAAAACCCATATTTAATTCTCTATTGTAAATAGTTATGTAAAACATCTTTAAAGGCACTAATGTGAATATATTGAGTAATCACACCAGTAATACCTTTAGGAAGGGTGAAGCTCCTTATGCAGACTGGAGATAACTGTGAAAGATAGAAATGTGTTTTCTTTTAAAGCTGCTGAATAAACATACAAACTATTACTGTTTAGGAACAAATGCACAGGGCTTAGTTCACAGAAGGTGGCTTTGAGGAACTGTGTTCAGCAAGACATCTAGACCCACTGGGTCACTGAGACCTCCCCCTGTACCCAATCACTTGCTCCCACTTCATTGCCAAATCTTGCCCAGCCAAGCTTCTTGTATTGATTCATGCCCTGAAATTTTCACCTGGCTCTTCTCTTTAGCTCATACAAAAGCCTGTTTCTCTTTCTGGTCTCAGTCTTTCCTTGGAAACTGACTAAGCAGTAGCAGTAGGGCATGGAAAGGACCCTAGAGGTGAGAAGAATCTGCAAGCCTTGGAGCAGAGCTGATGGCACAACACAGCTTTTGAGCATGTATTGTCAGAGCAATTTTTGGAGCTATACTTGTGTGTATAGCAACCCACTTCTTCCTAAGAAGAGTCACACATCGATGCCAAACAAACAAATCCTCATAGTGATAAACAGTGGCTGCAGTTTTGAAGGACTGAGTAAACTTGGAATTCTTTCCTTTGACCTAACAGTTGTGACAGACGATATGCGAAATGCTGCAGCTAGAGCTGGGCTAGAAACATTTTTCTTGTTCTAGAAAGTTGTTGAGATTTTAGATTTCTTCTTCACTGTCATGAAATCATGATCTTTCAGAATAATTGGGCAGCAAGGACATTTTCCTCGTTCCAAGAAACCCAGTAATTTGATAATTAAGGCTTTCAAACAACATATGGGAATTCCAATTTCAATCACATAATACACATGACAGTCTGAGCCTTGACTTCCCCTACTCAACAATGACTTTAACCATAATGCTGGTGTGGGCTGAATTTCTCTAAAGATTTCTTTATATAAATAGTTTCATACTATTTGGGCCAGAAAACTGAAGAGTAACTAGTTTCAAACAGCCTATTTTAAGGTAGGGTTGATGAAGTCTCTACATGCTGTGAAAATGAGTTAATTATTTCTGTAAAACAAAAAGATGAGCATGGGAACTGGAGACCCAGTCTGCATCAGGGATCTGAATTTACTTTCTCCATTCCCAGTTTGAGTGCTCTACCTACTGTATTGCCCTACCAGCTATTTTGGCTTCTCTGCTGATGAATTTGCTATACACCGTGCCAAGCTGTAATAAGATCTATTTTGCGTGAGCAGTAACCCTAACGTGCAAATACCAGATTTTTGCCTACTCGAATTCCCCTGCAGTTCGGAGTGGCTACACTTTAACACTTTCCCCAGACGCCACTTTTAGAGAGTGAAAAGTGTTCCGCTGATCTATTTTAATTACATGTACACTAACTGCGCAGGACATACTGCAACGACAGAGTTCTTCAGGAGGGACAGGGACCTCTCACGGCTGCTCCGGGCTCCGACACGGGACCCGCTCTGGGGCGGGCTCACCTGCGGGGGCTCACCTGCACAACAGCTGCGCTTGCTCCCGACCACACCGTGCGCTCGGGCGGGGCGGGGCGGGGCAGAGCACGGCACAGACTCATTATTGTTAGTATAATTGCTGATAGATTGGCAGCCAACAACCAACAGCTGCAGGTCTCGGCAACCAGCCCGGCCGGGAGGAACCGCCTGTGGCGGAGCGGCCGCGGGTACAAGAAGGGCGAGAGGCAGCGGAGCAGCCTCGGCGGGGCCGGGAGCCTGGTGCCATGGCCGAGGGGCGAAGCGCCCATGCCGGGGCCGTGCCCGTACCCGTACCCGTACCCGAGGGGCGAAGCGCCCATGCCGTGCCCGTGCCCGAGGGGCGGAGCGGCCATGCCGGGGCCGTGCCCGTGCCCGAGGGGCGGAGCGCCGCGCTGATGAGGGCCCTGGAGCTGAAGGAGCGTCTGTGCGGCGCGCAGGAGCCTGCGGAGGTAGCCGGCCCATGGCAGCTGGGCTCTGTGTTCATGATCGTGTTTCTGCGCGAAAAGGGTGATGCTGCTTGGCTTTAAGGGTGCACATCTGGGCCAGCGAGGGCTGTCATACCCCCCGCGTTCTTCTTCCTGCTGCAAGAAGAACAAAGCTGCGCTTATCTCTGGAAGGAGGGAGTGAAGCCCCAGCTGCAGGGTAGCTGCGAGGACTAGATGAGGAACACTGGAAGCGAGCAGGCATCAGTGGGAAGCTCGTCCGAGCACCTACTGAGGCTGCTCTGGGCACACTGGGGGCTCAGAGAGGCGGAGGGGGAGATGGGCACAGGCTGTGGGGCAGAGGGGGATGAAGGCACCCACCGATCTCAGCGCAGCAGCCTGGACTTCAGAGGAAAGCAAACTAAAGGAATACAGCAGCATGTGCCAAATTAGCTCAATGTTTTATGATTACATCACACTCGACTGAAGAAGGTGTATTAAAAGAGTAGGGTGGTTTCTTGCCGATTTTGGGTGGGTTTTTTTGTTTGTTTTTGTGGTTGTTTTTTTGTTTGTTTTTGTTTCTTTTTGAGGGCCCCATTTGCTTTGAAAATACAGTTCATATTTGCCTGGTGGGGTTTCAAAGGCATTAAAACTTGATACAAGTTCTTGGAAGTATTTGAAGGCAGAGGGCAGTAGTAAAAATTGAATTGTGTTTGGTAGCTAATGAACTGGAAAAGCTTATCTGTTAACCATATCTAGAGTGTGCTTTCAAAGCGTGTGTCTTTATGCACATAGAGGAAATACTGCTTTTCTGGGCCAATAATAGTTTATCTACTTGAATGCTAGTGCTGTAGATAATACGTCTCAAAGGCAAGTATCTGTGCTGGTGCTTCTTCAGAAGTTTTAATTTGCAGTTCAATGAACCTAAGATTTCTTCCTGTGCTACAGAAATTATCAGATATTACAGACTGGTGTTGATATGCTGTTCTGGACTAGAGATAGCAAAGCAAAAGCAAGAAGCAATTCTAGAGGTAATTAATTTTTAAGTAATATCAAAACAGTAAGTTTCAGAATGCATTCAACTCCACTGAAAAGCGAGAACAGTTTTGGCAGATTTGGCTTTGCTAAGGAAAGAGATGAACTGTTTTTATGCAACATGACTGCAAGTAGGTGCTGTATAAAATGTGGCTAATGGTGGTGCTGCAGCACTTCTGCTGTTCCTGGTAAAACTGTGTCTAGTGAAAGAGAAATATTTGTGAATAACAGGGCCTAAGGAGTGGTAGGGAAAGTGAGAAACTGATAGCAGTCATGAAGTGCACTCCTAACAGAAGGTAAATCTAGTAATAGAAATTATGTGGTTAGCATCTTTAAAGTCAAAGAGGAAAGTTCTAGGTATGCATGGAAAGACTAACAAATCAATGTTGTGGACTTGTATGTAGGCAAGTGTTGGTGTTGTCAAATATTTCTGTTCCACACTGAGAATTATATTTGTTGTGGGACTTTTTAATAATTGATAAATATGTTTTGATATTATAATAACCAGGGAAGATATTAATGTCAAAAGCTTCTTAATGTATGACGTTTGATGGCTACTCAGTGAGTGTTCAGAGACTTGACGAAGAACAGGTATTGAATGATGCTTAAGGTTCTAAGGAAGGTATGGGGGAAAAGTACTCTGCTGTTGTTTATATATGTCAGTGAAATGGTCTATATTGATCATAAAGGAGTGTTTTAAGCCGCTGTGTGATGTTCTGTTCAGATATAAGTGATGTAGAATTAAAGGGTGGTGTCATGATCCAAGCCACTCAGTGACCCGCTATGTAGATACGGTCTTCCAAATTTATCTCAGATTATGTTCAGCTGGCAGTAATTGTCATAAATACATGCAAGTTTCAAGGCTTTTGACTTGGTTCTGTGCAATGCTAATTACAGTAGCAGTGTCATGAACTTGAAGTAATACATAAAACTGGTTTTTGTTGCACTCACCAAAAGTAAGTGCCAGACCTCATCAGAAAACAATGTTGATTTGTGGTTTTGGTTGTGGGTTTGTGGTGGGGTTTTTCTGGAGGTGGGGAGTGGGGTGATTATGCATCTGTTTATGACATGATACTGCTCAAATCTTTCTTGATTTAGAAGACAGCAAGCATTGTGGGGATATGCTACACATACTGAAGTAATTTCCGTCAAAGGAAGAGTCCCTTCTAAAAACCAAATTTGTTCATGTGCTGGGCTACATTCATTTGAGCAACACACACTTTACCACAGCTCAGTGGAAAGTCACAGCTAGGAGCTATGAATATACGTCACTCAGGATAGGGGACTGTATTTTGGAAAGCATTGACTCAGAAAATGATTTGGAGCTCTGATGTATTACCAGTTGAGCATGAAATTGCAGTACAATGCAACGGCTTATGGAGTAAATGCTATCTTTGGGTAGCTTAGCAGGGTTATGTTATTACTGCTATATAGCATTGGAGGGACAGTTACAGGAATATTATGTCCTGTTCTGAGGACTGTTTTTAAAAAACAGCACTGACCAAGCTGGAAGGATAATAAGACAGCCAGAGAATGGCTGTAGGGCTGACTGGCATAACTTAATGAAAGTAAAGAATCAAGGTAAAGTGTGTGATTAGTGTTTAAATTTATTTCTGTGTTGTATAAGATTATTGAAAGAAGAGTCCTTTAATTAGCAAGAAGAGATTATTAGATTTAATAGTTGTAAACAAAACTTGGCAAATTTTTTTTAGGCAAACAGTTGTGCCTTTTTTGTCAGTGTGTTAACTGAGGGCATATGAATAATTTGTTTGGGAAAGAGCTGGGGTTTTCAAAGGTGTTGTCTTCAAAGTCTTGCTCTTTCAAATGAGTAGTCTAGGTCAGCCAGAAGTTATGGCCTTGGTGGAATTTCACTGACTGTGTTATAGAGGAGAGTTAGCTAAAGAATCATAGGGGGTCTCTTTGGAGGAGAGTTGCAGGTACTGAGCACAGAAGGAAGGACAGAAAACAGGAGTTACTGTAATGAAATGTTGAGTCAGTCCCCTGACTACAGATAGCCTGGGAAACCTGTTAAGGGGTCACATCCTTCCTGGGGTGCCAGGCTCAGATAGAAAAAATGAGGAGACTCTACAACACTTGTATAAGGGATGGTGGAGCAACCCTGGCACTGTGAGAAGAGACCAAACCTGGTGCACCTGGGATCTGTTGTTATTACTTTGATTTCAGTGTTGACTCTGAAAAACACTTTTTGCTCACATGCCCTCCTACCCATTGCTCATTACCATTGCCCTCTGCTTTCCAAGGCCAGCCTGCTTTCCCTCCTCCCCAGCATCTTCACTCACTCTCGCTTCTGTTGCCCATTTTGCTTTTGTCTCACACCAGTAGGTGTGTGCCAGCTCTGTTCATCCATAAGGCTCTGCTTTTGTTGTCTGTTTATACTACATGAAGGCCCGTGCCTTGGGTTTGCTTGGAATGTCATTTATTGAAAAACCAGCAATCCTCAAGGCTTTTGATCATTCTTTATAAATTAGTGTTTAATAATTATGTGGAATAGTTCAGGAATTGTATATAAAGGTAACTAATTTTTCTATTAACTTTACATTCTTTTTTAAAGTTGATAGTTTTACAGTGAAGACATAGCGTATAGTGGTATGCAAAGTAAAATAGTCTGAAAACCAGTGTAGTGTTACATATGTATTGTGTGTATGTGAAAGAACTTGGAGGAGGAAGTTGCTGGATCCAGTCCTGTGAGATACAAAGAGCCAGATGGGCCACAAGTGCTGTGGTGAGAGAAATGGTTAGAGCAAGGTGCCTGAGCAGTCTCCGTTCTATTTTTAAAGACCTACTTAGAAGAGACTTCAGATAAATTACTTTCTTTTGTGTTATGCAGTAATTTTAACGGTACGCTGTATAGATACCATGACACCAAAGTTTTTTTCCTAACGAAATTCACTTTTGGTGAAAAACTTTACTATGTCCTGTACTTCACAGTATATTTTTGTGGCCTTCACCAAAGCCTGATAGATACTGGAGCTTGGTGTTTGTGCTTTAAGTCTTTGATAGAGAAATCAGAGCCCTCTAACTAGCAAATGGGATAAATACCAAGTTCCTCTGCTACTAGAGATGCTTGCCACAAATTAAATTTCCTTATTTTCTGATTGTGGCTGTAAGAAAGTTTGGTTCTAAATGCAAAGAGCTTGAAGATGTGATTCCTACTGACAGGCTGGATGCTACCATTTACTTTATTCAGTTACAGAACTAGGCAAATGGACCCTCGTGTTAGTCCTATACCTGCAGAACTGCTGGTTTCCTTGCAGCCTGAGCTGTTCCCTGCTTTCAAGTGATCAGTATAACTTCTAAAAAGCTTGTCAGAGTGTCTGATCAATGCTTTCTGATGTCCTTTTCTTTTTAATAATGAAAACGTTGTTAGCTTTACTTTTCCAAATGTGATATATATTTCAAGTAACCAAAATGAACAGTGTGGTCTTTGGTTTAGAAAACTTTAAAAGTTTTGTCTTATATTAAAATGTGTTGACTGCTTTTGTACATGCTTGTCATCTAGTTACTTTGGTGATTTAGCCTGTTAGTTTGAAGTTGTGTGAATAGTAATTGCTTGTTTCCTGAATCTTCTGAAATAAACTTGGCTTTATGAATTAGTCAGAACCCCAGCAAGAGGAAATACTCAAACCCCCTGTTCTCTTCATATCTCAATGAAAACATCTCTTAGTGCTCTTTCACAGAGGTTTGTCTCTGGCCTATGGGATTTATTCCCAGTGATTTGCACTGCTTGAGTATCTTAGCCATGTTATATAGCACAATATAACCCGTTAGCAGTGGGTTACTGCCTTCTTAATTGCAAAATAAATCATTGGGGATATATATTCTTTTAATTAAATAAAAAGTGAACTGACTTGGCACTGATAATCACAAGCATTGGAAACTGTTAACATTGAGAGCATTATTATTTTTCTTGGGGAGTGTCTTACTCGTAAACAAGAGACAAGCAGAACTTCACACAGCTCTTGTGCTGGTTCTGAAGTCTTGGTCAGGAAGCTTTTTTTTTTTTTTGAGGTATTCTGCTGTTCTGTAGTTAGCTGAACTTTTTGGAGGCAATTGATTTATTACCTCTGGTGGCCTAGGTGTGTGTCTTGCTGTTATGGCTTTTCTCATGTTTTCCCAGGCTGTGGAGCATTTTTCCTGTGTTTCTCTAGCCTCAGAAGCGCTGTTGCAGGGTGGGTGATTAAAGAAAAACTGCAAGCCAGGCATGTAGATAGAGCCCACTGCACACATTAAAATTCAGTGCCAAGTGTGGGATTCCGCTAGTAAGGCATTACAGGAACAATGAAACTTAGAGTTACAATAGAGTAATATGTCCCTAGAGTGCACTTCATAAATTGTTTTTTTGAGTTTGCTACTCATTTTTTAGTACCTTTTCCACCTTCTGCAATGACATTTCAGAAGCAATAAATATGATGACAATCATTGTTTATTTAAATTAGTACAGCTGTTAATGTAGTTAAAAGGTTTCTGGGTAGTCTACTTTCCTGCTGTTGTTTAGAAGTGTCAGTGATCTGAAACACTTGACTGGTATTCCAGGCTTTGTGAATGCCCTGTGAAATGCTGCTACTTCAGTTGTGCCCTAGTTCTGTTGTCTGCATGACATAGCTTCATGCACATGGTTTGGTGTGTTTCAGTGGGAACACTAAATTGGGGAATACAAGGCAAACTGCTCTGTGTGGTGAGCTACAAGACTCTGGGGTGCTGTATACCCATTACAAAAAAATTGGATTATATTGCTGTAGAAATTTATACTCTGCTTATAAATTAGATTTTATTATTAAAATGGTCCTCTAGGAAGAGGGTATCTTGTATTTGAAAAATTCTTTCCTGCTTTTATGGAATTGTTGAGTTTTCTAACAGACGCACGCTTTCTCAGTGCGAAAGAAAACAGCTGTTCTAGTTTGAACTCATTTTGTTAATGTACACATTGCAGTTATGCTTTCAAAACCTTATTTTGTGCAATCTGGGCTCCCACAGTGTATTATCCTTTCTTGGCCTGGGCTAATGGAGTAGTGCTGCTGACTAAGACTTGCTGATTTTTGCATGGTAGTTTTGCTTAATGATGCTTTTCTATTGGTTTTGTGGCAAAAGAGGGTCACTGGTGCGTAAGGAGTGTATCACATATATATATAGCCTGTACTACTGTATTATTGATCTTTATTGTAATCTCTTTAGTTGTGAATTCAAGCATCTACTGGATTTTCTGGTGTTACTGAAACTGGAGGGTTGGCAGAACTGTGCTGGTTCACAGCATAGACTGCAAGCACAGTCCTTTGCAGCAAGCAGTAAAGGAGGGCTTACATTTTCCTGGAATTACTGGGTGTTCCTTTTCACACTATTGAGTATGTTTGGATTAAATATGAGAAGGAGGAATAGAACAGAATTTTCAAATATTTGTTTAAAACAATAAATCTAATATTTCTTTCCAGATCATGAAAACCCTTAAGGCACTACAAGATTTGGATTTATCACTAGATATTCTAGTGGTGAGTGGTCAATAATAATACATTAAACCCTTCAGTAGTGAATTACTACATAAGTGTCAGGAGTCTGCAATTGTAGAGATGGTGAGCATGTTGCATTTTATAATCGTTACTCTATATCATGATTTGGTTAGATTAATTTTCTAAAAGCTAGGCATCCATATTGACAAATGCAGTATTATGGCAACAGCAATAGTACTGAGCAGGGATGTAAGCATATAGAGGACACTTTGCTAATCAGGATTGGTTTCTTTTTTGCAGTAAAACTGCTTTAAATCAATGCTAAAGACAAAGCAAATAAGGGTGAACCATCCTTTAGGTCAGTTGTCTAATTTCTATCTTTTATTAGCAGCTCAAAGTTAGTTGCGTGTTTTTGAAGAGCAGGCATCGCAAGTAAGCATTCTTGAGTTTCATCCTCATCCAAGCCAGATCCTATGCAATTTTATATTAGATATTGTCACACTGGACTGTGAAGCTTCTAGATATTATAAGCAATGTATCAGTATTTTGGGAAGAATTCTCACGCTGGATTGTGAAGCTTCTAGATATTATAAGCAATGTATCAGTATTTTGGGAAGAAAAATGTGGGTTTTGTGAGAGAATTTGTTGAAGAGTAGTAGAAAAATCTGGTGAAGATATTTTACTGGCCCATTCAGGCAAAGACATTTGCTTGTGTGAACACAGGCAGACTTCTACTAGAATACAGCAATATTCATGTATTTTTATTGGAAAACAAAACAATCTTGCATTGCGATTAGCTGTGTAAAATGGCAAAGGGTTTCTGCAGGCAATTCATGTTCCCAGCAAACTTGCATGTTTTCTAATGTGACAGACTTTGATGGAAGCCTTGAAGTCAAATAGAGGGAAGAGATGTCTTACAGCTGAGGGCTCCACATATTTTTAATGCATTTGAAGAACATATATAGTTTCATGAAGCAGTCCCACCAGATTTCTTCCTTCTGTTTGCAATAACTGACTTACCAAATCAGGTTGCTCAAATTATATATGAGCTAAATATACTTGAAGTGAATTTAACGAAGCTCTTTCTAAGGGCTGAGCTAATTACGTGGTAGTAGCATGTGTATGGCTCTTGCTCAGACTTCACCGGAGTATCATTTCACTAGTTAGCAAGGGCATTAACAGGTTGTAGTGAACTACTGAATTGCAGATTTTGTGTGCATCTTAAAAGTGAGTTTGTTAATCGGAGATGCTTGCTGATAATACAGCATTAAAATCACCTATGATTCTCTAAACAATCAAAGGCTGTGAGATAGCTTTGCTTAAACAAGGTAAAACACAGTGGAGAGAGATTTGAAGACATGAGATATTGTGAAAAGAACTCTGTTTCTCTGACACCTGTACTCCATACTACTGGTTGAGATGCATTTTAGGTTACAGCATGTCCAGCATATATGCTCTCTAATATGCTGAAATGTACTGCATAAGCCTAAAGAAAATTTGAATTGATGCATTTTGTGGGCATAAACATTTGAGGCAAGTGAAATTCCTGAAATATGTACATTTAATGGAGGAAAATTGCCTCTCTTAGCCTTATGAATTAAAGCTACATTTGTTCTCCATATTTAGTTAAATAATTTCAGCTCTGTTTGAGTGGATTTATTTCCTTAGCTGCCATAGGGACTGCCTTGACTGTTAGGCTATTACTGTTTATAGCAGTTTTAGAGAAGGTTTTGTTTGGGATGAGAGTTGTGATTTATTCTGCTCATCTTTCTTGAATTATCTTCAACAGGAAACTGGCATAGGCAAAACAGTCAACAGTTTGAGAAAACATGCCATTGCTGGGAATGTAGCTAAAATTCTGGTTAAACAATGGAAGAAGCTTATTTCTCCAGAAAATAAAAGGTAGGTGTGGATGTTTTTCCTCGAAGTTAATTGTACTGTACTGTGACTTTAAAGTACAGATTGGGAAGCTTAGGAAAGTGCTTGGAATGACAAATGTGCCTTAGGACAAATACATAAATTGAATGGAAGAAATGAGGATGCCATTATAAAATATGAGGAAAAAAAAAACCTGAGATTGCCAGTGTTGGTCAATTAGCCAGTCAGCACTCTGACTACAGCTGGTTTTTTGATGGGCACAAGTTCTCAGGTCCCAGCTGGTGCAAGCAGGACTAAACCAATGATGGGCACTGCTGAGCACATCTTTGGAAAGCTTGCTCTTTCTTTCTAGGTTTGGTGGTTAAATGAGGCAGCTCTCCAGTGATTTGGTTGTATGGAGGGTTTTCTTGTAATGTAATTGTGAACTGAGAGGGGCTACTGATAGTGGAGGAGTCACTCTGAAGAAATGTAGTTTCTTCTCAGAATGAAGCAGCCGCTGCTGTCATGACTGGGCTCACTCTTCTTTAGGTGCTTTGCAGTCTTCTCACAGCTTGAGACAGTTGAGCTGAGGAAGCCAAGGGTTTGGTTTGACTAAACAGTGCATTTTAAATTTGAAGTCATTCAAGCAACAAGAAAGTAAAATACCAGAACTTGTGATAAGCAAATCATAAAGGCTGATCTGTGGTAATCTGTACCACCTAGAGAGCATGTTGTAAATTCCATCTCATAGTTACTTCAGACATGATGTCTGTGTTATAAAGCATGCAGGGAAACTTGTGTGAGAAGTGGTATCCAACATGTTTTATGCAAATAATACGCTAGGCATGTTTTGACTGATAGTTATGTCCCTACTCCCCACTTGTCTTGCTGTCTGTTCTTGTTGCAATATTTAGCAGTGCTGGACTCAAGAGCTGCTTCTCTGGGGCTCTGTACTGATAATGGAAAAGAGCACAGCAGAGCACAGTTCTGGATTTGGTGAAATTGACATACGGTGTGATTTAATGCTAATTTAGTACTAGTATAGTAAAAAAGATTATTTAGGAGTTAAACATCAGATGTACAATAGGATGTGATTTTTAATTGTTGCAGTGATCACAGAGGAAGAAAAAATACTGAAAAAGAAAAAAGTGAGACAAAATCTTCTGTTTCCAAGGAGATTAAGCCTTCAAAGAAGGCCAGAGCATCTGCACTGTCCTTCGGAAGTTCCTGTAGTACTCCCATTTCTAAAAAGATGAATAAGCAGCGTATTTGTAGTGAAAAGACCCATCAAAGTACAGATTCGGATGCTCCAAAGGAATGTGATAGCAAAGAATGTAGCAGCAGTGGTTCTAAGCATGCTTCCAGGGGTACCAATTCTCAGGCTAAAGAAAGCGAGTTCAAAGAGAGCACCTCCACAGAAAGCAAGAAAGTTTCAGAAAAGCAGCATTCATCTGCAGCCAATAAAGGCTTATCACCCCTCAAGGCAAAGCCCAGTGAGGATGCTTCCAAACAGAGAAGTCCTAAATGTGTGAAGAAACCAAAACAACAACTTGTCGTAAAAACCAAAGCCACATTATCTAGTGATGAGGAATTTGAGCCCCCTACTATGTCTTTTGAGGCTTATCTTAATTATGATCAGATCACTAACAAAAGAAAGAGGAAGGCTGGTTCTACAGGTGCATGGCCGAAGAAGAGTAGCTCATTACCACAAAAGACTTCAAAACTTTCTAATGCAGAAGAGGGAGTGGAAGATGTTAAAAAATATGAGAGCGATCAATCAGAAGTTCCTAGTAAAAAGGTAAACCACCACTTGGTTGAGATAACAGCAGATAAACTGCAGATAAGTGCTTTGGACTCTAATTTCAATGAAATTTATATCTATTTTAAGGAGCAGATTGTGTGACTCTGTATCAGCTCCATTGCAATTGCTAATAATTACAGTAATAATAAGAAAGTCACTGCTTATTGCATACTCATGGTTTGCAATTGACATACTTGTATTTTTAGGATTATTTCTAATATTGAAATAGTGTTTGACCCGTATCAGCTAATCTGCTTTTGACCTGCAAAGTGCAAAGGTATTTATTTACCTCTGGAAAGATGTCCTCTTCTTCCATTCTTGCAGCCTGGTTTATGGCTGCAGCAGCTGTTTGTGTGCTGCACAATCCTTTTGTCAGATGCTGTGGGTTTTATTGAATGTTAATGTTTGCAGTGGAATTGAACCTTCTTTAAATGCATTGAAGTAAATCACAGTATTGCATATAAAACAAGATTATACGTGTTCTTAATCTGAGCTATCCTAGTCCCTTGAAGTAAAAGAAGCTTAAGTAGCTCCTCTGAGCCAAGGTATATCTAAAAATGTGTATTAATTAGGCCTTTTAAATGAAGACCTTTTGCATGCAGAGAATTAGAGGTATCTTCAGTCTTTTATCTTCACTGGGATGTCAAGCTTCAGGTTTTACTTACTGAGGAAAATCTGCAATCTGGATGTGGTATCTTCTGTCCCAAATGGAGAAATATTAATGTAAAGGCTTGTGCATGATACTCTAGAATAAACTGTTTGAGGAAAAATCTTGTACTCAAGCAGTTGAGAAAAGTTATTAAAGGTACCAAAATGAAGTTCAGGAAATGCAAATTCTGTGCTGTAAGTGCCTGATTTACAATTGGAGGACACCTGAGACCCGATTAAGGCGTTGCACATAGTGTGTTTGTAGGGACCCATACACACATAACAGACTTCTGCATCTTTAAATCCCTTTTCAAGGGGTTATCTGTGAAAATTTTAGACACTGTCTAGAAGAGTTAATAGGACCAGGTATAAAGCTATTTCCTGTCTTTGATTTGTCATTTTGCAGCTTTGTCTCATTCATTGCATGCCTCTGTATTGACTTATCTGTAAGCCTGTTAACTGATCTACTGTGCTTTAATCTCTTTCTATGCACTAACTGCAGACATCCCACTAAAACCCTTTTATGGTATAGTCCTGGTAAGTAGAGTATGAAAGGGTACACTGAAAAGTAATCCTGTGAGTAAATTTTAGTGTAGAAAAGCAATAATTCTAGTTATCCTAGTTAATGTTGGGATTTGCTTAAGGGTTTTTTGTTCAGGTGTTGGGTTGGGGTTTTTTGGGGAGTTTTTTTTGTAGCTTTTTTTAAGTCTCTGTAAACCCAAATTTATAATGTTGAAGCATTATTTCTTTGACTGTGCACAGGCTAAAGTGACATGCCTCCAGGAGCTTCTTAATACTCCACTACCTAAATTTCTGATAGGCATCTCAAACTCATCTCCCCCATGTGCTGCAGACTTTAAAGGTAAGTAGTATATAACACTGATAAACGTAAAATGATCCAGGTTTTTACGGCTCTGTAGAGATGTTTTATCCCCTTTTCTAACAAACTGTATTAGCTCATCTCTTCAGAGCGAAGAAGAGCTTCACTTTCACTTTATCATCTGTAAAAATCGTGTTAAAGTTGAAGGGAATGATAGTTTTCCTTATCGCTTGCTGAGTAAAGAAATAGTGTGTAAGGTTACCACAGATGTAGAGAAGGCATAAGTCACATAGTAGTTCTACAGGCCCCATTTCTTTATTCCTGTCTATACCTTAGGCCAAGCAAAGACTTAGTAGAAATTGTCTTGGGTAAAATAAATATATGAAGCACTAGGTCTAGCTTTGGCATAGGAACCTTTATAGGTAGGTGACACAAAGTGCCAGTGGTTTCCCTAGCAGCTCTTCTGAGGTTTCAGTGGTTTCATACCACTAGGGTCTCAAAACGTCGCTGCTATTGCAGCTTCTGACTTCTCTAGGATAACTCAGGAGGGCCAGTAAGGGACTATAATGGGTAACAGAGTAACCTAAGTAAGAATACAGCTCGTGTATACTGGAGCTAGCATAATACAGGACTGGTTTGAGTTGGTGCAGCTCGCTTGAAGTGTACATGCTGTCTTGGTGTTGTGTGATGGTGGGTGGACTTCTGCAATATACAATACATGCAAGGGTCCCAAACTGTAATGCCATCACTTTGTATTTCAAGAAAAAGTAATATGTGTCTTACCAGCTGTTTTTTTTCTCAGAGCTGAATATTTAAAGTATCCTAAAACCTGCTGATGTTTTGCTTGCAGCTTCTGTGGCACCTGTTGTAGAAGCATCCCAGCAAGTCAGTGAGACAGTTCAATTCACAGGACGGAGACTGAACTCTAAAATGCAAGTGTACTCTGGCTCTAAAACAGTCTGTCTTTCAAAGATGCTTACCCTGTATGAACAGTGTATCCGTGTGCTTCAGAACAATATTGATTGTGAGTACTTCAAGGGATTTTTTCCTTTCCCATGCCAACAACTGGCCTATTAAAATATATTGTCCCCCTCTACAAACAGTGACTCAGAACAGATTGAGACACTTAAAGAAAGGATTGATATCTGTGCTAAAAGGTAGGGATTTTTTTGAAGGCTTACAATTCTTGAAGTTCCAGTTTTACTTAAAATATTTAAGTCAAAAAGTCTGCTGTGTCCCCCCTGCCCAAGCTGCTGGTTTACTTAAATTAGAGTGAGTGATTAATGCATTATTTTCTTCCATGCATAGGCAGAGGGGGGAAGTGATACACATCAGTAAAGATGGGGAAATGATTATTCAAAGCTGCTTTATCCATCCTCAAGTATAACTGCTAGTCAGCATGGAACTGCTGATTTATAAATATTTTCATAGTCTGGCTTGAAAAAATATTCTTAGTGCTTCCTAAAATTAACTTGTATTTGCACTTTTAAACTGCTTGTTGAGTGCTGTTACCCATTGAGTAAAATATGACTGAAAGTACTGTCCTTTTTTGTAGTGCTACAAGAAGTAGGAGGTGTGCCCTTTGAAATTCTTGAACCTGTGCTAACACGTTGCACACCAGAGCAGTTGTTTCGAATAGAGGAATGTAATCTGGTAAATTCTGCCTTGTTAAATTCAGGGAACTACGGAGTTCCACAACTCCATGGGTTGCACTGGGTTTCTGTCTTGCATACTAATTTCTTTGAATTCAGCTGTCATTATCAAGATTTCCTTTCTCAAATGTCAGGACTGAAAGCATTTAGGAGAATTATTACTGCTGACTAAGTGAAAGACTATGTATAGAAAAGTATTTTTCTTCCCAAAAATAAGAAAGGAAAAAAAAAGACCACATTATTTACCACTGACATACCTGAGCAAGTCATAATAGAACCAACGGTTTTCAAGTTGCAAATTGTTAAGGTTGCAGAGCATACCAGTCAGGAAGTAGCTGGCATGAGATTTTGTGTAGTAGATTTCATATCTACACTGTTAGGACTGCAGCACTGTGATGCATTTGGACATTGAGGTTCTGTGTGTGTAGCCTTTCACAGTGCAAGTTAGCCTTTTCTATGTGTGCTTCAAGTGGAGAGCTGGAGTTGGCCTGAGACTGTGCTGTAAGCACAAGTCTAGACTCTAAACATTGCTTACTGACTGCAGTGTAGGGCTCTGCTGTTTGAGGCAGTGTGATTTCTAGGCTGAAGTCAGAATCTCTGCATGGTATTGCCACACTTCTCATTGTGGGTACCTGTGACAGCATCTGTGGTGGGATTTGTTCTGCACCTTCTCCACCAAGGGTTTGGGCTGCATCTGCAGGCTCAGCTAACAGGTACGCTTGAAAATTTTTTTAACCTTTGATTTAAAATATCTTTTGTTCAAATTAGGCGTTTCTAAAAGAGTCTGACCACTTATGGAAAAAACACTGCCAGAGAGACTTTAAAAATGAGAGCCTCCTGGAAGATGAGTCTTGGCGTGAAACGTACTTGAGACTGTTTAATCAGAGGGAAGAAAAACTGAAGATGCTTACAAAAAATATTCTTTCAGCTCAGTCTGAGAAACCAAAAGGTAAAATCTCTGGTTAGCTCTTCCACTTAGTCTCTTCTGTTGTTCCTGACAATATGTAGGGTTTAGTGATTTGTTTGCAGTGACTACTAATGCTGAACTTCTAGGAGAAGTCATCAAGAACACACACTGTTCTTAATTTAAAAGTTGCTGAAAAAATACATACATGCATTAGTACAACACTTCACTGTGTGATACAAATATTACGCATTAGACAAGTCTTACCTTACTGGTTAGGCTGAGAGTCCTAAGCAACAATGCAAACAGCTTTGGATATAAATGGTGTAAAAAGTCACATATCCTCTGCTTCTTGCTTCTGTGTTAGGCAGGCAAGTAAAAATGGCTTACATGACTGGTGCAGCAAAACCACCCAGGAACATTCGCAGACAACAAGAAATCCATGGGACAGCAGGACCTCTCACCCAACCTCATCCCATAAAGATGTTCAAGTAAGTGTTATGTACAATGCTTTTAATTTGTTTGGGTGTCTTTGTCAGTTCAAAAGCTTGACTGCAAAATAATTTTAAAGTTGTAAATAACTCTCTATTTACTTTCCTTTTTTTTAAAGTGACTAATGGCTAGAAACTAACTTGCCCTCTAAGTCTTGTGTGCTCCTCTGCTATGTGTGCCTTGCCATACTACATTTCTCCGAAGTGTTACTTGTGAATTCTCCCCCTCAGCTGGAGTGTGAGTGGATGCTGTTTTTTCTGCAGATCACACTGGAGCTGCTTGACATCCTGGGGAGATTCCATTGTTGATGTTTTGGGTTTATAAGCCTGCCTAGTAGTCTCACATGTTCTCCTGCTTTGATAAAATCCCAGTCAGCTGCCTGTAGTGATACAGCTGACCAGACTGAACCTCAGGAACTTCTGTTTTTCAGTTTAGGGTTTTTTTTTTTTTTCCTTCTGAATTTTAGAAACTTAGTTGAACAGCCTTGACTTACTACTCAAGAAGGTGGTGGTAGGGGCAGGAATGACAGCCTGTATGAAGAAATTTCTTAGTCAGCTTTTTTTACCAGATAGCTTTTCATAACTGCACCTTTGGCTGATGAGATTCAGAAGGTTCTTTCCATACTGTTGTTTTCAGTGAAAGATAGTCCCCTACCAAGGCAGTAGCTTAAGGCACTTTGAGTTAGGCTTTTGCTTTTGCTCTGTGGGAGGCTGATTCTGTGTTGTGACAGACCAGCCTTCCAGTTTAGATGCTTCAAGTACTGTAGTGTATATGTCCTTT
The DNA here is from genome assembly GCA_013396735.1 of Grallaria varia. Classification (NCBI taxonomy): domain Eukaryota; kingdom Metazoa; phylum Chordata; class Aves; order Passeriformes; family Formicariidae; genus Grallaria; species Grallaria varia. Next base: position 199,183 of record VWZG01012246.1, read on the forward strand.
CTGCTCCAGTAATAACTGAACCAGTAGCTGCATAGCATACTCCAAGCCTTGCAAGACTTTTTTCCCTCAAATTAGGAAGAACTGGTGTTGTGTGAAAGAAGCTGTAAGAGTTGTTGCTTTTGCCTTCTTGAGAAACAAGGGTTTGTCCAGGCATGATGAGTTTAACTTCATTGCTTTGACCTATCAGTTCTGTGAGCTGCTGAAAGTTTCCTTTAAGAAGCTGATCTTGCAGGAGCTAAGAAGGTCCTGTGGCAGACATGCAGGTCCCCAGCAGGCTGCTGTTCTCAGTGGTATGTGAGCACTGGCAGCAGATGTCAGGGACTCGCCCTGAGGTGTACAAGGCTGTCCAGATGGGTGACATCGTGCTAACACCTGAATGCTGTGTTGGTTTAACTGCCCTTAGCAGGAGGTATAAGCATCTGCTTCAGTCCTTGTCCTGTTGATTGCATATTCCAACCTGATATTTAGGGTTAGTTGTGCCTTTTGCTAGTCATTCATACTTATACAGGCTTTTTTTTTAATTAAATTTGCCCTCATCTGTCAGAGCTAGTTAGCAGTTCAGCTGTGTTCAAAGAGGAAACTAAGCACAAAGTGCAAACTAAAGCAGAGGGGGTTATGAATCACAGTGGTATTGCTGGCCATTTTGATATGTCACAAACTCTGATAATTTAATTTTAAAGGCTAATAAGCTACATAAATTGTTATAAACCTAAATTTTGTGTAAGAATGAAAGTGGACAAGATGACCACCTGTGATCCCTTTTAACCGGAGTTATCCTATGATTTTGAAACATAAAGTCTCTTAGATGTGTTTCATCAGGATGGGTTTTTTGTTTCAAAATTAACCTGAGCAAATAGTAGCTTGATATCAAATGCTAACTTTATTTCCTTTTTCTAAAAGAACAAGGATTCAAGGAAGCAGAGACAGAAATAACACATCAAATCTGATTCCTGCTGGCAACATTGGAAATTCCAGCTCAGGTGTCATGATTCAAGGTGGAAAGACATCTATCAAAAGTAAATGGAATTTCCTAAGATTTAGTTGTTTTAACCTGCTGCCTACTAATATATGCTTAATATTATGCTAATACCATTTTAAGTCAGTAATAGCTCTAATCCTAATCAGTCTTTGTTTTATTGCTCTTGAAGAAATCGCACCAATCATGAAGAAAACTTTGAAAGCAATGAAGAGTAGAGCTGGACGACGATGAAATTAATGTGCTGTGACTATTTGTACATCATGCTACAGCGAATGAAAGTAGTGTTCATGTAAATGCTGTTCAATTTGCCTTAGTTAACATAGTTACAAAACATTGCAGGGCCGAGTGATGGCAATAAAAGCTTGAAACATCCTTTCGTCCTGCTGCTTTCTTACTTGAATTGAAACAAGATCAGTACACACTATCAGTTTAAGCTGGTGAAGGTTCTGGAGCACAGGTTTTACGAGAAGCAGCTGAGGGAACTGGACTCATTTAGTCTGGAGAAAAGGAAGCTGAGGGAGAGATCCTGTTCTCTACAAATACCTAAAAGGAGGTTGTACAGAGGTGGGGGTTGGTCACTTGGGTTCCCAAGTTACAGGAAAAGAGGAAGTGGCCTCAAGTTGCACCAGTGAAAGTTTAGATTAAATACATAAGCAAAATTTCTTCACTGATGGCATTGACAAGTACTGGAATAGGCTGCCCAGAGAAATGCTTGTTACTACCCCTGAAGGTATTTAAATGCTTTGTAAAGATTGCACTTGGGGACTAAAGTGCTGGGTTGACAGTTGGACATTTATGGCCTTCATGGACTTTTCAAACCTAAACGATTCTGTGGTTCTTTGTAATCATTTGCATAAATATGGAGATGAAAGAAAACATGCTGTATTCTGGTCTGCTGCTCTCAGCCTGTCATGAAGAAACTAGAACCTCACAGACTTTTGTGTTCAAAGATAAAAAGCGATTTGGTCTTGAATAGCTTTCCTTTCAAGAGTTGGGGTTGGTCTTTGAATGAGTTTACTTTTAGAAATGAGGTACATCTTTGTAATTTCTTCTTCTAAACTAGTTCACTTGCATGAATTGTAAACCTGACTTTGCCTTAAAGGCATGGCTTAGAAATGGGGGAACTCCTGTAGAAAGACTGCACTCAGTAGTTGCAAGTAGATCTTGTTTCTTCCTTTGTACTTCCATAGGATTTGGCTTCCTAGAACTCCTCATGAAGCACAGGGTAAGTTCATCATGAAACCACTTGCTGTTGCCTACACCTTATGTGTGAGTTTTCTCACCATCCTATTTGTTTGGTAGTACAGGTAGATTGTCAAATTCATTTTTAGTAGCAGTATTTTTGTAGTCATGTAGCCTAGTCACCCATACATAGCAGCTTGTGCAAACACCGTGTTGACAGAGGGATTTCAAGTCAGTGAGTGTGCTGCTGTGTTGTTTTTCTCCATGCATTATAGTTGTACTAAAAGGAATGGAAGTTAAAAACAGGTGAGCTAACCTGGAAACACTGTGGGGAGCTTTGTCTGTTTCTGGAATCAAAACAAATGTTCACCAGTAGGAGAGGTAGTGCAACATCTATCAAACATATATGGAGAGTTCATACCAGAAGTATTATTTATAGACTTAAATCTGACTCAATGGCCAGTGAACCACTCCTTGTCCCTCAAACAGCTCTGGCCATCATAGAGTTGCTAATCAGTTGGTGGCAGGAGCTCAATTTGTATCAAGGTTTGTATCAAGTGTGGTGTGAATTGTTCAAAGGATGTTTTTTTTTGTTGATTAGTCTTTTTTGGGTTTTTTTTTGCTAAAATACGTATTTGCTGTAGTTGTTGATGGTATCCTTTTATGTAAGAAAATACCACATTTTGTTAGACTCTGGCATTAGAGAACACAGCTGTAGCCATTTGGAGCAGATAGAGATGACAGGGAATCTGAAGGATAAATAGTTGTTTTAATTAGTGTACTTACATGGTGGATCAGAGAACTCTTTTTCTGTCCTCGACAGTGGTAGCAGAGTTGTGAGGAGGGCAAATTTGACTTGAAGATTATGGATTTTATTTCCTTTTCTCGCTTTCTCTCACTTCAAAGGCTACAGATACAGCTCTGGTAAGAGATACGCCAAAGGGTACTCATGAGATCAGATTTTTGCCCTAACAATTTCTATACTAGAAAATACTGTAGGCAAGCAAATCTCATTACTGTAAAGTAGTTGATGCTACTACACACTTTAGGCTAGGGGTTTTTTTGGGTTTTTTTGCTTCAGATGTGTTGTGGTCTGTTCCTATGGATTAATGCCCACCTGAAGCTGCAGGATATTTGGGTGCTCTGGGAATGCATTTTCCAGTTAATCTGTGAGGAATCTTGTTTCTGTGGTTTGACACTGCTTGGTGGCACAATATGAATCATATGTGGAGGTAAATTCAAAGCTTGCTTCAAAAGCATATCGTTTTCATCTGAATTACAAACACTAATGCACTTCTACAGTTTCCTGCCTTGCATCCTTATATACAGTTACTCCAGTAAAGAGGAATTATTGCTAGATGCATGTGTTCTTGGTATCTGACGTACCTAACAGTACATGGTATCTATCCGTATATGGGCCTCTGGCGGATGACTTTCCTTTTGGTGGATGTGCAAGAGATGTTTGGTTGGTTTTATGTACTCCCCAGGCTGGTTGCCATCCCATCAAAGAGACCTCTGATCCCTCTTGGATTAGGGACTACTTTTGCAGACTAAATGTCATGAGTGCACGATGGCCTTCTCTTCCTTAAACACATTGCAGTTCATAATCCTCCTGCTGTATCTCTGGAGCCTTTCATCCCAGCAGCATAATGCTTTTCCCTCCAGGTGATAAGCAAGTTCCATATTAATTCCTGGCAAGTTAGGTAAGTAATGGGAAGAAAATATGGTCACGAAAGGAAAGCCCTGCTGTTGTGGAAAAGGCCATAAATGGATAACATTTCTTTTCTTCTTGAATGATTAATTTCAACTCTAGAAACCACTTTCCGCTTCCTGACAATATTTACTTCATAGTGTTCAAGAAAGTTTTCCATCCTGTTAGTGGTTGGGCCCAAGAAGAAAGCTTGGCCTGACTGCTATACCACTTAAAAAAGGAAGATGGATGATGTTGCCATCTAAACAGTCCCTGTGGCAGGAAGAGGGGAAATCAATTTTGAGGTGAAGCACTTGATCTTATGAGAGCCTGCTCGGAAGGCATGTCAGTTCTGGGAGCTAAGCTCTTCCAGGGGACCATCCAGGCTTTGAAATGTTAGTTTAATTCCCGGGCCAAAGCCAGAAAGGGGTGTAAGGTTTGGCATCATTCCTCTGGAAGAATTTGTGGACATTAGTGTACTGCCTTATGCATGCTCGTGTCAGTATTTGAAGGATCAGTATTGAGCTGCTGTCAAAGCAAGGCACAGCTGGGACCCCTGTGAGAGGGAAGTTGTTTCAGCTTTGGCTGGCTGGTACCTGGGGGTTTCTGAGGATTTCTGGTAGTCATAGGCTACCCTCAGCAGAAGGAAAAGAAATTCCCTCACATAGGCCAGATCTCAGACTTGCCATCTGAAAGCTCAGGAGAATATCTGTGCCAGGATTTAATGTGGTGAAAAACGTTGATGGATTGGTAAGTAAGAGGACAGTCCTAGGTACACTGCTTTTGGGGAAAAACAAAACACTACTCAATAACCCCCCCTGAAGAACCAGTGAGCTGCCTTATTCTTCTACTTGCATTATTTCCTTTCTATGCCCTTCCTATAAAGACAGGAGAGACCTTTGAGTGGGTAATTGAAGGTGCTGGTTAGACAGCCTCCTGTCTCCCCTTGCAGCCAGCCCTGGCACTGAACAGAGGTTGGATTTATCAGGACTGTTTTCCTGCAGTTGCAACTAGTTCTTGCTACTGGAGAAATGTCTAGCTCTCTCCAGACTGGTAATGTCTGCTTGTGCTGAGCTTAATTTTACCAGGCAAGGGAGGAAGGAGGAGGAACTTGGAGTAGCTTACTTTTCTGATTCACCATCTATGGCAGAAATTGTCTTAGTTTTGTTTCTTCAAAGGCCAAACATACTATGAAATGTAAATTTTTTTTTTTTGCTTTGTCAGTAATTCCCTTGTGAAAAATTCTTCCCTCCAGCCCCCAAAGCATTTTACCTTCTGATCTGCTGAATCAGTTGATGGGGAAAAAGAATGGTGACAAGTCCTTGTGACCAATCAGATTTGATCCACTGTGGGCATTGGGTTCAGCATTTCTTGGTGTGATCGTTTGCCTTTGGTTTTCAGTGGGTCTCGGTCTCTGCTTTGGGAACCATTGTTTAGCAGAGAAACCATTCAGGAAAGTGGTGGAATCATTCTGCAGTTGTGCTGCTTGGCATGAAGGATAAATGGAAGTGATGTGCAACATCGAGAAATATTTTCCTTCTTACAGTTTCTAGTCAACAATTTTTAATATGCTGTTTCCAGTTTTCTGTTTTGTGCTCTTGTGAGTCAAGAGCATGTTTACATGACTATCAGATCTCCCTTTTTAAACTTCATGGAGTTGAACTATGTTTTATTCTATGGTACAGAATTCTAATTTAATTTGGTTACATGTCTTGGGTTGTTTTCAAAACTTCCACCCTAAGCTTCAGCAAAAAGAGGGACCTCTGTGACTACACACATTTTAGAGACAGAATTTCAGACTTTTCAGTATATATAATTTGTGGAGTGCTGGGATCCAAAATGATAAAAAAAGGCAGATGAAAAACAAGCATTCCCACATGTGCAAAGGGATGTTCTAATCTCAGAAGACCTGAGGGGACTGTTTCTGCAGATGGACATACAAAGTCCAAGTCTCTTATGACCTGGAGATGAAATATCCTGGAATTAGAGGCCTAACAATCCTGTGCATTTAACTCTACTCAACTTCCTCACTAATGCACCCTAGACAAAAATTATACTAACAATGAAGCTTGGAATTGCCAGAATTGTAGAGCAAAATACATGATGAGGCTGTCAGTTTTTCAGAAATGAAGCATGAAATATTCAGAGAGTTGCCAGTTATTTTAGGGCATAAAAATCTAGTTTCAGAATCCAAATGTCTCTTTTCAGAAAACAAAACTATTCAGGTCAAGATAGTTCGGAAGGTTGGGTTTTTGGTGGTTTTTTTCCCCTCAAATTGCAGGACTTTGTATTTTCACATTTAAAGCAGGGATTTTAAAGTCATGAATGTCATCTTTGTAGCTCAAGCCCCAAATGGTGTGTTTGCTGTGGGAAGTGCTGGTGGAAGCCTTTGGCAGCGTATGTTTTGTGAACTCTGTTTACAAAGAAGTTGCCTCTTCTTGTCACTGGTGACAGACCTAAAAATGTCACTTGCTCAGAGAGAGGGTTGAACAGCTCTGGAAAAATCTTCCTTAGCTCTCATCCTATGGAACTGCAAATGGGTATCCAAGCAGTAGACAAAGATCTTTGCCACATCTCCAGGCCCTCTCCCTTAGTGTATATGGAATTCCTGAGGCTGTAGAAAAAGACATGCTGCTTGCAGAAGTGGGAAAATAAGCTGCTTAGCCTGAAATGAAGAGGAACAAGCAGCTGCTGGCCTCTGGAAGAAGGAAGGAGTTTACCCTGCAAGAGGGGGAAAAAGCTGCTGAGACCAAACTGGGAAGCAATAGTCCCTCTTGTCAGGATGTTGACCTCTCTGAGGTGAAAAAGCTGAAGCACTTTTCCTCTGTGTATTACTTAAGTTCCTTCTACCACGCACTGTACTTTTCCTCCTTACAGCTCTTCACAATGCTCAGAGTTCACAGCTTTTCTCTCCCACAGATGTGCTGTAGCCAGCTCTCTGCAAAATGTATTTTCTCACAGTTACCTGTGTTGATGTGCTATTCAATGCTTTCAGACCTTTCAGTCTGAAAGATAATTGATCTGCCTAAATTTGTTGAGGTCTACTAAAGTGGTGCATTAAAGTGTAACTTTTCAGAGCATTAGTATCATGCTGGAGCAGTGCTGACAGCTGAGTTTGGGGTGGGGAGAGAGAACGAACATTCTCTCATGTCCCAAAGGCTTATTCACAAAGCAAATTCTCCAGATTTTCAGGAAGCCTGAGACCTGAGTTTGCTTCTGCAGCTGAGGGATGACTATCACAGACTCTTGAGCAAAGGTACCAATCCTCCTATATGAAAGGAGAAAAATATGTGCCTTTGAAAAGTCAAAATCAATATATTGGGCACCTCATAATGACAAAGAGGTTTCTGCCCTGTGCCACAAGGTTTTTTTGTGACCTGGATGTTGATTACCAGCTGATTAATCAGCTGTCATCCTTTCAAATTCCTTTCTTGGGTAAGGTGCAGATTCCATCACTTCCTCTTGTTAGACTTCATAGGGTTGGTGACTGCCCAGTCCTCTAATTTGTTGAGGTCTCTCTGCAGAGCCTCCCTACCTCTGAAGGAGTCAACAGCTGCCCCTGATTTAGTATCATCATCAAACTTACTTTGGCTACCTTCAAGTCCTGAATCCAAGTCATTTATAAAGATGTTGAAGGGAACTGGACTGAGGATGGGAGCCCTGTCAAACTCCACTAGTGTTCAGTTGCCAGCCTGGTGTCACTCCATCCTCTATTACTCTGCACTCGACCTGTGAGCCAATTGCTCACCTAGCACATGATGTGTTCATCCAGCTGTGCTGGACATTTTGTCCAGAAGGATCCTGTGAGAGACAGTATTGGAAACTTTACTGAAATCCAAAAATATTACATCAACTGGCTTCCCTTGATCAGTTAGGTGGGTTACCTTGTTGTAAAAGGAAATCAGGTTTGACAAGCAGGACTTCTGCCCCATGAAGCCATGCTGGTTGTGACCAGTAATTGTGTTGTCCTTCACGTGTTGGTTTCAGTACCTCCCAGAATAAGATTCTCCATAAGTTTGCCAGTTACTGAAGTGACACTGACAGGCCTGTAGTTTCCAAGGTCATCCTTCCTACTCTTTTTGAAAATTGGGATGTTAGCCAGCTTGCAGTCAACTGGGACCTCTCCAGATTCCCAAGACTGTTCAAAAATCATTGAGAGAGGCCTTGTGATGACATCAGTCAGCTTTTGAGTATTCTTAGAAGAATCCTTTGAGGCCCCGTAGACTTATAGAGATCCAGTTGGAGCAGCAGATCTCACAGAGTTTCAGGGTTGACTTTGATCATAAAAGGTCTTAGTGGTGTTTAAAAGATGTTAAAATTTAATGTTCTCAGCAAAGTACTGGTTTCTGTTGAATGCCTTTTCCAGAAGGTTCCTGATCTGGAGAGCTGCAGTAAGCTGTATCTGTGTTTCCTCTGCTGTTTGCTACAGCAACATATTTTTTGTTACTGAGAGCTCCAGTCTTTTTGGCTTGCCTAGCAAGAGAGGCCTAGAGAAGTTTCCTCAAGAAAACCTTAGAGTTTGTTTTACTATGAAGTTATTTAATCATTCAGTGTTATAAAAACTTTCAACACTCAGATGGCAGTATATCTTGTTTCTCTATAGTCCGTACCAAGAGCTTTGTGGAAAAATTTATGCATAATGTATGAAGCATTTTTCTAGATTGAGTAAGACAGCTATATTTTGCATGTAAGTTGGTGTTAAACATTGAAAACAGTATAATTTTCTCAAAATTATGGCACTTATGGAACATAAGAAAGATTTTTCTGAGGATTTAGAGAAAAATCAAGGATGTGACTGACCGTGTTTTTGATACTGTTCTGACTAGCACAGTAGTTTACATTCTTTTTAGTTCTTAGTGTTAAAACCCAGATATCTTGAACTTACTGGGGACAAGACAAGCACTCTTCCTACGAGTATTTTTCTCAGTGCTCTGCAACAGGAAGCTTCATCTCTCGTCCATCATTTATAATAATCTGCTGAATTATATTAAGAATAATACCTTTCTTCTGGGAATGAATTGCTGTAATTCTCAAAGAATGACAATTTCTCATGGCGCTACTGTTTTCATAATAGAGAAGACACTTTTGCTTGGGTACTGACTCTTCACCTGGATGCCCATCCATTATTCCCCACCTCCTCCTGGCAGTGCCTGGCTCCCACCTCCCTGTAGCTACCAGCATGCTGCTGCTGGGGATGTTGGGGCCCTTACTTATAGACAACAGAGAGCTGCCTTTTCCTTACTGTACTCTGAGGTACATCCTGCTTACCTAAGTTTAAAGGGTATTGGTCCTTTTTAAGGTAGTTATTGGGCAACAGAATTTGGCAAGAATTTTGACAGCAGAAAGATAACAGTCTCATTACAAGAGCACAGTCCTGAGAGTGGTAAGGAGTCAAACAGGTGCTGTGCATCCTACCTCCTGCCCTTCCTTAGGCATGGCTCCTCTCCCTGCTTGTCCATCCTTCATAGTGACTGCTCTGGGTTGTTACAGGGGATTTAAGTGCTGCAAGAAATGGCTGTGAGAGCTAGGTCCCTGTTTCCTCCCAAAGCTGGATACAGTTTGACTCTAACTCCTTCAAGCAATTATGAAAATTATGGTTTGGGTGATTTCCTCCTTAACAGCCCCTTTCTGAGAAGTTGGTGTGCAGCTTAGAGGGTTTATTTCCTCAAGATAGATGCCAAGCCACAAGCATGGAAAACTTTAAAAATCAGAGAAGCCTCTGAGAGGATAATAATGATACAAGTTTTTTTCAGTCTGTCATCCAAAATACTAATGTAGCTGTTTGCCTTGCCAGCTTTCCCAGTAACATTGAGTAAGGTGATTTTTGGTACTATCTCTTTTTCATGCAAAGTCTGCTGGCATTTCTAGCTAACTAACCTCTATTGTGTCCTTACCTGCCCCTCCCCAGAGCCTCCTCTGTTCACCAGACCCTACAGCCTGCCTGTCTGCATCTTCTTTCTATCACAACCCTTCCTCCTCCAGCTCCTGTTGCAATACAGCCATGCAACACTGCACAAAGGTGTTCTCTGTGAGAAGCCCTGCCTTCTTTTGCGTTGCACAGGCATGCTTTTCTTTTCTCTCCTACTTTCAGAAGTGTCACCATCTTCCCCATCACAGATAATTCCGAAAATATTTTTCCAGTGGCATCTTTTATTTTTCATAGTGCTCCAATAGGAAGTTAAAGCTTCCTAGTTTGAGACACAGCTGTTCCTTGCTAATGTACCCCACAATAATTAGGATGCTGTTGATGTGCACAAAAATGAGGATGTGTTTGCTGTCTTCAAGTGTTTGTTCATACTTTTCAATCTGCTGAATTTTTCTTCACACTTTGACTTGCCGATTTGTTGCTAAGTGTGAAATAGGTGCTTGTGTTCCCAAAGCAGATGCTTCAAATTTGAGTTTAGAAAGTCCGATTTCAGTCCCTGTTTTTGAAAATAGGACAAATAAAATAAAACCCTGAGTCTTTTCCATACCCAAAACGTGCCTTGCTCTCAGTTATTGCTCATTGGCAACTCTGCTTACAGCCTCGCATGATAAGTGGGCTGTGCCTGTTGGGAAGCGAGTAGAGGAACACGCTGTCCTCTGCTCACCTAACTGGCTCCCATGCCTTTTGCCAGCTTTAAAAAAAGACTGTGTTTTTTCTTCTTCTTTTCACAGAGGAAAAACACTGTGCAGTTTTATCTAGTGGAGACAAAATGCTTCAGAGCAGTAGTAGCTATGATGATCTCCATAAAAGACCACACATGGCTCTGGTGGCCTCAGTGTACCAATCTGCGAAGACAGAGATCAATGTCTGAGCTTGCATCTTTAATCAGATGTCACTTCTTGTCCCTGTTAAATAAGATGAAGACTTGCTACAAGGCGGACTTCCTCAAGGGCTTTCCAAGATGTGGTGGGTTCACCGTGGCTGAATGCCAGGTGCCCACCCAGCCGCTCTATCACTCCCCTTCCCAGCTGGACAGGGAGAGAGTAAGTGTGGAAACAAAAGAAAACAGCACAAAATCGTGGGTTGCGATAAGGCAGTGTATATTGATACAAAAGCAAAGCAAAGCAAAGCAGGGTGCGTGCACACAAAGCAGAAGCAACAACTAATCTCTACGTCCCATGAGCAGCGAATCTCCGGCTGTGTCTGAGAAGCAGGGCTTCTAAATCTTGTTAACAGCCATTGGAGACAATGAGTGCCTCCCCTTCCTGCTTCCTGCCCCAGCTTTTATATCTGGGTTGACGTCATATGGTATGGAATATCCCTTTGGTCAGTGCAGGTCAGCTGGCCTATTTGTGTCCCCTCCCAGGATCTTGCCCTTGACTGGACAGTGAGTGCTGTGCTCAGTGGTAGCCAAAATATGGGTGTGTTATCGACACCAATGCAGAGCACAGCGAGGGCTCCTATGGGGAAGCAAATTCTGGCTCAGCCAGACCCACCACACAAGAGCTCCATCATTTTACATCTGGGCTACATAGAGTAAGGCCCATTGTCACATCAGTCCTTGCAGTACAGCCCAGTGAATGGCAGCACAGCTGTGGCAGGCAGCAAACCTCCAGGTTTCCTTCAAGATGAGTTAGCAATTCCCATGAGTGTGCTGATAATGGCCTGCCACTTTCCACTATGGAAAATTAAGCACAAAAGGTTGAAGGAGAGTGACATTCGTTTCAAGACACCATAACACATTTGTGTAGAGACATGAGGCTCGTTGCTTCTCTTTGTGGGGAGCCTCACTGGTTCTTTATACTTATCCTCTTTTTACCTGCTCTAAAATAGAGTAGGTTGTTAAATCATCTAGAAGTCCCTTGCTTGCATGAGATAAAGCTTATGGCAAAACGGGTGTTTCAGAAAGTTAGAGAAATCCAATGCTGCCAGGATAGAGAGGTGGTAATGATTACTTTATGGGAATGTAAATAGGAGTCATCCACTGAAATTATCTGGACTTTGACTGGAGAATAAATCTGAGTGGAAATGTTGACTCTAAACACTGCGATGGATGGGTACGGGAGGGCATGCAGATTGAACTCGGAAAAACTAATTTTCCATTGCTTGGATAATCCCTTCAGAATCTGTTTTCTGAGCATCAGGGTGAGATCCTATCTTGTTATTAATGCCTGTGTTTGAGCAGAAGGGGTATCAACAGATGAGTAGCCCTGGCAAATGCGAAGGCTGTTTCCATAACCAGTCAGCAGTCAATAGCTGTGAAGCTGAACCATTTAAGTCTATGCTAATATGCAGCACTTGGGATTTATTCTAGAACATTTATGCTGGAACTTGAGAAACACAGGAATGGCAATATGTATTCAGACAATCAGATGAATTGCAATATTCACAGTCCATTAAGTCCAAAAAAAAAATCCACTATCACCAAACTGGAAAAACAAAGCTCTGCAATATACATCTGTTATTTTTCAATATGGTAAGTGTAGCTTGTATGCAGTAGGACTTCAAAATTGCAAGCCAGTCTGGTAAAGTATAGATGAATCTCTTTAAAACACAGTATACATTGCCTCACTATTTTTAAACCTCAGTGGAAAACAGCCAGTCATTCTCTGCCTTGTATTTTCTGTTTTATTACAGAGAGCTGGGTTAGATCCAGATCACTGGCTGAGGCTGACACAGAGAGAATGATGATGTTATAGCATCTAGTTTATATTAAAGGAGAATATGTGTTTATTTATTTATATTTTTACCCTGTATAGGATGAGGCATAGGTGCTACATAACTTTTTGAATGTTTTTAATGGAACAGTTTTGATGCCGTACAGAGTGGAGGGAGAGGGGAGTGTTTAGTCACCTCTATAGACATCTCAGGTTGATTCTTATATCAATAATGGCTCTATAACCTTTGCACTGTTGGAAACTCAAAATACATGTTTACTGTTGTTTTTTTTACTTACAGTGCTTGACACATTTTTTTTTCTCCATGAAATACAAAGGATGAGAATATTTTTGCCCTTATGCCTCTCAGCTGAAAACAGGCATTTTGAAAGCAAATAAAACACGTGAACAGGAACTAATGTTTTGTTGTTCTCAGCCTGTGTAGAGTGCAGTTTTTGACTGGTGGGCTGGTGAAAGGAATGTGAGGATGAGTTTCTTGTCACCATATAATCTGTCAATATACAATTTGCCAACATATAATCTAAGGTAATCTCTGGAGAAATAAGTACATGCTTTGTGGTTGCATTCTTAATGAATTCAGTGAAATGCAGATACCTTGTATAAAGCCAGGATAATCTAGCCAGAAGAAAGCTCTCTCGAATTTCAGGATGAAGTCCTTGTGAGCAGATAGGGCTCTGTTTCAAAAACATATCACAGTGCTGTTGTAGGAAGAAAAGCACCCTGAAGCTCCCAGAATTGATATTCAGTTGCTTTTCCAATTCTCTTATGTTACAGCATAGGTTTCAACACCTCTCAGAGTTCCAAGTTGCTTTTCCCCACCTGTCCCTGTCTGCTGTCTGTAATTTAGGTGCTCCTCATGAGGTGCTCTGTGAAGTTTATGTAATTAAAATAACCTTTGTGGAGGAACAAAGAGGAAAGTTGGATAATTCAGTTTGACAGGAGCCCTTGGCTTGACTTTGCTTAGTGCGCTGGTTTAAGTGTTTGTGCCCAACACAGTGCTAACTTTTAACAATAGATGAAATCAAATAAGTATCTGGGTATGGCATTAATTGTCTAGAAAATATGTAAGATACTAGAGAACACTAAGAGTAATAGGGAGAAAAATAACCTGAATTTCTCACACTCTTTGCTTCCACATTACAATGTGTGAAAGACAGCAGGAATTTATATGCTGTTAGCCAACAAGCATAACCACCCCAAATACTGCCTATCATACCTTTAATGTAAGAGTGCAGAAATCCATGATGGGATTCTCGTTCTGCTCTTCATGAGCCCCAAACCAGAGAACAAAAATGTGTTGTAATCCTGGAAGAGTCAGTCTGGTAACACTGCAGTTCTTCTTTACAGAAAGTAAGTTCCTGCCCAGCATGCTTTTTGCTCACCATTTTATTTTTTTGAGCTCTAAACATAGTCCCCAAATGATAAAGCTGTGAAATTTTTAAATCTAAAATATAACAATGCGAGCTGATCAAAACTGGCATCAACATAGTCTCTCCTCTCGTGCTCTATGTTCCTGGCACCTTCTTTGCACCAAGCTGAGTGTTTTTCTGACAAAGCAGTGAGACAAACTGGTAAAAATAGAATCCCAAATTGCTGACCAGACATTTCCACCTCCTTTCTTGAATCAGATCTAATGTTCATGTAGTATATGCTATGTTGATTCAGCATTCAAAAACAATGAAATAAAAAACTTGTCTTTTTGTATTTTTCATACTGGTTTAATTTCCCACAGGCTCAGCAAGCTTAATCTTACCCCGCAGCTGCAACCAACGTACAGGAGAGCTTGGGGAAGGGGAGTTGAAGGAGAATAGCCTTTTTAATTTTTTTTCTTCTATTAAAAGTCTGTAAGTAGAAAAGTTTAGTCTGAAGAGTGGCTTAGAACGGCCAAAAGTGACCTGAAGCCCTCTGATGGGTGGTCTAGACTGTGCTTGGCTGCAAGAACACTAGAAAAGTGTAAGAGAATTGTTTTGCTGGGGAGTTTCAGGGCTACACCCTATATGTTGCTGATCATAAGGACACTGGGTTTGGTTTCCAGCATGGTGGTATAAGCCTAGCATAACTCACTGTTTTAGTGGTTTAAGCTTAAACTGAAGGTGTAGCCTCAGAGTCTAAAAATAGGCAACTGATAAACAATGTATTGAATTTGTACTTGTTCTGTGTAATTTGGAACTGAAGTGGTTCATGGAGCAGATACAGCTACTAATGATGGCTTTACTGGATTCCAGCTGAATTGGGTTACCTGAACTGGATATAATGTGCCTGCATAAGCAGAAGTTTTGGTGGGCACAAGAGAGAAAGCAGGGGAGAGTAGAACTAGGCTGCAATAAAATAGACTTAGCTTGAGAATCAAGGGGCAAAAGAATAATGTTGATGGCATTGTGGGAGTCTACTATAGACCTCCCAGCCAGGACGCTGACACTGACAAATTACTCTTTGATGAACTAAGGGACACTTCCAAATCATCTGCCCTGGTCCTTACGGGGGACTTCAACTTGCCAGAAATGAACTAGGAACATCACACAGCTGGGACAACATGGGCCAGAAGACTAGTAAATACCCTGCATGACAACTTTATGGAACAGGTCCTAAGGCAGCCGACTTGGAAAAATGCCCTCCTTAATCTGCTGCTTGTCAACAGAGTGGCTCTTGTGAGCAAAGTGGAGATTGGTGGCTGTCTTGGCCCCATCAGTGAAGTGATGGAGTTTAAAATCTTTGTTGGCAGGAGGAAAAGTGCCAGCAAAACCTCAACTCTGGACAAGAGGAGAGCAGACTTCAGGCTGTTCAGGGAATTAGTAAATAAGGTCCCCATGGAAAATGTTTTTGCAGGTGCTGGGGTCCATCAGTGCTGGTCAGTTTTCAAACATCACTTCCTAAGGGCACAGGAGCAGGTGATTCCCAAATGTCAAAAGTGAAGCAGGAGAGGCAGAAGGCTGTCTTGGTTGAGCAGGGACCTTCTCTTGGAAGTAAGGCTAAAAAGAAGGTGTATGCTCAGTGGAAGCAAGGACAAGTGACCTGGGAAGACATGCTGCTTGCCCCTGGAGGGAGAAAACTGACATGGGCAAAGCTCAACTGGAGTTCAAGCTGACCAGAAATGTGGGGGACAGAAAAATGATTTTTTGTCAGAAATATTAATGGCAATAGCCAGTTACAGGATGGTGATGGTCACCTCACAGACAGGGACAGAGGCAAGGCAGAGCTGTTCAGCGCTTTCTTTACTTCTGTCTTCAACATGGATGACGGACCAAGAGAGTCTCGGTGCCCTGAGCTGGAAGACTGTGAGTGCGAGAAGGATCAGCTCCTAGTTGATGCTGAAATTGTGCAGGATCTGCTGCTCCAGCTGGATCATAACAAATATATGGGTCTCGATGGGATTCACAGAATCATGTGCTGAGTTGGAAGGAACTGACAAGGATTATCAAGTCTGTGGGATGATGGATAGAGTTAAACCTAGAATTTTTTTTCAGAATTTTTTGGCAAAAAGCAGCTGCAACTCCCTAGATGGACTGAGGTTGACATACTCCCCAGTACAACAATAAACATCTGCTCAGAGAAGCAGAATGGAGTGTGGAATGAAGTTGAGACTACATGGCTCCCACTCCATTCTAGTCCCAGCAGAATGGAGAACATTGTGTACAGTACTTGTCTGACAAGGGAGAATCAAGATGTTCTGCTGCTGAACCTAACAGCCATGTTGAACCCCTTCCTCATGTGCCAAGCCACAATCACTGCCCTGAAACCGTAAGGTACACTAATCAGACATAAAAAGTATTTATGATTAGAGCCACTCAAACTCCACCCAAACATAAAGGAAATAGTAGAAAAGGAAGTTTGGGATAGGGGGAAAGTGGGAGAAGACCTCCACTGAAGCTGTTGGGATCAGTTGATAGGCTGAGTCCATCTTCTCCCCCCTCAGAGGGTTGCCTTGGGTGAGAAATATACTCTATGCATGTTAAATGTTGCTTTTGTGACTAAGGCTTTTGTTTGTGCTTACCCCATGGCATGTTAGTAGATTGCTTCATATCAGAGCTTGCTCTTGCTTAATATATGTAACAGTAGATTGTTTAAAACATATTTTTGCAGTAGACACTATCACTGACAACCTTCAAACCTTATTA
This sequence comes from Grallaria varia, assembly GCA_013396735.1. NCBI lineage: Eukaryota > Metazoa > Chordata > Aves > Passeriformes > Formicariidae > Grallaria > Grallaria varia. Next base: position 215,753 of record VWZG01012246.1, read on the forward strand.
ATCTGTCACAATTTCTATTAATAAAAAGTGTTATTCCATAAACTATTAAAGTGAGTCCTTGGAGTTGCCAGCACCAGAGAACACCTTGGCAGGACCCACTGAGGGATTTTTGTTCTGTTGAGCACCCCTGCAAAAGGGTGGTCAAAGTACCCTCTGCCCTTGTGAATGTCTTGGTGAAGGCTCTCATTACGAGACGCTGACAGACTGTCAGACACCAGGGTCTTGACTTTCCTGGGGCTACTGACAGGCAAAAATCTAAACTCCCACCTTTCATGTGACACAGTCCAACTCTTAGCCCTGCACAGGACTGTCCTGATTGATCCCAGATTCGTCCAAGAGTTAGCTGATGTAATTGCAAAACCTCTCTCAATAATTTTTGAGTGGTCTTGGGAATAGAGAGAGGTCCCAGCTGACTGGAAGCTGGCAAGTGTTGTCCCAATTTTCAAGAAGGGCAGGAAGGAGGACCCCAGAAACTGTAGACCTTTTAGTCTCACTTCAGGTAAAGTTATGGAGAAGATGATGCTGGGAAATACTGAAAAACACTTGAAAGACAATGCAATTACTGGTCACAGCCAGCACGGCTTCATGGGGTGAAAGTCCTCCTTATCAAACCTGATTTCCTTTTATGACAAGGTAACCCACCTAGGTGATCATGGGAAGCCAGTTAATGTAATCATTTTGGATTTCAGTAAAGTTTCCAATACTGTCTGTCATGTGATCCTTCTGGACAAAATGTCCATCCCACAGTTGGATCATGTGCTAGGTGAGCAATTGGCTCACAGGTCGAGCACAGAGAGTAATAGTGAATGGGGTGACATCAGGATGGTGACCTGCCACTAGTGGGGTTCACAGGGCTCCATCTTGGGCCCTGTGCTCTTCAGTATCTTCATAAATGACTTGGACACAGGACTGGAAGGGATACTAAGCAAGTTTGCAGATGACACAAAACTGAGAGGAGCTGTTGACTCCCACGAAGGCAGGGCAATCACCAACCACATAAAGTTCAACAACAGAAAGTGCCAGATTCTGCACCTGGAATGGGGCAATCCCGGATGTACAGAGAGAAAATGAGATGCTGGAAAGCAGTACCACAGAAAGGGACCCGGGGTCCTGGTCGGTGGCAAGTTGAATATGAGTCAGCAGTGCCCTGGCAGCCAGGAGGGCCAACCGTGTCCTGGGGGGCATCAGGCAAAGCATCGCCAGCCGGGCGAGGGAGGGGATTGTCCCGCTCTGCTCTGCACTGGGGCGGCCTCACCTTGAATATTGCAGGGAAAACCGTATGAGGAGCCGCTGAGGTTACGTCGTCTGTTCAGCCTGGAGAAGAGGAGACTGAGGGGAGAGCTCATTGCAGTTACAACTTCCTTGTGAGGGGAAGAGGAGGGACAAGCACTGATCTCTTCTCTGTGGTGACCAGTGATAGGATCCCAGGGAATGGCCTGAAGTTGTCTCAGGGGACGTTTAGGTTGGATATTAGAAAATGGTTCTTCCCCCAGAGTGTGTTTGGGCTCTGGAACGGGCTCCCCAGGGAAGTGGTCACAGCACTAAGCCTGAGAGAGTTCAAGAAGCGTTTGGATGATACTCTCAGGCACATGATGTGACCCTTGGTGATGGTTCTGTGTTGGAATCAGACACCAGCTAT